>WBMV01004630.1:66050-140959 GCA_013396655.1 Campylorhamphus procurvoides
CCCGCGTCATTGCTGCTCTTTGCAAGGGGCTGTACTGCCCGCCTTTTCAGATTGTCCTGACGCTGGAAAAAAACCCAAATCCCGTTCCTAGGTTATGTGCGTGGGGAGTGAGTTGACTGTTCAATCTGCGTAGCGCTAATGAGAACTCCTCGAGCAGCCAGGCAGCAGCTGGGTACCCCCTTCGCCTCTGTAAACCCCACGTGCGTCCGTTTAAATGCAGGTGTAACTTGTTAGGAAAGGAACACCGGTAGTTATTGGAAAAAAAATAAACAACAAAACCCAAAACGAGCCAGAAACCATATAAAACAATAGGCAACAAATTTTTTATTTCTGAAGTAGCCGTGTTGTTCATTTGATTGAAGTCTGTAACACTGAAGAGTATTGTTATATTTATTAGGTTTTGAAGATGGTTGTGGTAATACCGTTTAGTACCTACGTAGGGCAGGACTTCTGTGTCTGGTTTTCTTTCAAGCTATATTTGGTAAAGTGGCAACACCTGATGAGTTTAGTATTGCATGATGGGTGTATTTCTTTGAAATGCAGGGTCCTGATTTTTTTGTGCTGAAAAACTCCATTCTGTTTGGCTTTGTGCCTGCTTTGATGGCCGATTTTAAATCGAGAGAACCTAAAAAGTGTTCCAGTAAGTGCGCACATGTTTGGTTGAGGAAACAGACACTGGCATATTAGTCAGAGCTTCAATTTTGTTTTTTTCATTTTAATCCCATGCACTGTGAATCCTGAAGTTATATTCAGTTTTTTCATCCCTCTTTTCCCTGACCTTTCTGAAATGTCATGTTAGAGGTGATAGCTCTAGGAGTGCACTTTGAACTTTGGTTTATAGCTGTAGCATAATTCTGGTTGCAAATATGAAATTGGTAATTCTGTATTCACTGTTTAAAATGGGATATTACTTAATTGGAGAGAAATATAGGTATTTGACTTCTTGCCGTTCTATATGGAGGATTTGTAACTATGGACACATACAAATAACCTTGAAACTGCTAAGGAGTTTTATCACATGTATTAAAATCTGACAAAGTACATCTTTAATGCCCCTTTCAAGTGTCTTCTGGATGCACCTATGCTGATATTTCTGCTTCAGCAATAGATGTCTTGATTGGTGGTTTTATTCTGGTGGAGTGGTTAATCCTTTGCATGTGCTGTGGAGATTTTTAATTGCTGTAGTCTTTGCGGTGGATACATCTTCAATATGGTCATATTTCTGTAAATCTCTTATTAGCATAATTATGCTAGTGTAATACTTCTGTATGTAAGTTTATTGTAACTTTACTGTACTAATGTGAATATTGTCTTTCATTCTTTTTGGAATTCCATTTAAATGCTGGTTTTCAAGTAAGAGAGAAAGATCCTTTTATCAGTGTGGTTTTGTCATTGATTTACTTACTGCCTCTTCAAAAATTGTGATCTAGCATACTTCAGATTGAGCTGGCTGATCCAGGTGTTCTGAGTTGAAATTGTTCTCAACAGATCAAAGGTACCTGTTTAAAAAAAAAAAAGAAAAACAGAAAAATCTTGCAGATTATGTCCCAGGTTTCTGGGTGGCAATATTCAAGCTGCAGTGAAGGCCCAGGCTGAATTCTATGAAAGTCCATGTAATAATAAGCTAGTGTTTTGGGGGGACAGAGCTAAGCTTGCTTTATTTGGTGACTAAGTAGGAATAGATTACATGCAATTTAGTGTTCTCAAAGCCCAAGAAATAGTTCAGCTTTCCTGTGCTTCTTAAAATAAGTCAATGCCACTGCAGAGGTGGACTTTGCAGTTAAAAATAGTACAAGGATGCAAGCACAGCCTCCTTTCCAGTAACAGTGAGGCTGAAATGCTACTTTTGTAGGTAAAGCTTGCTGTCTTACAATGTAATGGCTGTTGATTATATTTATGGCTGTTGATGTTCTTTATAGCAATAAAACCGATCGTGAGCTAATGGATAAACTCAATTTGTGCAGACTATACATTTCAGTATTGCTTTAATACCATCTTTGCTTTTGCTGAAATGCTGTTCTAGTAAGTGCTAGTATGTCTGGAGGGCAGTGAGTGTTACCAGCTGTTGCTAGCATTTGAAAACTGAGAGAATGTTGCCTAGTGCCCACAGACTTCTTTTCCCGACAGGCTCCAGATCAATTGAAAAATCACATTATCCAGCAGGATTAGTTGATGGTGTTTTGGATTTAGACATCTGTACTTGCCATTCTGAAGGAAGATGCTACATGTTTTTTGATGTGTTGCCTGTGTAATTCTGCCTAATTTGACTTACTCAGAAGGATTAGTTCTGTAGAAGCCAGTGTAAGAGAATTCTTTAAGTTTTAGTTACTACAGCTGGTGAGACAGATCAAGATGTTTTGTGGCCTAATACTTGCTGAAGTTTTGAAAGCTATCCTGAGTTTCTCGTGGCTAAATGACAGGTAGGATCCTTGACTGATTCCCACTGAAGCTCAGATAAACTGCCAATATTGAGCAATCTCTTCTTTCCCATTAAGCATTGCTGTTGATTTGTGGGGACTCCTTGCATATAATACTTTCCCACTGAACAGATAAATGCAATGCTGATTTTGACAGAATCTGTGATCAGAGAACAGCTAATTGTTGGTCTCCATTGTATTTGGAAGTGCATGTTTCACAGAGACTTTTAGGCACACAGCTCTACAGTAAGGTCACGTTGGAAGGATAATCTCAGTGAAACACTTGGCTTTAATAGTGTTTTTATATGGAGTGCAGTTTTTGAGCTTTAAAACCAAGCGAAACGGAAGCAGCTCGTGGCAGAAATCTTAAGCATATTTTCTCAAAAACTTATTTAAAGATTCTAACCCCACATTAAGTTTTTGAAGTAGCTCACAATCTAAATCTGACTTGGCTGGCAAAATACATAGAGTTTTAAGGGCAGTAATTATGTAACATGAAAAACTGTAATGGGAAGGTCTTACTTGCATACATTTGAAAAACACAAATTGGGAACACCCTGAAAATTTCCAGATGGAGATTAAACTAGTGTCACACTGTTTCCTGTTCTGTCTGAGCCACTGTTCATCATGGTCCTCCTGAACTTAAGGAACAGGGTGTTTAATTTGTTTTGGTAGTCATAGTAAGCCTGAATGTAATGAGAGTTTGAAAAAAGCTGTATTTTCTTTATAAAAGTTGGGATGAGAGTTGGGTGTTTAAAAGTGTTAGCAGTGAGTGCAACAGCCTAAGATTAGAATGATTCTCATTCTAGTAAGTTTTAGACTTCAGTCTGTAAGACATTAGTGATACCAATTCTCCATTCTGTCTGTCACACAGTCCTGATACTGCTCATGGTTTAAATAGTCCAGCTGCTGATCAGAAACGGCTAAGAGATTTTTAGACCAGATGAGGCTGTAAGTCATTACAAGAATTAGTGGCTTGGTTTGCTGCATTTAGCAAGAAACAGGTGTATCTCATTAAACCTGCAACAGCTGATCAAATGACTCAGAATCTAGAAAATGGTAAAGTGCTGAGACACTGTATATGGTCTTAAGGATCCTTTCCTGACTTCTTCAGCTGAGCATGGAGTATAGGTAGAAAGTGTTATACTGTGAAAAGCCACTGAATTTTTGTATGTACTGTAAAGTGTATATGCAGTGTATATGGAGTTTTGTGAATGCTTATGACCTGAGTACTTCTGAAACAGGAACACTTTAAGGTTCAAATACACTGTAAAACAGTCCACACAAAGGTAGGAACGGGTATTCAAGGTGTCCTGGAACATTCATTGTGATGTGTTGACTAGCCTTTCTGTAGGTCTGTGCTATCTGCACTTGTTTTTAGACTCCTCAGTATGAGTTTCTTTAACTAGATTTAGCTGAATAAGCTTCATGGACATTTGTGGAAAGAAATTGCCCTTGAATGGTTGCTGGAATACTGATGCTCTTCTGCACTTCAAATTTTGATGTCAGAAATCAAATCAGTAGAATTTATGTCACAGAATGGATGAACAGAGTTAATTTCTTGGAAATACAAATAAATATTTGTAGACAAATGCCCTTAACTTCTAAGGGTTGAGAGGGGAATATGCAGCTGTAGAAGAGGAAAAGTAATGTAAATTTGACTTCTCTACTAGTAATGTCCCTGCTGATTGTATTTTTCTAATATTTTTCTTACGTATTTTTTCAGAATTATAATTATGTTCAGAAGGAGGTAGTTGGAGTCATCTTCCCTGTGGTTTTTCTTTAGTTGCCTGTTTATTGCTTATATTGATGAAAATTTATCCCATGTTATCTGGAGCGAGGTAAAGGAAGAGGCCTGATAGGAGATACTTGGATACTCTGTGCAATTTCCACCTGGCTGTATTGCCATGATAAGGTAATTATTCCAGTGGGTTTTGCAGATAGTCACTGTACATATGTGCCATGGGACATGAACATTTGAAAGGGGCTGCTTAGGCTGGCCTTGTCATTAATTTCAAAGTGACTAGTGGATACATTCCAGGCATTAATGTTTATGGTATCTAAATTGAGCTTTGTAGGGAAAACTATGTTTTTGACAGTTTTGAACCTAGACCTGTCTCTGTATACTGAGATTTGGATGGTCAACCTTAGTGGACAGAGGGCTGTGGGGTTTTGTATTGATGTAGTGCGACATAGAGCTTGCTGTTAACATACCTTAATGTAGACAAAATCAGATAAGGATTTCATGGTAGTGTCTGTTGTTAACAATAGAACTGTAAAGTGCCTTCAAGAAGGGAAGTTCCCTGTTTTAGTGCACCAGATACCAGAAATGAGAAAATAAATACCTAAACACCAGAAAGAGGGCAAGGGTTTATCTGCCTGCTGTAACTTGACCTTGTAACTTGCCAGTTCTAGTTTTTAAAGTGTTTGTGGCATGTGATTTTTAGCTTCAGTACCAAAGTGGAGTGCTTCTTCAGTTCTTGTTTGTTATTAACCTGTTTTTAGGATAACTCCGAATGTGTTCTTGAAGTTAGTCTTCCCCTTTACATGCTGCAAGGACAGCTATGCCTGGACTTAAGTAGCTTCTTTGGAGCAGGGTGTGCTGCATGGCCTAAAGCTTTTGATAGCTCATGGAACCCAGTGGGGCATGAATATTCTTGTTTACCTACAGAAGCAGTTAAGGTTCCTACAACACTGCCCCAGGTGAAGCTGTGAGGAGGAGAAGGTGGCCTCTTGAACCTCTGGTCTAGTAAAGAGTATTTCTGATAAGGAAGATGGGTGCAGGAGGGAGTAGGTATTGTGGCCATCCATCATAGCAGAGAGAGAGATAGTGGGGTATGTGGATTTTTGAATTATCTTTGGGTGTATAGGTGCATAGTCATTGCATTGAAATGGATAATGCACTGCAGGAACGCCTTCTTTATGTCCCCATTTTAGTTTTGTAATGGAATTTTTGTTTCAGTGTCATCCATTTTGCTTGTCCTCTGGAAATGCTGGAATACTAATGGTCTGACCTCTGTTTTTATTTATCCATTAGCATTAAATATGCATCAACCTAGTTTAAAGGCAGACCAAGGTCTTGGGATTTATTTAAATTTTCTTTATCTGCGGTTCATCTCCAGTCATGGACCAGCAAGCATAACTGGAGGTGAACACTTACTGGTTACACATCACAGTTGATTTAAGAAGGGCTTTAAAATATTTTAAATTTAAACCTTCAAGTTCTAATACCCGTTATAATTGTAATCAAGGGTATTATTTTTATCTCTAGTAATGTGTAGAAATCTCATCAGACATCCTGCTGAGGTTCATTTCTACCCAAATAAGCATTAGAAGCATCTTTCTGTTTCCAAAAGAGGGACAACTAAAGTCATAACTCTAAAACACCATATGCTGCTTGTAACAGACTATGCATGTACTGCTTGCGTGCAGTAGAGAAGAAATTAGCTTATTAATGAGCTGAACTCTTTAATTTTGATGTACTTATACCTTGAGCTACGAGCCTGAATTGAGGTCCTGACCTAAAACTGCTATTGCTAATCTGTCCAGAGCACCCATTCTGAAGGTAACTGGAAAACTGCTGACAAAGTGAACTGCATAAAATGAAGAAGACTTTAAAGCTGCTTTTGCATTCAGATAGCTAAACTGTGAAACTTGGCATAGCCGTAGTGCCTGCCTTGGACTGTGTCCATGGTTGAGATGTTGGTAGGCAAGATGAGAATTACAGCCTCATTAACCAACTGAGTAGCTAAATTTTTTCTGTTACAGTTGAGCAGACTGAAAGAAAATTTAATGGAGTCATGCTTGTCTTTTGATAGATGCTATTTTTGTAAGGAGAGTGGTTCTTGTTGAAATTCCACTGAACCAATGCAGCTGAAGGATATGAAACTAGTCATCGTGGTGGCGACCAAAGCTTTTTTTTTCTTTTTGGTTATACTTCTGATCAAGGCTTTCTTCTCTGCTGAAATTACAATTAGACTGTAAGGTTTCTTTTTTTCTGTGTGGAAGGTTTCATGTGCAGCTCAGTGTTTGAGATGGTGACTGCTTCCACATTGAGAGGTGTAACACAGATGACACATTGAAAGGCTTGAGCAACCTATTCTAGTGGAAGATGTCCCAGCTTGTGGAACAGGTGTTGGAACTAGGTGATTTAAAGATTGCTTCCTACCCAGACCATTCTGTGAATCTAAGAGGTTTGTATCTCTGAGGGGTACTTTCTGTGCATGTTTTTTAGGATTAGAAGAAATGTAGATGTCACTATTAATTATTAAGCTTGATAATCTAGTCTTTCAGAAGTTGCTGTTACAAAAGAAGTAGATATTGCAGATTTCTCCGGTGGAAAAATGCAACCTGGTTTTCTCTTGCGAATATGGCTTTTTAATCTTTATGAACACTGCCTGTTGTATAACCAAGTGGAGTAAGGATTACTTGTTTTGAAATATGTTTAGGTGTTCTGAAATGAGAGATGTCAGTGTGCCTGAAGAAAAGCTCAGGCAAATTGCCTGTCTTTTGTGTGAATTGCATAAAATGGTAGCTCAAAACAATGTGTGAGAAAAGAAAGTGGATAGTTTCTGTAGGAACAGTTTTCCCCCCTCTTGTTTTTTTTTTTTTTTTACTTAAATTAACTGTGCAGTAGTAGATTCAGCTTACAATTGTGCATACCAATTATGTTTAATCTTTGAGTGTGCCGAGAGAGCGACCAAGATCAGGGACTTAATTTCTGTGGCTGTTGCTAGTACTTGCTCAAACATTCAAGCACTGAAAATTAATGACCATTTAATTGTAGCTGTCTTCTTTCTTGATATATTGGGTTGACTTGCCCTTGTAAAAACTGATTGATGTATCTTTTCATGACTTGCTTGACCAAAGAATCCTATGCTGTCTTTATCTGCATACATCTTAAAAAATCTGGCTGTTAGGACCTGTAGACATGTGGTTTTAATAATATGTTTAGTCCAAGTTAAGGTAACTATGAACAGATTGCTATCAAATGCAGTACTTGTATGCAGGACTTTGCATTGATATGAAATGGTACACTCAGGTACAGCATGATACTACCTGGGCAGCTTTGAACACTTGACTCTGAATGGTATGTGTTTGCCATGCAATGTATATGGACTGAAGAGTTAATTGTTGGTTGAAGAGTACGAAAGTTTTATAACAGAATTAATAAATGTTAATAGGAGCATCTCTTTCTTGAAACAGAAGAACATTATGGATGTAGCAAAGAGATGAAGCTACTTTTCGTAGTGGAAGATGAATAGTTTGAGCGGTGTCTGTGACTTGAACCTTTGAGTTGTAAAGCTAATCAGCCTCCTGAGACATCTGTTCAAGGTATGCCTGACTATATGTAACTTTAAATGGTCTTTGAAAACTCAGCAGGTACAGGGTATAGCTTGTGCAGCCTCAGGTTCTGATAATTGTTTTTTCATGTATGTGTCTGTCATGGTTTTTCTTTCTTGACCTTAGGAAAACAATGAGCTTACTTTCATGCTTATGACACTACAGTATTAAGTAGGTGACAACTCCCAAATTGAAACTTTCGTGGGCATCATCATGCTTTTAGTTAAACATTTAAAAAGATTTGCTTTAAAGCTTATGCTACTTGATGGTCTACTCACTACTGAAGATTTTTTCTAAATCCTGGATGGTAATGTTTTTTGTAGGTCTTCAGGTTTGGCCAAGGAAGTACTGCACTCTATCTCCTCATCTGAAGAATTATTTCTTATACCTTCTTGGACCAAAAGGGTGTCAGACCAGGCTTTGAACTACTGGGTCAAGAAGGTGTGTTCCCTGAACAGTTTTCCACAGGTGGCTCTTCTGTATCAGCCACTTTTAGTCAAGGGCTTAAGCCTTTCTTGCAGCTCCTGTTAAAAAATGGGTGCTTTATGTGTAGTACAAAACTAGATGGACCTAAATAATAGTGAGAAGCTATTCCTATAGCAGAGTGACCTCTATGCCGAGCTCCTAGTGCTGACAGTTTATGATGCAAACTACTTGCTTGTGTATTCTTCTATGGGAATTTCTAGACGTTAGGGGGTTTTTTCTTCCCCTTACTCTTGCTTCTCTTCAGCAAAATACGTCATCATCTGAAGATTGATGGTTGAGATTGAATTAACTGCTTTAATTTTGCTTTTGTTCTTACTAGCCAAATCAATTTTAATTTGCAATGCACTAATTTCCTTCAAGTTGAGTCCATTTTGCTTATGAAATTAGTTGTTAGATGGTTTCCCTGTCTTGACCCATGAACTTTTTCATCCTCTTTCTCACCGTCTGGTCCTGTTGTAGCCTGGGTGGGTGTCTTGCAAGCCCACCAGGTAGGTCACCAGTCAGTGGCCTAGTCTGCGTCAGAAGGCAGTGAATCTCTGAGAAACCAGCTATGTAGTGGTGGCTGGACATAACTGACTAAGCAGAATGATAAATAAGGGTGAAGATGGCTGTGCTGTGTGCATGCTGAAATGCTTGTGAGTTTTAGGTGTGTCTGCTGTAATGTTTTTGTGCCTGTAAGATATAGCTTCTCCAAATTCTGTCACATAGTTTAACAGGGAGTAACCAGTCTTTAAAGTGGGCCAGGAATGTGCATCCAGGGTGTTACTAGTCAGACTTTGTATTTTCTTCTCTATTCCTGTGCTTGCAAGAAGGAATGGTTTCTGTATGCAAGTCCCCGGGGGGAACAGCTCCCATATGCATTTCTGTATGAGTACCTGACCTGAGAACAGAATTGTCTTCATTCATACTGGCATTTGATAAGGTTTTTAAATGTTTCTGGAACAGGTATTTCTGACAGTCACAGATCCTGCCCTTCCCAAGAGGGAGTCAGAAGTTGAAAGGTTTCTTAATTTTTAGGTAGGAAATAGTTCAATGGCATATGACTTGCTCTATTATTCTTTTATTTGCTAAGTGAAAATATCAGCTGCTGAGCTTTATCCTACCAGCACTTTACAGCCTAGGCAACTGCTGTTAGTGTCTTGTGTTCACTGCTATGATTAAAGATAGGCAGTCATCCTTCCTCAGCAGTGACAGACTTTGTTGTTACTCTCTACTAGGTCTTTGCCCTGTCTTTTGAGCAGTGAAAGAGTTATGGTGTTTGGGTCGGTTCTGTGCAGTAATTACAACTCAGGTTTGCAAGTCAGTCTCTGTTAACAATTGACTGGACATTAAAACTTGGTTACTCAAGTGTCTTTTATTTTTGGCTAATGATAAACTGATGGTAAGGTCCCATTGCTATCTTATGTCCTGTTTTTCAGTATCCACAGTAAATGATTGATGATATGAATCTATGGTGTTGGTGCAGATCCATAATAACTAAGAATGTATAGATGTAGACACAATGGTAGAGGTGAGAGATGGACTTCAGTGAGTTGCAGAGGCATCTGCCTTACAGACGTGCTGTTGTGGAAGGGTCGTGGCTGTCAGATCTGTGATTCAAGATGCTGTAGAGGTCTTGGTGAGACTCATCCAGCTCCTGGACAATTGCCCACTACTTGCTGCTTATATCTTTGGGCCTTAGTGGTAGCCAAAGGAAGACTGAAATAAATTAAGTGGGCCACAGAGCTCTGGAATTGCAAGTGAAGGACATGGGAGCTCTGGAGGTCTTCTGAATTCTGCAGTTGAAGGGTAAGAGTTTTGGTGAAAGTAAACACTACTGGACCAGGGTTTGTATCAGAAGTAGTGTGTCCAGCAGGACCAGGGCAGTGATTGTTCCCCTGTACCTGACACTGGTGAAGCCCCACCTTGATCCTGTGTCCAATTCTGGGCCCCTCACTGCAAGAAAGACACTGAGGTGCTGGAGTGTGTCTGCAGAAGGACAGCAGAGCTGGGGAAGGGTCTAGAGAGTAAAGTCCTGTGAAAGCAGCTGAGGGAGCTGGCCTAGTTTAGCCTGGAGAAAAGAAGGCTCATGGGAGACCTTATCACCTGCTACAGCTACCTAACTGGAGGTTGTAATCAGTGGGTGTTGGCCTCTTCTCCCAGGGAGCTAGTCACGGGACAAGAGAACATAATCTCAAGGTGGGTCCAGGGAATGTTCAGGCCAGACATCAGGAGAAATTCATTCACATAAGGGTTTGTTGTATGTTGGAATAGACTGCCCAGGGAGGTGGTGTAGTCACCATCCCTGGAAGTATCCAAGAAACAAATGGACATGACACTTGGTGGCATGGGCTAGTTGACAGGTCAAAGGTTGGACTCAGTGATCTTGAAGGTCTTTTCCAACCTGAATTATTCTGTGATTCCAACTCTTAGCAAGAGGAATAGGTATACAAAGGCTTGGTTATCCAAACAACTTATGACTGAGTTGCATTACAAAAAAGAGGTGTACATGAGCTGGAAGTGAGGACGAGGCATAGAGAAGCATTGCCATCGAATAAAGGCAGTGGTGTTAGACAAGCTAGAACTCACTTGAAGCTGGTAAAGGATGTTAAGGGCAAGAATATAGGTTTGTACCAATAATGTAGCAGCAGAAGAATAAAAAGAGGAGACTGGGCTTCCTGCTGAATGGTATGAATGATTTGCTGGCAGCAGATAGACAAGACTGCACCTTTTTGCCTCAGTCTTCACTCAGTGAGTCTCGAGCTCATGGCAGAGAGTGCAAGGAAGAAAAGAGATGCTGGGAGTAGAAAGAAGATCAGATCTGTTGAGAAATCTCAACTGTTCAGATTTATGGATCTAAGGGTATTGAGAGAATTGTCTGCTGTCATGGTGAGGCCAGTGTCTAATATTTTTGATAGATAAGATGATCAAGAAGGTTTCTTATAACTGGAGAGCAAGTTTTGCTGCGATTAAAAGTGAGTTGAGTAAGGATTTTATGGGGAGTGTCACTGTTGTCCCTGAGGAAATCATTGAGATAGTCATCTTTGAATTAATTTCTATGCAAATTAAAACAAAAACAATTGGAAGTAGCTAGTATTGATTTATCAAGACTGTCTTGGAAATTATTAGGTCTGTGGATGAGAAGTGGTATCATCTGTACTGAATTGAATATAACTCTTCCTGTGCTTACCCACAGTATCCTGGTAGCAAAATTTTTAAGATCATGTGGACAACTAGATAGGTGGAGGATTGGTAGAATTTTGGAAGTTGAAGTTCAGTGGTTAAAACTGCATGATCTTCCTGGAGCCCTGTTACAACTGGAGGTCTTGGGGAGTCCATGTCACCTATTGGATTTACTGTTTTCTTAAGTGACGTGAGGAAACAGAGAAAGTTGATGCTTATCAAGTTTGCAGAAAGCAACTAAGGGATGAGGCTGATGTTCTGAAGGCTGGGGATGTTGTCTAGAAGGACTAGGACCAGTGAAGGGAAGGGGTTACTGGGGGCCCCATGCAGTTTCTGCAGGAGCAGTGTAAAGCTCTGTCTTGGGCAGGCAGAGATCAGGCATCATTGCCAGCCGTACTAGAGACAAGAGGCCTTGAGGCCTGGTGGGCATTGAGCGGAGTTAGGCCAGTGAGGCAGGAGATAATGGAAACGTTTTCATCCCACAGGAGGAGCTGGACAGGGGGCTGGCTTCCATGGAGAGCCTTCCAGAGGGTTTTTAGCCCTGAAATGTGACTAATCTTGCTGTGGATGGGGTGTTAGGCTGGAGAGCTCCTGCAGTTCCTACTGGCCCAAATATCTCTCTGCCACTTTTGCCTACAAAATGCACTTAGCGGACAGAGAACTGAGGCATGGCAGTGCTTGAGTTCTAGAGAAGAAGGAAACATAGAACTAGAAATGCCAGCACAATACCTTTCAAGGTGAAATTTGGTTTTTTTGCACTGTTCTGCTTGTACACTCTTCTGGTCCTCCCAGCTGTAGACATTTGGGATAGTTACTGGACGCTTAGTATTGTTACTGCCCTTATGAATGTACTTTATGCTTGATGCACTTACCATACACTTAGCTTTAGTTAACAGCTTTTCCACAAACTTCTTTATGAATGGTAGTAGAACCAAATGTTTACTAATTCTGTGGGGCAGCATGATAATGCTCTTTTGAGAGAGAAGAATTTAGTTGTCTTTTCCTCTAGATAAGTTTGCTTATTAAAAGAATAAATTGATCTGTTTGAACTTGCTTTCCTGGTGGGGTTCAGCCTAGAGTCAAACAGGTTCCATATTTAGAATTTAAGTGGTCTTCAGACCCCTCATAGAGGAAAAAAGTGTGTACCTCTCCATGAACCACTTGAGAGCAGTGGCTGTCAGAAGGTTTTTCTGAAATTCTTTAAGGGCAGTTTTGGGCCAGACAATAGTCCTTTGACATGATGAAATTATTAGTGATGATGTTAGAGATGGTTTCTGTATAGAACATGAGCTATAATGAGAGAGCTACTGACCAACGCTGGCCCAATCTGTGTAAAGTAGAAGATAGAGTTGTTGCTTGTACATTGGTGTAAATGTGGGGTTTGCCACTTTCAATTTTTTTATTCTTTTGGGTTTTTTTGAGAATACTGGTTCTGATGTCAAAGGGTGTTCTGGGCACACCTCTAGGAGAACATGTCTGAGCTTTGGCCTGGTTCAGGCTCTTTCAGAGGCAGGTTTTATGTTGTCTTGTGGATCAGGGTAATGTGTGGGTAACATCTGTCTTTGCTCATTAGAAAAGCTTTTGGGTGCAGTAGGAGAGGATATGTGGCTTAAAAGGAGATAAAAATGGGAATATTTGGCTAATGACTCAGAAGATAGAAATGGCTGTAATGATTGGAGTAAGCCTGCTCATGCAACAATACAATGTAAATCTGGTTTATTTTATGGTGTGTTAGACTTTTATATCTCTGTTCTTCCAGATGTAACTTTTGCTGCTTTTCTAGCTTCCTGATTTGTGGCAGTGACTGTGGCGTCATGTAGTTAAATGGTAGTTAAACAGGAGAGGCAAAGGACTCGTATCTGTGTGCTTTTATGTGAGTGGGACTTCTGTATAGCAAATAAAAACTGTGAAAGCTGTGTCTA
This sequence comes from Campylorhamphus procurvoides, assembly GCA_013396655.1. NCBI lineage: Eukaryota > Metazoa > Chordata > Aves > Passeriformes > Dendrocolaptidae > Campylorhamphus > Campylorhamphus procurvoides. The sequence continues at coordinate 79,381 of WBMV01004630.1, forward strand.
TAACTGCTTATTTTTGACAGTAATGTTCTGGCAGGTACTTCTGTTTCTAGCTATGAGCTGGTAATGTGTGCAAGGCATGCCTCTTCAGCAGTTGACAGTATGTGGCCAACTGGTTGCACTTTGTTCGTATCAACAGTACCTTACTTGCTGTCCATTCTTCTATATTGTATAATACTGCATCATCTCAAGAGGATTAGGGTGTAGGGATGCAGTGAAGAACTACTCTGACAAAAGCAGTGGTGGCAGAGAGGATAGGGAGGAGTTGTAAGTAGTGAAGGTATTGCTTCTGGCTCAGATACTTTAACAATAGCTAGCTGTCCTTGTTCTGTGTTTAGTTCACTTTGCTTCAAAATGTATTTAACTTGCAATATTGATGTGGACAATTTTGTTATGCCTCAGAGGTAGGAAGAAATGGAATATGTGTTTAAGCAGCTTATGCCAGTGCCTTCTGTGGGAAGACAGTAGTAGTTATGAAAACCAGATAACTATCTGGAGGGTTATGGAGTATTGGAAAAAGTTAGTGTTTCAGTGTGAGTGGCTGTTGATATTCACCTTGATACTGATGCATTCTGCCCTGCCTGCCATCCTTTCAGTGCAGTGCATACTGCATGTGAGTGGCCTTTACAGACACTGAAAAAATAAGGATCATAGGATGGTTTGGATTGGAAGGAGCCTTTCAAAAGTTACGTGATCTAGCCCCCCTGCAAAGAACACAGACGTCTTTGGCCTGCTTAGAGTCCAATCTTACTGACTTTGAAGGTTTTGGGGAATGGGACATGTGCTACCTCTCTGGTCAGCCTGTGAGAATGTTCTACCCATTCCTCACGTGTTAGCCACACCACACCACTTGGCATTGTCAATCCTAAGTCACACTTCTAGTGTATTCTGTCTCATGGCCATTCTTTCCAAGCAGCCATTGGGATTGTCTGTGCAGATCAAAACCAAAAAGGGTTGCTGTCTTCCATAGTCATGTTACTTCCTAAAATGCATTTTAAGATGATCAAGAAATTTTTCTCCTTTAATTGGAGGAGCTCATGTGGGACTGCTAGTAACTAGCCACTGTGGTGTTATCCTAGAGGGTCATAATCAGTGGTATGGAAACTAGTGGGAGGTCTGTTGCCAGTGGTGTCCCACAACGGTCAGCACTGGTCTCACTATTTCTTAACTTATCCATCAATGACTTAGATGAAGGGGCAGCTGTCACTTGCTGAATTCACTGTTGACACAAAGCTGGGGAGAGTGGACAACACCCCAGAGGGATGTGCAGCCCTTCAGAGGGACCTCAACAGGCTGGAGAAGTGGGCACAGAGGAAAGATCTGAAATTCAACAATAGCAAATGAGAGTCCTGCACCTGGGGAAGAATAACCCCCTGCACCAGCAAAGACTGGGGGACAACCTGCTGTAAAGCAGCTCTGTGGAGAAGGATCTGGGGGTCCTGGACATCAAGCTGTCCATGAGTCAACAGTGATCCTTCCCCTCTGCTCAGTCGTAGGGAAGCTGCATTTGGATTGCTGTGTGCAGTTCTGGGCTCTGTAGTACAAGAGAGACATAGAGCTCCCTGGAGTGAGTCTAGCAGAGGGCAACGGAGAAGATTAAGGGACTGGAGCATCTCTTACAAGGATAGGTTGAGAGAGCTGGGCCTGTTCAGCCTCCATAAGAAATGGAGAGGAGACCATATCAATGAATATAAGTATCTGAAGGGAGGGTGTCAAGAGAATGGAGCCAGGCTCTTCTCAGTGGTTCCAAGTAGTAGGATGAGAGGCAGTTGGCAGAAACTGATGCATGGGAAGTTCCATCTGAATATGGATTTCTTTACTGTACAGGTGACCATGCACTGGAACAGGCTGCCTAAAGAAGTTGTGGAGTCTCCCTCACTGGAGGTATTCAGGAGCTGTCTGGATGCAATCCTGTGCAGTGTGTTTTAGGATGACCCACTCTGGTCCTTTCCAGTCTCACCCATTCTGTGTTGAAATGTGGCAGTTTTTGTCGTGCACCTTACAGAATTAAAATAATAACTTCAGTTAATGTTTAGGTCTAATAGAACTAATGGCAAAATCTTCTCTGCCTCTCAGATTCCACTTTTCTGAGGAGAAACCTGTTGCTCAGGATTTAATCCTGAGGATAGTTTTCATGCATTGGAGTGAGGTAGAACAAACAGATGGTGGTGGGGCTACCAAACACCCAGCTGTGCAACCAGAATGTGGGAGTGATGATGTGAAGAATCTTGCTCTGTCTCTCTAAGCTACTGAATCTGTTCGCATGAACAAGTACAAAGGAAACTTCAGGGGCCTGGAAAGAGAGAGATACTACAAAGGAGGATAAAGTAGCTCCAGAGCTCTAGTAGCCAGATGAAACTCTTCCACATTTGTAGTTAATGCTTGTTCTGTGACTAGATGCTTGGTTGTGGTTCTGCCACAGAGGATGCTCGCTAATACCTAGAGAGATTGTCAATCCCATTCTTTCCAAGTGACATCAAGAAGGAATCATAAAAGGAGTGCTTGATCACCCTCTTCAGAAAAAGCCCATCTGAATTTTTAAATGTTTTCAGTCCAGTGAGTTATAACAACTTAATTAACCGTAGCCTCTGCTCAAGGTCACTTTCTGGAGTGAACCAGGATTTCATCAGTGTATTGTGGAGAGTGGCACTTAGGATATTCTTAATGGTGAGCAGCTGGCAGTCTCTGTGGCTCTTTCTCTAAAAGCACACTTCACAACAGTTACCTGCAAATACTTTCCTGGAACTCCTGTGCCATTTCTTAATTAGGAAGAGCTTGCGACTTTACTGTGTGGGTGTAGCCAGAGCAGAGTTTCTTGCTGTCTAATCAATATTTTCCTGTTTTTTTTATTGTGAAACTCATCTTGCTATCTGTATCCACTCTTGAAACCTGCAATACTGCAGCTGTGTATCAGTAAAATGTCAGTGGGAATTGTGCAAGAACCTGTGCCTGTTTTCTTCCTTGCTTTCTCCGCATCACAAATACTTGGGTAGGAAATTATGTTAACATACAGATTTTAAATGACCTGAGATTTGCATATTGTCCACTAATTTCTGAGAAGCAGGGTGTAATATTGTTTGTGCTTTGTCTACCTTACATACAGTGCTGTCCAATTTGGAAATAGTGAGTGGAATCTGTGAGGACTTTAGGTATGTTTACTGTTGGAGCCTCCTACCGACAAACAAACTATCAATACTGTGGTTGTGTATTTCTCAGTCCAGTAGCAATAAGGTACCAGCGTCTTTATTTTTTCATGTCTTCTGTTAAATTAATCCATGATGAGTTATGAAGTGAAATATGCAGCTGTGGCGAAGTTCTCTCACCTGCCTAATATGCTGTGTGAAGCTCCTGAAAGCAGAGGTGGCCTCTTATGAGTAGCTTTGATTTGTTCTGACACATGCTGATTCTCATGCTGGCTCTTTCCTTTGGCATGAGCCAAGCTACCAAGACACTGATAAGACTAAGAAAGCCAGAGTCACTGGTTATGTTCCAGAGTTGTTTCTACTCTATTCTTAGTCTCTCTTTGTGCATAAAACACTTCAAAACCGTATTCTGTGTAAAAAATACAAGTGCACTGAATTACCAGAAGAGTTATTTGTTTCTAGGTATGATTTTGTTGAATAGGTGTACTTGCCTTTTGGGGGTACGTATTTGGTGAAAGTTAGGTTGTAGAGGTTAAGTTAGAAGCAATTGGGAGATGTCGACTTGAGTGGTATCACTGGGCTGTTGTCCAGTCATTTTACGTTTCAGCATTTTAAAGTTTCTCATTGTGGAGGTTGGTGAGTTGAAGCAAACCCACTGTCAACGGGTAACTAAAGTTGGAGGTACTTGGTACCTGTAGTGTTGGTTGCAACAGAAGAACACCTGTGTACTCAGTCTAACAAGTGCTCCAATCCAGAAAAGATCAAGCAGATAGGGAGGATGGTGGCCATGGAATCATTTCAGTATAACACAGCTATAAAACTGTACTTCTAGGAGATGTGGGCAGAGACTGGTTGATGAAGAATTATGTAGGCATCATTTGATATGTGCAGGGGAAAAATCCTAGAAAGCCAGAACAGTGATGAAGAACTTGCACAATGGACCAAACAACAGTTGCTGTTTGGGGCAATTTTTTTCTGCTTCAATTCATTCCTAAGTGTGTTTTTTCCTTTCTTTTTGTAGCTTGCATACAGCTGTCCCTTAGTATTGAAGAATTCAGTTCTGAAGCCTCTGTAAAGACATGTCATATCCTGTCTGTCTCTAGTTGGTAAAGAAGCTGTCACAAACGGCCTTGCGGAGGTAGACTGTGCAGTGGAAATGTCAGAACAGGACTGGGGAGATACCATTCCTTGCATTTCACATTAGTGTATCTTGATTAAAAAGTTCTGAAGCATAAAGCCTTATTTTTTGAACTTTTGTGCCAAGTCTCTTAATTCATTATTTACATTGACTTCCTTAGAAGGTGAGAGTAGTGTTGGCAGGACTCTTGAAAGAAATTCTGTTGTGACACAAGTTTTGGATTTACTTAGGTGTTTATGCTGGTAACAGTGGCAAGTCTATAAGCTTGAGGGGAAAAGTGGAGCTTACAAGATAAAAATGGGCCATACTCCTGAGCATAGATGCAATGCTTTAATGTACTCTTGAGAACACTGTCGTCCTGGTCTGTGTTCTAGAATGTGTTTTATCTGATAAACTGGAATATGGAATTGCATGGTGAATGGAAAACTGCACAAAGACTTGTAATCTAAGGAATTCATAACAGTATTGAGCTAATTTTAAATGTTGGATGCTGGTTTGCCAAGTAGTCTTTCTGAAGTCTTGTGTGTATGAATTCTTTGTCCATGTATGCTGGTTAATGGTCTCACACCACTATATCGTTTGCTTTATTATTGGTGCTTTCTCTAAAAAAAGTATCAGTCTGTTCACAGAATGTATGGGTGGTATGCTATTTTTCTTTCAGAATATTTGTCTGAATTATATGCCAATGCTAGTTGGAAACAACTGAAAACCAAAAAATACTTGAAGCGTGACCTTGTTCTGGGAAATAAGGTCTTGGGTATCCCTTAAGGTTCCCTTCTTACTGCCTTATCTTGCCTGTTAAGCATTGTTACTGTTGACACAATTGTGGGATTGTGGTAAAAGTTGATGTGTGGGTTTGCGATAATGTATTCCAGTATCTGCAGATGCATTTGAATGTTAATGAAAGAAAGTATGAATGAACTCTATTTGTCATTGCAGGTAGAATAATAGAATGGCTCTGAGTAGCATTTTTTCTAATTGCAGGAAAACAGAATGACGCATATGTGTTCTTGTTGTGTTCAGTGCTGTTCTAATGACTAGAACTGATGCTAGTGATTAACAGCCCTCTAGTGCACACTTTAGCTTTTTTAGTCTATTAAAAACTAACAAAGGTACTTGAGTTATATTAGTGACTGAAGTGATTTAGACTTGCAGAGATTGGCAGGCAGCTCAGATGAATTCTGGTTCAGCCCCCAGTTTAAAACAGGGTCAACCTCTAGAGCAGGCTGCCCTGGTCATTGCCCTATTGAGTTTTGGATATCCTCTGCCCAGAGGCAGTCTCAGTTCTCTGTGGGTGAGCTGTTCCATACTTGTCACTATTGTTGTAGGAATAACTTCTATGTTAAAAAAATGTTGTCCTGTTACTGGATACCTCTAAAAAGTGGCTTTCAATCTTGCCTACTCCCCTTCATCTGGTATTTATACTGGCCTTACCAGTAAAGATAGACTATCTCAGCTTTTTCCATAACTGTTTTCACCAAGTTCCTGGGTCCATTCAGCAACAGGCCCACAGTGTGGTCTTGCCTTGCTTTTTCCAACATCTTTTTTTAGCTGACATAAGCCTTTAATAGTGCTGATAAGTTAACTTCAACACTTTTAAAGTACACATGGTGTAATTGGCCAACTTACTAGCAGGTTAAAAAATGCACAGAATTTTTCCTCCTTCTATATTCAGATATGGGTGCTTTAAGAGTTTACTTGATGGGTTGATTTTAGTTCTGGGTTTTTTTTCTGTTTTTATCAACAAAAAGAACTATGAAGTAAAATTTTTCTGATGTACTGAAAAGTTAATGTGCTTTCCATCTTACCTAAGAACATTTAATATCCTTGTATTTAAAGATGCAACTTGGGCAATAGTTCAGAATTGTTACATCATGAGTATTTATTTATTTATCCCTTTTGTTTCCTTTACAGGATGTTAGGCTGTAGTTAGAGACTTACTATGGTATAGAGTGCCTGGTTGAGTAGTCTTTTTTAAATTAGTGTTTTATTTGTAATCTACTTTCCATATTGTGAGTTGCATGAAAAAGACACAGTAGTTATTAGAGATCTGGTCTGGGTAAAGCTCTTGATGTAGATTTCCAGCTAAGTTCTTCTTTCAAGGACTTGCTTAAAAGCATGTATCTGGTAGTAGGTCTTATGTAAGGTCTTTTTGTCAAAATGGCAATAGAAATCAAGTGTGTCTAGAGTTTACTTTTCATCTCAAACATTAGGTGGAAAAACTAAATGGTTGTTTAGATGGGGGAAGAAATAACTCTGGTGTTACAGAGGAGTAAAGTGCATTATTTATCAGCAGCAGCATCTAATAAAATGGTGAAGACTGAAGACAATTGATGGCTTAGTAAATGTGCACTAGGCTTGTTGTCTTTGATACAGTAGAAGCTATTGCTAAATCGCAGGGTATTCCTAGGCCACAGCTGTCTTCTCATGATTTTTGGAGCCTTTGACTGAAAGTGTTATGGTGGTAAGAGGTCTTCTGTCTGCATAGGACTTCAGACTTGTTAGAGGAAATTGGTTCCACTGTGTTCCGTCTTTAACTGCTAACGTGTAATCATCAAAGTTCTAATCTGCCTGCAGGACTGTTGGAATTGTAGTGGAACATGAAATTAAAGTAGATGGTTCTTATGAAAAGAAACAGGCATTTTTCTAAATAAGTTTTATGTTTTAGTTGAGCTTCAGTGGAAGGAGCCCTGATCTGTAATATTCCTTGAAAATCTCATTTGCATGCTGGCATTTACCTTTTGTGTTTGTGGTGTTTGCTCTTTTTACTTGCGTTTTGCTTCAAGGATACTACATGATGGCTTTCTGTCTGTGAACTGATGTGCCAATAAAAATCACAGATAATACCAAAGGCACAAAAAATTTTTCTTGTTACAGAAAACAGCTAGGCGTATTTTCTGAGCCAGTTCTCTAGTATCACTCCTCTTATTTTTGACAAATGCAAGCATTTTATCATCTTAAATGAATTTCAAGTAAAAGACAAAAATAGTAATAAGACTAGAAATAAATTTTTGGAAGTCTGAGTGCAGCAAGAAGGTTTTGTAGTACTTATCAATGTCACTTCCATAAGAATTGTACAATGGTAGGGATTAAAGGTGCCATGGAGTTCCAACCCCTCTTCTGTGATTAGGGACACCTTCTACTAGACCAGGTTGCTCAGAGCTCCATCCAGCCTGGCTTTGAACACTTGAAGGGATGGAGCATCCACAGCTTCTCTGGGCAACCTGTTCCAGTGCCTCACCACCCTCACAGTAAAGAATTTCTTTCTAATATCTGATGTAGACCTACACTCTTTCAGTTGGAAGCCATTTCCCCTTGTCCTGTCATTACAGACCCCTGTGGAATGTCCCTCTCCATCTTTCTTGTAGGCTCCCTTCAGGCACTGGAAGGCCCCAGTTTGGTCACCCTGAAGCATTCTCTTATTCCAGGCTGAAGAGCCCCNCAATCCTGTGCCAGGTCATCCAGGTCCTTCTGGATGGCATTCCAGGTCTATTTTGAAAAGTTTAGCTAGTGACAAAATGTGCAGGAGAAAATGGTGCAGCATACTGAAGGCATGATATTTAGAAGCATCTCTTCGTATTTTGGGGAAAACTTTATAGAAAATGCCATAGATTTTGGACTTTTACTCTGTGAGAGTGTGCTGGATTTTTCTACATAGGTAATTTTCTTCATAGTGGCTCTTATGGGGCTGTTTTGGAATTCTACTGAATGTAATATTAATAATATAGACCTGTTTTTGTTATTAGTGAGCAGTGCTTATACAAAGCCATGGCTTTTTCTGCTTTCCATGCTGCCGTGGTGAGAGATGTCTGGGGGGTGCATGGCAAATTGTATGGAGAGACAACTGGCGCAGGTGACACCAGCTGACCAAAGGGATATTCCAGACCATATGACATCATGCTCAGTACATAAAGCTGGGAGAAGGGGAAGGATGTTTGGAGTTAGTTTTTTGTCTTCCCAAGTAACCACTATGTGTGATGGAGCCCTGCGCTCCTGGAGGTGAGCTCACCTGCCTGCCCATGGAAAGCGATGAATGAATTCCTTGCTTTGCTTGCATATGTGGCTTTTGCCTGCCTTATTAAACTCAACTCATGAGTTTCCTAGCTTCTACTCTTCCCGTTCTCTCCGTGATCCTGCTGGTGGGGGAATGAGCAAGAGGCTTGGGCTTAAACCACAACAGAGAGAAAAATCCAAAGATTTAAAAACACCTTTCAGTTTTTGTTATCCTTAGTGGTCCAGGGTTTAAACTGGAGCTATTGTTTGTGTGGTTTGAGCAAGACTGAAGTCCTTTCGACAGAAACTCATGTATTGTGTGACTCAGTGGATGTTGGCCAACTTAGCTTTTTCGGCACAAATAGGAACTCCCATGCTTTAACAGAGTTTGGCTGAAGTAGGGGTTTTTTTGAGTACCAGGAACAGCAGAGGTCTGGTACCTATTTCAGTAGTAAAAGATGGTGATGAAAAGGTAGAAGACAGGTTGAACCTGTGTATGGTAGTTTTCTTAGAGTAAGTCTTCTAGACTTACAACTTCAGAAAAACAGGCCCAGTGAGTCCATCCAGACTTGCATGACTCTCTCAAGTCTTCAGCTTTGAGGAACCATCTGTTATAGGTTGTTTATAACAGTCAGCATTTAAATAACTTCATTCTGTGCCAAAATTTTGTGTCCTGTGTACCAGTTGAGCTGAGCTGATGCAATGAATAGAAAACAGAATTAAAAAGCACTTCGGCAATCTGTACAAAAATGAAGTGTTATGAGCTAAATAAATGTTACTATTTTGTGCCTCATACCCATTAACACTTCCAGTAAGCTTGAATCATTCATTATGTGAGATTTTTCTGGTTGTGAGACAGTGTTACCCCCTTGTGTGACAGATTGTGCTGAGGAGGAAGGTAAGGGTTTAACTCACTGAGGTAATGGATTGAAAGAAATTCAGTATAAACAAATTTAAATGGCAGTAGAACACTTGATGCATGAAAATGACTCTAAAAACTGACTTAAGGGATTGGATGGGTTGGTAATTTGGGAAAAGTGAAGTTGATCTAGTGTGCTGATATTTTTTTTGTTTGGTTGGCTTTTTTTTGGTTTTTTTTTCCTCTTCTGAGGTCAAAATCCTTTTCAGATGCCAGGTGGTATGATGCACAGGGTGCTGGATATCTGGAATGTCAAAACTTGATATTGAATGCTTACAGTTTCTGTGAAGAAGCAGGTAGTCTTAAATATTTTCAAAGCTAGAATAAATGATGGGTTTGGACTTGCTTATTTTTATACTCCAGTTGTCTCCTGATGAAAGCAAGTGTTCTTAAAGTGAGATTTTTTTTTTTTCCACAGAGACTAAAAATAGGAACTTTTTAGAAGTCTCTTATGTGACAGGTTATCTGCTTAGAAATGGATGTGATTGTTGGTACTGGTATGTGAAAGATGAAAGGAAGCCTACTCAAAGGAAAAAACACCTTGTCGGTTGCAGCATTTCTGGTGCCAGAGGTTCTTTGGAGTAGTACCAGGAAGCAAGCAGTTTGCAATAAATTTGAGACATCAACTGGTGATGCTGGTAAATATCAGTAACTCTGGATGCCTGTAAATGTCTACTGCTTAGCATTGTCAAATTTTAGATTTTTCTCCTGTTTGTGTAAAAACTATGCAGTTGGACCTCTGAAGGTTAAGATGTAAAGAAAGTTGCCTTTTGGTTGTGTTTAAAGTTGCATGTGAAAAATAACGTCTTATTGGTATGAAAAGACGGAGACTTTGAGTTTCACAGAATAGTGTCCTTGGTAATTAACCCAGAGTTATGGGTGGTTTTTTGCTGGTTTGTATCTTTTGGTGTATGTGTACTGCTTGTAAAGATGCAGGGGATCACTGTCAAGCTCTTGCTCTTAGTATAGTGCCCTAGGTATGGTTGGTCTCTTGTATGGCAGCAGTGAAGGAAGTGCTTCCAGAGCACTTAGAACTGGGAGAAGGAGATTTTGGACAAATATCTCGGCAAAGTAATACATAACTTCCTGAGTAACAGTATGTTCATTGTTATCAACTGAAATCAGGTATGTTTGTGTTCTGCCTATCTTTCAAGGAAACCTCTTGCAAGTAAGTCATGGGGATTGCTGTTCAGGTCTTCTGGATTCTCATTTCTTGTCAAATGGGAAATACCCTAGAAGTGGGAAATACTCTAGCTGTCATGACAGTGAGATGTCTCAAGTGACTTTTGTCCACAGTGGAAAGTTAGAAAATTACTTGTCACTTAACAGGACAGTCTCCTTAAGTTATTATCTTTTTAAAACTTGACTGAAAGACTCTGATGGTGAAGTAGTTGGAGTGGTAGTGAAGGGTTGAGTCTGTTGCGTTACATTTTTTAAGTGGTGTTAATTTTACTAAAGTGCTAAGTTAGTGGCCAGTGGTATCTTACAGAATCGCAGTTCTTAAGATTGGAAGGGACCTCTGGAGATCATCTAGTCCAACACCCTTGCTAAGCCAGGGTCACCTAGAGCAGGTGACACAGGGAATTGTTAGGTGGATTTTGAATGTCTTCAGAAAGGAAGACTCCATGACCTCCTTGGGCAGCTTGTTCCAAGTGCTCTGCCACCTGCAGTGTGAAGAATTTTTTTTGTGTTTAGGTGAAACTTCCTGTGTTTTAGTTTATGACCATTGCTCTTCATCTTGTTGCTGGGCACCACTGAAAAGAGTCTGGAACCTTCCTCCTGGTACCTACCTTCGAATCTTCTCTTCTCTAGACTGCACAGGCCCAACTCCTGCAATTTCTCCTAAAGAGAGATGCTTCAGACTCCTAATAATCTTGGTTGCTCTCCGTTGGACCCTCTGCAGTAGCTCCTTGCCTTTGCTGTACTGAGGAGCCCAGAACTGAACGTGATACTCCAGATGTGGCCTCACTAGGGCTGAGTAGAGAAGAAGGATCATCTCCTACCTTACTTGGATTGGGTTTCACATCTATTAACATACTTCTGGGTATTTTTGCTGTTGTCAAATTGTTGAGGTAGGTTTCTGTGTTCAGTTATTAGGAATGAAACAAAGAGGTGGTGGAGTGTCCTGCATTGGAGATGCTCAGAAGTTGCCTGGACATGGGCGTGGTCAGCTGGCTCTAGTTAGCCCTGTTTGAGCAGGGGAGTTGGACCAGGGACCAGGTGATCTCCAGTGGTAACTTCCAACCCTGAATGAACACTCTGATTGTGTTTTAATTGGTCAGGTGTTCTGAGAATAGCATGTGTGGTTCTTTATTGGGCTGAATTTCAGTTCTGGAAAACTTTCGAAAAACAGAAGATGTAACTGCTGGAGCCACTGTAGAAGTTGAAATGTGGCAGAGTCTGCAAAATCAGGCTTTCAAGTGTAAAGTCTCATGTTTGTGTTCTGTGTGTAGATTTGTAAATCTTCTCTAATAACTCAAATTCAGTTAGTAACCAAAAAAAACCTGAACCCACAAACTTACTGTATTGTGCTTCTTGGAGGTGGCCTTGATAAACAGTGGGATTAAGCACTAGTGTTCTGTACTAGAACATTAGGCTTTTTTCATTAAGATTACAAAGTTAAGTTTAGAAAGCCCCCCCCAAAGCCTACTAGCTAGGGCTAGAAAAAAGGTATGGTGTATATAGTCTGGTTTCCAGATGAATGATTAAATATACGTGATTTGACTGACCACTCAGTACTGCTGACAATGTTGAGATCTGTAGTGTATGTCTAAAAGTCATTTCCTCAGAGCTTTTGAGACACATCTGACTAGAGCAGGTTGTAAGGGTTGATAACCGATGGATTTTTAAAGAGGTAAATGAAACTTTGAAATATGTAAAGTTTGGAAGTCAGGATTCCATGTAGTGGGGGGCTCCCACCATCCTTGAGCTCACCTGATAGAAATTTTGTTGATTTCTGCTGTTATGGCTTACATCATGTTTATATGTCTTAACATTTTGTGTCAATTCTGACTTGAGATATCCTCCTCTTCTTGATGCTTCTTGTAATATTAATAATAAACTGTGAAGTTGTTGAGGCCTCAGTAAATTTATTTTTTTTAAGCTTTTAGGAGTATCTGTTTTGAGCTAGAAAAACTTGACTAATATTCTTGTAGTCTTGTGTTTGGGGGATGCAGCTTCATGGGGGGAAGATATTTTTCATGGAGGTGGTAGTAAGTGCATTTGTTCTGTAATGGACTTGCAGGATCCCATGATTATGTACTGTTGAATCACTGAATCACAAACACTTGGGCTGAAAACCAGAAAGGGACAAGCAGTCCCAGAAGCAAATCGCTCCTTGAGGTGAAGAGAATCTCCTAGCTTATAATGGTGCAATTTATTCTGGATCAGATAACCCAATTGTGATAGGCTTACAAAACAACGGATGCCACTTTCTTCCTCTTGCTTTTCAAGTGAGCTCTCTCTGCCAGCTGAATTACTTATACCTCTTACTGCTTTCTTAGTTCCGTTGAAAGACTCCTGGTGCTGCTTTTCTTTGCCCTGTCTCAATAGATGCGGAAATACACCTTCAGTCATACCTCTTCATAGTGGTTCAGAGAAGACTCTTGCTAGTAATGTTAGTTTGTATAGCTGATCCACTTACTGTAGTGGATTCTGTAGAGAAATGTCAATCTGTATTTTGCATAAGCAAATTAGAATGTAACAGACTGGTGTGACAGTTGGGAGTCTCCATTGCTTACTGTTTTTTAAAATATTTGAAATAGAAATAATTTTTGTGGCTTTTTTTCCCTCTCCCATTTTATATTAGTTTCCGAGTTCTTCTTCAGAGACTATCATCTGACACTTCTGTTGTTTTTGGGAACCTGTGGGAGGTGGTAGGGGAAGTAATACTTGCTTACCTGTGTGTTGTAAATTGGCTATGACAGAGGGCTTTGCTGAACAGTTGTGGGTTTTTTTTTTTTTTTTTTTTTTTTTTTTTTTTTTAAGATTTGGATGAATAGAGCATAAAGTGGCTTTGGTACTGTGTCAAGAACAATTCTAGGGGAAACAATCTTTCTAATTTTATCCTGTAGTGCTTGAATACTGGAGATGGCTCCAAAATACCTTTTAGTATCTCTTCAGCTGGAAAACTGCTTAAAGGCACTGCTGCTGTTTGTGACAACTTAGTGTGTAGTTGATCTACTTGTTTTCATTGAGGTTTGCCTGTTTTCCCTCTGAAGGGTTTATGATGACTTAATTTTACATTTTCTTCGACTAATGAAGTAAAAAGTTGAGTGCTCTCTGTACTGTAGCACAAACAAACAAAAAATCTAGCTTATTGTTAAACTTTCTGGAAGAAAATGGTTTTTTTTGCTCACTCATTCTGTATTTCCCCAGTGAATTTGTGAATCTTTACACACGTTAAATACTGTGAAACAAGGGTGAGGCTGTTGAGGTAGATTGGTGAAGTCTTTGTTTTCAGTGTGTCTCTTCTCTGTTACCAGGATTGGATGGGAGACCTTCCATCTTACTGATTGTTTTGTTTTGTTTTCCTTAGACAGTGCTTTTTGGAGCACCTGGTATGAATCAGGCTTTGTCAAAGCTGAAGACATTGAGTAGCTTCTGAGGCTTCTGCACTACATCCCTCCTCTCCTCCTCTCTCCCTTCTGACATAGGAGGAAGAAGGTGAAGCAAATGCATTTAACTTAATCTTTAATACTTAGGTTCACTCACTGTGCTTTTTGATTTATGTACTTTATGTACTATTCTGTTTGGGACTTGATAATTTGCAGTTGGATGACTTGGGAGGCATTGAACATCAGAAGTGTTCTGTAAGACTGTAACAGTGCATATAAAACTGTGGAGGAGGATACGCATGAAGCTCTTGATGCAACCCTGGTCTTAGGCAATCACCTTCATAAAAGCACACTAGCATATTGAAGGCCAGTTCACGACTTCTAGTTGATAATGAACTACTCAAGCTCAGGATTGAAAAATTCCTGGTGGAGAGAACTGACAATATTACAGAGCCTTAAGCTTGAATTCAGTAATCTGTCGCTGAGATTTAGCCTGCACTGTACATGTTCGTTCATTTTAAATAAAACTTTTACATAGGATCTCTAAATGATTGTGTGTGTAGAGGTAATGCATGGATCTTTTTTTAACCAATACTTAACTAAGTTGCATTAAGACATGATGTTTTTAGATCCTCCACAGTCACCAGTTGTAAAGATGATTTTGGAAGTCGGCAGCTCAGGATGCTCAGCTCACTTCAGTGTGGTAGATTAAAGTCTGTGTATGAGTTATGTTTGCAAGAACTCATGAACTCTTGTTCAGTGTTTAAAGCAGGTGAGTTACTTCAGTGATCGAGGAATGCAGACAGTCTCTGCTGGCAACCAACTGTCTAAACATACCTGGTATCATACCGTGCCTGATACCATCTTGATAATATTTCTGAGAAGTTACAAATGGGTGGGGTGGGTGTTGTCTGTGGTGGTTTTGCATGCTTAGTGATACAGAGATCATTAGGTAGCAGATGCTGAGTACAGCCATCTGAAGGATGCTGGAAACTTGGAGATTGTTCAGCCACAGAGCTCTAGCACTTTGATTATAATAATAGGCTTGTCTTTTTGGTTCATTAGATGCAGCTGCAGTGAGTTAGAATCAGGTTGAGTCAACTCAACTAATCTGCATGGAATGTTCTAGGTATTTTTGTCAAAAGTTACAGGCTTGCTTTTCCTTTCAAGTCCTTACGAGAAAGAATGGGTAGTTATGAAAGCTGAACACACTTTTAAGGAGACTGTTTTTGAGCTTGAACTATGATAGTTCTAAAAATTATCCCAACTTGTCATTTCTTTATGCAAAAGATAAAAATCAGCTGAAAACTGGTAGTTTGGAGACATTCATGTGATTTCTCCTAACCTCTGATACTTAACAGTCTAAAAATAGTTGCCATATGGGATAGCTTTATTGTGAGGACAGCCTCTGCTAGTTGAGAACCTTTCTGTGTTTAAGCACTTTCTGTGCCTAAACATTTTTAGCTATTTCTTATCTAAGTGAATTTGTCATATGGCTTTAAATCAGAGCTGCTGGCATTGTCCACAGATCTAGGAGGAAAAGGAGTTATTTTCTCTGAATTCAGTAGGGTTGGTTAAGCAGCATTCTGTGTTGGATAATTTCTCTATTGAGTATGTTTTAGATCTCAGTTAAAAACAAACTGAATAAATAAACTGATGTTACACCAGTGAAAAATGCAGCAAATTAAGGATAACACCTGGCTTGTATTTGTTTCAGGTCTTTGTTACAGTTGTTTAACCTTCTAGCAACCTTCTGAGCATTTGCAGGTTCTGTGTGAGTTATTCAGAGATGTGCCTGCCAGACCCTACCTCAGTAGTTCTTCTTGCTCCTGTAAGGAGTTCAAAGACTGCTGAGACAAGCAAGAGAATATTCGATACTTGCTTATGCTGAGCCTGTTTTTCAGTAAGCTGTGGTATGCAAACCAAATAATACTTACAGTACAGTTGCAGGTCTCTTCCAGTTGTGTAGTAAAGAAAGCAAAATCAAACTTGTCCATTCTTCGGTGGCACAGGTTATGATTAGTGTATGTAATTCTGGTATTTTTCTGCTGGGAGTTTGTGGGAAGTTTGGAAGATACATTATGAATGGTCTACTTTTTACAAATGGGAAATAATTACTGTATTACAAACTCTTTCAAAAATTGGTCAAGTCATGCTTGATGACAGGTCCTCAGTGTTAGAATGCCGCTCTTCATGTTTTACTTATGTGGTATCTCCATCCTCTTTTTGTCTCTCCCAGTGTCATGGACATTAGATAAAGTGATTTGTAGGTTTGTGACTTTACCTTTGACTTTAACTTTTCCGGCCTCTCTGTACATTAATTTTTTTTTTTTTTTAAAAGTCTTTTCAACATCAGGCTCCCAGAGTTCTGGTATGGTTAGATGAACTTCTGAAGTCAGATGATTCAAACTAGTGATCTTCTCATAATTTTTTTCTTTAAATTTGTAGAATCATTAAGGTTGGAAAAGACCTTCAAGATCAATCAGTCCAACCCTTGACCAAACGCTATCATGACAACTAAACCATAGCACTAAGTGCTACATCCAGTCATTTCTTGTACGCTTCCAGGAATGTTGACTCCACCTCCTTGGGCAGCCCATATTCCAATGTATAACAGTGCTTTTCAGTGAAGAAATTCCTCCTGTTGTCCAGCCTAAACCTTTCCTGGCCCACCTTAGGGCCATTTCCACTTGTCCTGTCAGTAGTTGTGTGGAAGAAGAGATCAACCCCCACCTGGCTACAATCCTCATTTCAGGGAGTTTGAGTGATAAGATCTCCCTTGATCCTCCTCCAGGCTAAACAGCCCCAGCTCCCTCAGCTGCTCCTGATGGAACTAACTCTTTAGGCTCTTCACCAGCTTGGTTGCCCTTCTTTGGACATGGTCTGGCACTGGAATGTCCTTCTTTCACTGAGGGGCCCAGAACCAGACACAGGATTCAAGGTGTGACCTCACCAGTGCCAAATACAAGGGAACAGTGCCTGCCCTGGTCCTGCTGGCCACACTTTCTGATGCAAGCCAGGATGCCATTGGCCTCCTTGGCCACTTGGGCACAAGGATGGCCCATGTTCATTTGGCTGTCGGTCAGCATGTCGGGTCATTTTCTGCTGGGCAGCTTTNTACGCTTCCAGGAATGTTGACTCCACCTCCTTGGGCAGCCCATATTCCAATGTATAACAGTGCTTTTCAGTGAAGAAATTCCTCCTGTTGTCCAGCCTAAACCTTTCCTGGCCCACCTTAG
This sequence comes from Campylorhamphus procurvoides, assembly GCA_013396655.1. Lineage (NCBI taxonomy): Eukaryota > Metazoa > Chordata > Aves > Passeriformes > Dendrocolaptidae > Campylorhamphus > Campylorhamphus procurvoides. The sequence goes on from WBMV01004630.1 coordinate 96,366, forward strand.
GGCCATTTCCACTTGTCCTGTCAGTAGTTGTGTGGAAGAAGAGATCAACCCCCACCTGGCTACAATCCTCATTTCAGGGAGTTTGAGTGATAAGATCTCCCTTGATCCTCCTCCAGGCTAAACAGCCCCAGCTCCCTCAGCTGCTCCTGATGGAACTAACTCTTTAGGCTCTTCACCAGCTTGGTTGCCCTTCTTTGGACATGGTCTGGCACTGGAATGTCCTTCTTTCACTGAGGGGCCCAGAACCAGACACAGGATTCAAGGTGTGACCTCACCAGTGCCAAATACAAGGGAACAGTGCCTGCCCTGGTCCTGCTGGCCACACTTTCTGATGCAAGCCAGGATGCCATTGGCCTCCTTGGCCACTTGGGCACAAGGATGGCCCATGTTCATTTGGCTGTCGGTCAGCATGTCGGGTCATTTTCTGCTGGGCAGCTTTCCAGCCTCTCTTCCCAAGACTATAGTGCTGCCTGGGGTAGTTGTGACACAAGGCCAGGACCCGGTACTTGGCCTTTTTGAACCTCATACTATTTAGGCCTGGGCCCATCTGTCCAGCTTCTCCAGATCCCTCTGCAGAGCTTCCTTGCCCTCCAGCAGATCAACACTCCTGCCCAAATGAGTATTGTCTGAGGACTTAACTGGGGGGTGCGCTTGATCCCCTCACCTGGATCACGGGGAGAGATCCTAAACAGAACTGTCCCCAGTATGGAGTCCTGCAGAAACCTCACTACTGACTGGCTGTCACTTGGATGTGACACCACTCACCACCACCCTCTGGGCCCAACCATCGAGCCAGCTCTTAACCCTGTGAAGAGTACTTGTGTCCAAGCCATGGGCTACCAGCTTCTCTGGGAAAAAACATGACAAATTTTACTGCAGATGCAGCTACTGCTAGGCAGCCAGCCCTGATGTGCTCTGTCTTCCTAGAGTAGATGAGCTGTAAAGCTACAAAGTCTGATGACTTGCAGGTCTTCAGACCTGCCGTGTCTGGCAGAACTGAAGTGCAGGTAATTTGTGACTGTGCATTTTGTACAGTATTTAGGCAGTAGGAAAAGCTTAAATTCCTTTTTTCCTGACCTGTGCTGTGAGGAAGCCTACTTAAATATATTTTTCCACTACTTTGCCCAAAATCAAAGCAAGGAATAAACTTTTGAAGGTTAAAAGTTGAGTGTTAACTGAAAGGTACATTTAGTGTATAATGGTATAAAATAAGTAGATGAAAATCCTGTTTGACTTGCTGGTTTAAGAATAACAATCCTGTGTTCTTTATTGTTGCATCTTTAATGGGACAATGAAATTCAGATTTGGTCCTTGAGGTAGAGATGTGTGGGTCATTGGTACCAGGGCTTCCAGCTTTATAGTTACTGTTTTTTGTTTTAGGAAGTAGGAGGAAAGTACTTACAGTGCCAAGAAGGAAAAATCCTGGTGTTATGGCTGTGAGACAATATAACAGTTCTAATGAACGACCTACCTTCAAATTTTGCACATCCTGACTACGAATTTGTTTGCAGAAGTGGGAGATTCTTATGCCTATGCACTTTTTAGTTATGCTGTTCCTTTAAATACCTACATTTAAAATGCAAGCAGAAAAGCTTGAATTAAAACCCAGGTCATTTGAATAGTGGGAACCAAATATTTTCCTTCCTGATAGGCCACCTTTGAGAGCTAGACTAGGCTCACATCCAGTAAAACATACTTTTTCAAACTCATCTGCTTCTGTTACAGTTTGAAGAATGTGTTCCAATGTAATATGGATGGCACTTTTTTGACAATAGAATCTGTTAAAGTTCAACTCATACAAACAAAAGTAAACTATGTAAGCAGTGTAACTCCTACCTTTTTAACTGTTTTGGCCTCGTGTACATTTAATGGGAGTATATGAGATAGGATATAAGATAGTAAGAGCCTGTGTCTGACACCAGCAAGGTTTTTAATATTGACTATTCGCTTCATTCAGACTCCTCCAATGCACTGATGCATTTTGCCATCTTGTCAGCATGTCTCCAAGGCTTACTTTTTCCCTGCTGTAGTAAAAGACATTCTGGACTTTTCTGAGAAAGTATTGTGAAAGAACTGCATAGTTTTAAGAGATTCAGTATAATCCACTATCATTTTCTTTTTTTTCAAAATGAAAGTGCCAGGAGGGAAGATGCATACTGTTTCTGGAACTATCTTCATTAACGTACTGAGGCATGTGCTTCTCTTCCCAAGCACAACGTTCACCCCATTAAAGTGAAATTGCTGCTCTTTTGGAAATAATTCATCATGAAACAAGACAAAAACATCCAGACTTCTCTTCCCCTCTGTTATGTTTTAGGCTGCACTGACAGAGGGTAAAATGTGTAAGTTTATCGAGAGTTGTGTGCTATTAGTCTTTCTTGCAGTCATGCTATCTTTATATTTCTGACCAACTCTTTTGCAAACAATTCTCTTGATTTTCCTTTGATATTAAAGCTTGGAGATGTACACAGGGGAATGAAGTAAATTGGCAAACATATGACTCAGTCTCTGGGAGCTCTGTTACAGTGATGTACTTCTGTGACTACTGTTTCTCTTGCTATTGAATTAGGCATGAAATTTTACTGTGAAGTGGGGTGTTCAGTTTTTTGATGCATTGATAAATCTTGTAAGAGTGAAATCAGCTTCTTAAAACTATTTTGAAAGGAAATTGCCTCATCTAGAATTCGTTGTGGTAAAATTTGGATTTTATTAATATGTATATACAGTGTTACAACATAGGTAATAGAAATATCTACTGCACAGAATTGATGTTTTAGTAGTTTTGGTTTAATACCTAGCATAGGATAATACGTGAAATAATAAAGCATGAGTCAAATTAAACAGGTGGGTTAGCCCATATAAGGAACAAAGGTATGTTGAGTCACTTCAGTGATACATAGTTTAGTGGTAATTGGAGTATTGGAAAAAAATAGAAGTGGGAGACTAGGTATGACTTCCTATGAAGAAAAAAAAGAAGAAAGAGGTAGAATACATGGAAGCCAAATGGCTCCAGAAACTTCATATATATGGGCAGAATAAGAAATTAATTAGCAGTATTAATGATGTATTAAATTCTTGAAAGTTTTAACAAAGAGTTCTGGCATCTTGGCTGATGTATTCTCTTCTTGAATTCATGTTTGTGGAAAGATTGCCATCCCTAGAGGTCAGAAACCGTAAGACTTGCACAAGATTTCAGTGCTGACTGAAAGCAAGAACAAGATTATTTTAAAGCAGGAAAACTTTTAAAGTATTCATTCTTCTTTTTAGTTTGATTATAGAAATAAAGATTTCTGCACATAAGTCAGCACAGCATATGGATCTGTCATGTTCTATCTGTTGCATTATTCATTACTCATGGTATATCAGGATTAAGAAATGAAAGTTCTGTTCATCTGCTATGGGAAACCTTTGTGCTGTTTTCCTGAAGCCACAGTGACTTCCTACTCCTGGCAGGGCAGAAAGGGAGAAGTCATAGCTGTCCTTATTCTTGTTGTTTTTTCTAAAATGTGATTATTAATGTCATATTTTAGAAAATCATTAAGAATGCTGCTTAGAGACTGAATAGTCTGTCTTTATGTGTAACAGATTTTCAGATTAAACTGGCCTTGGCCAGATTTTTTTCATGTTATTTCAGTATGAGTTCTTAACAAGACAAATAAGAGTCTTGACGCTTTATGGATGATCTTAAATCTTTTTTAAAGAAGTGATAAAATGGAAGCCTTGTAACTGTAAGTGAAGTCTGAGCTTCTCTTGACTGTCAAAGCAGAATATGCAGACTGGAAGTGTTTTGGTTTGAATATTGTTTTTTCTGTTCTTCCAACACCTTGTGCCCACCACTGGAAAAAAAAAATCAAATGGCAGGTCAAGTCAGTTGTTGCCACAAGTTCTTGGTTTTTGCCTTACATGCTACTTTGAGACCTTTCACTGAAGAGTGAAAGAAAGTATTTAGTATTTTAATAGTGTTTAACTCTGTAAGAGGTGATCCTAAACCACAGAAGCAATATTGGACATCATGCCTAAGGCTGTTCAGGTAGCTTGTTTGCTGTCATATCTGCTGTAATGTTGAACACATGGCAAACCCCAATACCTCTTGCCATGTAAGTTGAGCTCTTGCCTTAGTAAAGATCTCTTCTTCCCCAGCAAGTTTAATGGAAGGATAAATGTTTCCTGTACAAAAGTGACTTGATTTTCTGTGTGTATAATGGCACATAGTTTGGTTTTAATATTGTTTTGTGTTGTACATAAGCTTTGCTTTTAATGAGTTTTGGAAGAGAAAGAAGCATGCTATCTCCAATTTGCCTCATGGCAGTCTGTCAGGACACTGATGATCTGGGCTGATTGAGGCATATAAGTGTGCTGGCTTTGTCTTGCTGTCAAGCCTGATGCCACTTTGGAAGTATTTTTAAAGAAGAGTATGGAGGAAGAGAGAAGCATGGAGACTAGACTACTGGCTGTTGATTTTCAGCTGCCTGCATTTTTTCCCCTCTTTGTATGGGATTGAGAATGTCATTTGCTTAGTTATTTAGCTATGTATGTGAGGGTTTAAATAGTAGGAATATTAAGTTGTGCAATTCTGTCTTGCCTATTCTGCATTTGAGATCAAAATTCACTCTTGAGAGAATTAAAACTTCCCTGAAGGAAGAGAACAGAGAGAATTCATCTTGCAGTTTGAAGGGTAGGACTTGTAAAGTACCAAGTACTGTGTGGATCTGCTGAGGTGCACCCCTGGTGGAGTGTCCATGATAGTACTGGTGTTTGAGCATAATCATCTCTCTAGTTTACCAGTGAGCTGTGAGCAAGGAGGACTGCTGTGAAAAGTTGGTAGAAGAGAACTGTTCCTCTAGCTGTGTCTTCCTTATCCTCGAAGATGAATTCTTTCATCCATCGCTGGGCCCTGCATTGCACTGAAGGAAGTTAGTTGCATGAGGGACAAACCCTTATAGATACGTTGTCCTTCAGAACGAGAAATGGGAGAGTAGAGTAATGTGTGTCCTTGATGCTGATACTTGCTTTCTTCATAAGGAAGAGCCTGTTTTTCTAATGGTTGTGGTTTTAAATTTGTGTATCCCTTCTGTCAGACAAACTTGGTTTACTTCTTATTCTTGTGTGTTGGTTAAAGGTCAGCTTTTGAAGTTGCCATTGAGGCAGATGATATAATTACAGTGTGAAAGGGGAAGAAGTTTTACACAGCCCAACTGGAATGCTGAAGTGCAAATGCTGAAAAATTGAAATAGGCCAGTTCAAGTCGATGTTGACTTTGAAACCCTTCAGCCTATCAAGATGCTGTACTTGAAGAGTCATCAAGTTGTCTCACCCGAATGAATCTGTTTTTTTCTGTTAGGCTCATGATGTGTGCAGATGTATAAGGCTGAAGGGAAATGTCTGTAATAAGATGCTGCTGCTTCTCGATGAATATATATGCATTTTGACAGAGTTGCATTTCCTTGGAGAGCACTTTGCTAGACGCCTGAGAGCTAATGCAGGAGAGTGGGACAGCAAATAAGAGCAAAAAACGTAGTTTGCTAGATTTTCTGACTGGTAGGGTGCAGGTGAAAACTCTTTCCTGTTAAAAAACCAGTCTTATTTAAAGTATTGTCTGGAATTGTTCAGAGCATGTTTATTTGAGACCTGAACAGCTCTTTATGTGATCTAATGATAGTTTTGGTGAACATCAATATTGGCTGTTAAATTTAGTTAAATTACAAATACAGTAAAAGTCATCATTTTCCTTCATCTGGCTTTGAACTCTTTTATATGAAAGAGGGCAGTAAAAACAAAGAGTGTAACTTTGTGCTGAGGGTTTTTTTGTCTTCCATGTAAGCTTATTAATAGTGCATGTTGATGCTGTCCTGCCCAGGGAATAAGTTATCTTGGGAACTGGTTGTGTGTCTAAATTGGCCTGAATAATTAGGAACATGCAAAGGGTTACTTCATTGGAGTCTCACTTATCATATAACAGGATGTTTGTTTTCTTTAGAGAAAACTGTTAGAGTTCTTTTTAGTATGGTTCCTAAGATAACATAACTTAAATTACCCTGTATGTTTCTCTCCATTTACCCCAGCTGATAGGATAATCAGTAAGTGCAGTCAGAATTGTTCCTGTGTGGTCTCTAGACTACTCTATTGTCAATTGATGTCCTTGCCTTACTATTTTTTGACAACTGCCTATAAGTATTTGTTGGCTTTATTCCTAATAGTAGGTGCAGTGGTGCATTGCTTAGAGCATCCTGTATTCTAATACACTCAAGTATTTTGCAGGAATGTTAAGAGCTTCCAAAAGCATTTCATACTGAGTGGAGACTTTTTTAATCTGTGTTTTTAGTGTTCCCTAAAAGTCTTTACATTCAACAGATAACTTGCTCTTTCTTCTATCTGTCCTTTTAGTGTCCTTTCATGCCTGTACTAATGGCTGCTTCTTGCTCAGCTGTCTACAATTGTCCTTTTGTCTTCTCTTTGCCTATCTGGAATGCACAAGTCTGCATTGCTGCCTCTTCATCCTTGTTGAGAGCTTTGCAAATGAATTTCTGCAGCACTCGTCACAAGTGTGAATTACAGTCGTTTTCCCTACAACACATTATTTATCTCATATCCATCTGCACTCTTAAATAACCATGTCTGAGGCCAGTAGGACTTAGGTTGTATTACTTTTTCAGCGGTTCATTCAAGCAGATGTAATTGCTTTTTATTGTTGTATAGAACTCCTGCTTTCTGGTCTTAGTTGCCTGTGTTTGCATTAGAAACTTTAAGTTATTTGAAAATTTTGAGAACGCTGTGTTATCAGATGAATTCTAAGCTTTCTGTGAGGTTTTTAGGCCTTTGATCTGTGTTTTATCAAAGTTCTTCCATATAACTTTGCATAAATCAAGAGATACTCTTTTAGTTGGTTCTCTTTAGCTGCATGAGTTTTCTCCTCGAGCAATACCCTCCCTATCTAGTTTGTGCTGCAGATTTTTAAATAGTGTAATTGAGGGAATGACAAATGTGGACAGGCAAGTGGGAAAGGTTGCTAATGGAGAAATGCTGGTTTAAACTATTAAAGAAAAAATGAGAACACATGAACTAGTGTTGTTTAGCCTGTTTGTGCAGACTCACCAGGCTCAAGTTGTGCTGTTAATGTGTGGACATCAGAGTAACCATCAAGCTTTTCTTGACGGCTATCCTTCCTGCAGGGAAACTAAAAAGTGAGTAGTGTTTCGTTCTGACAGACAAGGTTGTTGACTGAAGAGATGCCCTCTGGCCCGTATGTGCCTTTAACCATAAAGTGTGGGATGTTCTAGCAACCTGTGTAATAGCTTTTGCATATGCTAGATTGAACAGCTGCTGTTATCCCGTATTGTACATCTTTTGTGACTATGCATGAATTAATGCTGTGCTTTTGTGCATTTCATGAAACATCCAGTAATGACGAAACCTTTTTTATTTCTTTTATTTAAGGTGTGTGAGGCAGAGGGCGGTTCTGTACCTGAGCTATTTGTATAAAGGAGGACATTGGGATGATAAAAGCACTGTCCTGCCTCTGCCAGGTCTGCTTCTTATAGGCCTTCTGCCTTCACCCAGTTTGTAGCTTCTGACAGGGGTGCTCATCCCCTCTGTCTTATGCACACCAGAGTTTTTGCCACCACACACCCAAAACCCTTCTCTTCCTCCACAGCAAAAGTGGGGGTGCAAAACCAGACCTAGCAAAAGCATCCTGTTGCTTTTGTAGATGGCCAATTGTTTTGAGCCATAACCCATGAAGATTTGAGCCTCTCACAGAAGTGTATAACTTAATCAGGCCAGGCATCTGTGCAGTGATTTTTTTTTTAATGTGTTGTTTATAAGTAGAAATAAAGTCCACATATAAGGCCTATGTGAAATTACTTTTTCCCCCTCAGTGACAGGGATGCACAGATATGAATCAAACAGGTGGTAGGAAGATTTCACCCAGAAGTGTGAGGCACTGAAGGTTTCTCCCTAGCAAATATATGCAGGTGAGGTTGTAATAGTTGTTGAAGGCTTATCTGTTTTGTCACCTGCTTGGTTCTGTTTCAACACTGCCAGGATCCAGTCTCAACTTGTATTTTCAGCTAAGCATGAACAATTTAGTATGTTACACAATAATACGCATGTGTTGCAGGAAAAATTAATAGCCCACTGTGACTACTGTTTTTCCTGTCTTCATCTTGCTACCTCTGCTTTATTTCCTAAAGCTCTCATAAAAATCTACTGTTACACTTCTGTGACAACCAGAACTAATTGCATAAATCATACGGCTTTTGAACTCCTGATGTCTTTGCTCTTGAAAAACAAAAAAGGCTTCTTGCTTCTCTGCTAGACAAACCTTACTCATGACTTGATTGAAATGCAGCTAATTAGAAACTGGGATTCAGTTAGTGCCATAAACAGTGTTTAAGAGTGTTTGGGTTTAATATCTTAACTGTGCCTGGTGAACTGAAAGTAAGCTTATTCAGAAATAGATGGCTTCTGTGCACTGTATTTTAACAAAAGAAACCACTCAGTTTGCTGAAGAATTTTGTCTTTAGCTCTGTTTTCTTTAACGTTGTAAAGAGCATATTTACTTGATTAACTTGACGTTATTGTTCGCTTCTTAATCTGAATGTATTTTATTTACATTTCCTTACTAAGCATAGAACCCTGTTTACTGAATTTCATTGTTTTGTAGTTTTTGAATGCAGTAACTGCAGAGCTATTTTATTAACCTGAAGTGTACTCTGAGGCTAATAGTCAAAAACTGAATCAGCATTTTTAATAGTACTAAAGATTCTTCAGTAGTTCAGTATTTTAAAACTTCCTTCAAAGACTAGTCACAGCTCAAATTCTGTGATAATGTGTGGTTTTAGTATACTGTCTAGGCTGGAAACTGATTTTCAGAAAAATTAATTTACTTTTTTTTTGTGATGTGATGAGCCATATCCCATGTAATGTTTCTTGTGGAGTTTTTTTGGGTCAGGTAGAAGTATAAATAAAATGGTAAGAACTCCAGTTTTCCAAACTAGATGTAAAAGAGCACTCTGTGCTGCTTTGAAAGTAATAAAAATGGTAAAAAGAATTGGTAGAGCAAAGTACAGTTTTGAGACATAGTGGTTTGGTAGTTAGAGAATTGACTTGCACACTGATGCAAGTACCTTATAGAATTCTTCGATGAGGATAGGCGTGTTACACAAACTGCAAGTACCTCAAATGAGAGGCACTCTGTTTTCGTTTTTTTTTTTTTTGAGAAGTGCTGCAGTGCTCAAGGGAACAGTGTAGTAAATACACTGCTGAAGTCCTGTACATACTGGTAAGCTCTCCTGTTGAAGTTTTCCATGTATATAGCTTGTGGTTCACAGGAAGCAAATAAGCTATGGGGTCACACTGCTTTGCTGAAAACCAGAGATTCAAATATATTATCCTACACACATTACTAGAGTCTCTGTAGGACAGAGAATTTTGGACAGCGCTCCTGTAATGCGGTTTCCTTAATAAAACTTGTCTGGACTTTAAAGAAGTTGGTTGAGACTATCAGATTTTTTTCAAGTAGTAACTGGTTCATCAATCATACTTGGCTGTAAACAACAGAGAGCTTCAGAAGTGCAGTTGTTATTATTGGTTTTGAGTTGAGACCAGAGAGAATGGCATGTAAGCTTGCAGTTGATACCAAAGTGACAGTATTTTGCATAAAGAGATAATTGGAGGTCTTTATTAACCTATGTTAGAAATAAAGACCAGACACAAAATCAGATAACCATGTGGACTTGGCATCAAACTGAAATGAAAAGTAATCTGCGCCCATTTAAAATGGAAGAAGTTTTGAAGTAATCTTTATAGAAAACCCTGGATGCAGCAACCTTCTGAAACTTAAGGTGTTTGGGTCTTTTTATTAAGTTTAGACTTTCCTTATTTGCTAACCAACGGCAAGGAGGGTATCTTCTACTTAAAACTGTCTCAAGCTGAGGCAACCATCAGGAGTCTTCAGTTTGTGCATATTGTTCCTATTGTGGTTATATTTCTCATGTGGACTACTTGTAATCATCTGCAAATGGCCTATTAGCTTTTGTGGTGTCCTTCTAGCACTGTTCCATTTAAATCCAACTGGATTTGCAGCAGTCTCTTAGTTAAAACAAAGAATAGTATTCTGGGGGAGAAAAAATCCCTTAGGAAAAACTTTCACATTTTGCGGCAGTTATTTCACTTGAGAAATCCTTGACTCTATTGCCACTTATATGTCCAGTGCTACTTTGAAATAGCTATTGCAAGGAAACATAGTGAATACCATCTGTGCAATATCCTAATTTACTTAATTTTTAAAACCTAAAATTTTAGGAACAGGCTGGATTCTAACAAAGTAGTTTGAATTTTTTTTTTTCCTGTGGCTTGCAAAAGACTTCTATTTAAGGGGAACTGTCTCCCAGTGGCTCATGGCCATCTTATGTGCTGGTGGAAAATTGACTCACCATGTTTTCTTTCTTTACTCGTCAGTCTTGAAGATTTAAAAACGTCCTCTGTGACATAGTTTCTTTTAGACGTGTTGTGGTTCTGGAGGTAGTTTCCAGGGTAGACACGGGTAACTAAGACTACATTATCTTTTAAATCTTCTTAAAAATAAGCATCTTATTTCATGTAAGAAAAGTAATTTTAGAACTGAATTTGGAAAGATTAGATTGGAATTGCCTCAAATCCAATTAAGCCACACTGCATGGACGTGCTGGGAATATAAATGCAATTACTGTAAATTTGTACAAACTGATTTGTTGCATTATCTTGCTAATCTAACATACGGTACTTTTTGTGTCCATATTGCAGACGGCAACTCCAAACTAACATGGCAGTCAGACTGTGTGATGTGGCTTCTCTGCTTAGAAGTGGTTCGTGGGCAGCAGAGCCTTGGACTGGGGTCTGTGGGACTTTTCTTAAATTCAGTAGGCTACTTTTTTACATGTTAATAGTGCTGAGGCCATACCAAAGTCTTTTAATCATCCATTTTGAATGCTAACTCGCATATATGTTCCATTATAGGCTGTAGGATGTGTTCTTCTGTGAGAGCCTAGAGCACACTGGCATACCAAGACAACTTTTTGTATAATACGGTGATCTCTAGAAATTGCACTGCAGTGGCTTACCTTTTTTCTAATGTCAATTAGATTTTACTACTAATTCAAAATACCTGGTGGATAATTGAAGAGGAGTATTGTACTAAAATGGTTTTGGTATGGTCTGAATACTAAGTTGCAGTAACTGTGAAAACCTGTGTACTGTGTATTTGTGATTACTATTTTAAAAGTATATTTGCTAATCTTATTCTAAGAAATTTGTTTGAAAACTGTAAATTAATCTCAAACTATTTTTGAGTGAAAAATATTTAGTGCTTTGTCTTTTACAAATAGTTCTATGCAACTTGTCAATGGGGATATGCATTATTTGTGAAACATATTAGTGTCACTTTATTTAGAGCAGATGGTTCTATAGCTGAGAAATGCTATAATTTTCAGCACACACAGGCTTCTGCAGCTGTTCACTTGAATGTTGGCTTAGGATCCTGTTCTTGCCACCTGAACACGAAAATAAATGTGCAATTCAGTGAGAATTGTTTGTTGTCCATGCTAAATCCTGCTAATTTTGATCAATGAATACTTCAAATTTGAAAATAAAAGGCAAAAAAGGGTCAAAAGAAATCCTAGAGAGCCTCAGTTAGAGCATAGCACCTGTGACTATTAAATACCTCTACCAGATATACTGTTGTTTGGAAAAGTAACTTGATTGGGATCTACTTTATCATCTTTTCAGTGGACTTGTTTTATCAGTGCCAGGAACAAGTTATCCCTTAGAGTTTGTCGCAAGGGAAGAAAATGTTGTTCCAGTTTTAGCTCTTCAGGAAAAGTAGATCACGCTTTTATAATAAATGTTCGTAGTGGATACATCCCTTTTTTGCATTGTGCTGAAGTAACCTCTTGGAAAATACTGCTTTTTGCGGAACACACAAATGTGTTCCCAAGGATGTCTGAAATCTACTTTGAGAAACTCAACTTAGCTCTCTTATGCTTTTAGGAAGTTCACTTATGCACTCCCTCAGTGTAGCTGACCTAATCAGCTGTTTGGGTAGACAATGATTGCGTATGGTACTTTAAACAGGACTGTTAGGGCAGAACCTTCAGAGGTCCTGGTGCTACACTGTGATTTTACAAGAGGTTTATTTGTGAGAACTCTCCTAGCTGCCTGATTATGAGCTTGGATTTCAGTGATTGATGGGTTTCTTCAGTAAATGTCTTGATAAGTCTTGCTTCTGTGTTGAAATATTGGTCACTGCAGAATTAACTTATATAATTTTTTCTCTTGGACGTTGTCCTGAATAGTTAGTCTCAAAGAGGGTAGGCTTCCCAAATCTTGGATATTAGGCTGCCGTTAAAAATCCACTGTATTTACCAACTGCTGCCATTTAGTCACTGACTGAGATGGCAGAGAATGTTTTGTACCTGTGGTACCTTGTGACAACTACTTGTGTACAAGTACACTCCTCCAAATTTTTTCTACTATATCTTGCAATCATACAGTCAATTGCTTTGGGGTAAAACACATTAGAATCATAGAATGGTTTGAATTGAAAGGTACCTTAAAGATCATCTGTCTCTAATGCACTTGCTATGGGCAGGGACACCTTCTACTAGACCAGGTTGCTCAGAGCTCCATCCAGCCTGGCTTTGAACACTTGAAGGGATGGAGCATCCACAGCTTCTCTGGGCAACCTGTTCCAGTGCCTCACCACCCTCACAGTAAAGAATTTCTTTCTAATATCTGATGTAGATCTACACTCTTTCAGTTGGAAGCCATTTCCCCTTGTCCTGTCATTACAGACCCCTGTGGAATGTCCCTCTCCATCTTTCTTGTAGGCTCCCTTCAGGCACTGGAAGGCCCCAGTTTGGTCACCCTGAAGCATTCTCTTATTCCAGGCTGAAGAGCCCCGGTTGTCTNCTTCTGTGGCTTGTCCAGTTCCCTCTGGATGGCATTCCAGTCTTTCAGGTGTGCCAACTGTACCACTTAGCTTGGTGTCATCTGCGAACTTGATGAGTGTGCCCTTGATGCCTTTGTCTGGGTTAGTGGTGAAGACATTGAGTAACACAGGTCCCAGTATGAACCCCCCTGAGGGACACCACTTGTCACTGATGTCTGTCTAGATTGAGTCCTTTACGAGTAGCCTCTGGGTGTAACCGTTCAACCACTTTATTCTCCATCCACCCATCAATTATTTCCACCCTAGAGACAATGATGTTGCAGGCTATAAAGCCTGTGTCGGAGGCTTTACAGAAGTCCACACAGATGATATCTATAGCCCTTCCCTTGTCCACTGATGCAGTCACTATCATAGAAGGCCACTTCATTGGTCAGGCAGGACTTGCTCTTGGTGCAGCCATGCGGGCAGTCTCCAGTTAGTTCCCTCTCCTCCCTGTGCTTTAGCATAGCTTCTGGGAGGATCTTCTGTGATCTTTGGCACAGAGTAGTTTTTGGTGTTGTGATCACTCCCTTACTTTGATGTCTAAAAGTAAATCAAGTTAAAGATTCAAATTTAACTTGTTCTTAGAGTTCAGGGGAAGGAAGAAGTGAGAACCAGAAATTGTCAGTTTAGTCTAATAAAAGCATTTAGAAACCTAATTCCAACCTGTGATGACGGCAGTTTGACATAGGTGTTGTCAAGGAAGAGTATATTTTTCATCCCAGCACATTTATATATCCTCTTAGTATCTCTTTAAAGTACTAATCTTGATTTCTGCTACTGCTTATGAGAAATATACTCAGGATATAGTTAATCCCCCCTCTTTTTGAAAATAATCAGATATTATCATCTTAAAAGCTGCATTTCATGTTGTTTCCGTAACTAGTTGTAAGTTTATAAAAATAATTACCCTTGCAAGAGGCCAATTCTGTTTGGTAACTTCTATAATAGGAAGGCTGTGATGTCCCTTAATGAAGGGAGTAGCAGGGGATGAAAACTAAGCTTCCAGTAGTGACTTTGTTGAGTGAGCTTCTAGAAGATGCATTTTGTTTACCTTCAAGTTTTTAAAGCATTGCCTTGACTAACACTTAACATCTTTCTGTATTGGTGGAGAGGGGTTTTTTTGCATGTAAAGGCAGTATATAATCTTGGCAGTACCATTTCTACATAGTGACAGGTCTTTTAGATTCTTGTCTAGACTGTCTTACTAGATGATGAAATTAGAATTTTGATGGTTCTTGTTTTCTCTGTTTTTCAGCCGGTAATTGCTGCCATGGAAACACAGCTGTCTAATGGACCAACTTGTAATAACACAGCCCATGGTTCAACCGCCATAAACAATTGTTCATCACCAGTTGATTCTGGGAACACAGAAGACAGCAAGACCAATTTAATAGTCAACTACCTTCCGCAAAACATGACACAAGAGGAACTGAAGAGTCTGTTTGGGAGCATTGGGGAAATAGAATCCTGCAAGCTTGTCAGGGACAAAATAACAGGTATGTTGGTTTTTGGAGTTTTCAGCATCTTTATATTTTTCCAATCGCTGAACTGTCAGATGGCTTTCTGGAGTTCTGTTAAGTCATAGAAAAAAGATAGAAGAAACCATTGCTAATGTTAGTAGTCAGAAGTAATTTAGATTGATTTTTTAGATCACATACCCCAAAATTTTTTGTCTGTTTTGGCATTTCATCGACATTTATGTGAGCTCTGTGAATACTAATAACAGGACATTTAAACCTCAGCTTTAGGATCTTTGGAAAGAAGATTCAAATGTGGAAAAGCAGATACTTATACAAAGTTACTGTGAGTTTTAATTCAACTTCAGTTGTCATGTTCTTGAGATGTTTGGTGGTGGAATGCAAAGTATCCTGCTTCAGCATGGTCTTCTGGGATACTGAAATCACTGGTTTTGGTTCTTCTGGGCTGACCAAACTTAAAAGCAGTCTCCGTTCGTCACTGCAGAAAATACTGAACGTTCTTGAGGATGCCAAAGAAAGTACACTGGGCTGATGCCACATCCTCCTGTCTTCAGGTGAAGACTGGTTGATGCAGAAAACAAGCCTGTTTTCTCTATAGGCCAGGACTTTAGTGCCTTTAAACAAAAGGTCCTTTACTTAAGTGTTTCCTGACCTTTTGTTCTGGGAGTGGAAAGATGTAACTGGTATTTCATCAGTCGGTGGGATGGCGATTCAAAGACAGTTGGCTCTGTCTTGCAGATCTGAGTTCACATATTTAGCATTCCTTACTGAAGTTGCTTAAGAATAACATGCTTCTCCCAATTAAGAGGCTGCTACAGACCCACAGTACTGAATGCATCAGGGTCTTAATGGTCTGAATGGCCCATATCCTTAGGTGGTGGTTTTGATGTTTTATATTCTAGAAGTGCACATTGCTCCTACATAGTTAGAAAAGACTCCTTACCTGGCAATGGAGCAAGACTTAATTGTAGACCTTTTGCTTTAAGGTGTGATGGTTTCTGTATAGCATGAAGTAATGCCTAAGAAGAATTCTGAATTCACAGGAAATTTTTGCAGGATAACTTTACTGTAATGACATTCTCAGTAGCTGAGAAGTCCAGAGTTGGAACTATTGGAGATAGAATTGATTTTTATACTTTATCAGGAAGCAGCTCCTCAGCTTTAAGGCATATTTTGAGCTGCTAGCAAAAATGCTGCATCAGTCTTGTTTTCAAAAGGTTTTAGTATTGTGAGGTTGAGAAATGTGGTGGTTGACCTTATAACTGCATTGGGAGCAATACTTCTGATTCAAATAGCCTGGAGCAAGATTACCTTGTGTTTGTAGATGCTGAGCAGAAAACACTCTAGTTTCAGTCCCGTTCTTACTAATTTTCAGGTTTTCTACAGAGTTCTTGAAAAGCAGATTTTTCTTTTCCTTCTAAATTCAGAACAGGGATTGTTACCAGGTTTCTGGAAGAGATTTGGCATCAATTTCAGAATTTTTTTGGTTTTTTTCCTTCTTAAATGAACTATCATGAGTGCCAGATACTTGATGACTAGCTTTAAATGATGAAAAGTTCAGGGGAGCATAGAAGTGGAAATATGCTGGGAACATCATCAAGGTCTGGTATGACTTGTGTCTCCATCACTCCACGTATACTAGTTTGCAGACAGAGTGAAGTTTGCTGGTGGCAGCACATGGCGGCCAGTCCAGTTTTGCCTTTGGCTTAGAGGGATACCATCCTGCAAGCTCATTGTCACAGACTGTGTTTCACTTTCTGGGGATTGTCATTGATGGGCAAAGCCAACAATAGGGAGGAAGTAAGCACAACCTATTGATCCCTGGGACAGAGATCAACTTGGTTGCCTCAAGGGGCATGCAGTGAGACCACATGGAGATGTGATCTCTGCAGCTACACCCAGTTAGCAGTCACAGTCCTGTCCTGAGAGTCAGAGTTACTTCTGCCATGGTTAACTGGAATACCTGTGCTATGTGTTGAAATTCAGAGGAGTCAAGGCCATTTACTGTCATGTTGACCCAATACTTGTTCGAGCATCCTGTGAATTTGAACTAGACTTTCTCCCACCATGTTATTAACACTGCCTCTGTGGTCACATCTGCAACACTGGAGTGTGTTTAAGACTGCATTATCATAGAATCACAGAATGTTTTGGGTTGGAAGGGATCTTAATGAGCACCTGATTCCAATTGACCTGCCATGGGTAGGGACACTTTCTAGCAGAGGTGGAAGTGTCCCATTTACTTAAAGCTGTTTATGTGCTTTAGGGTTGAGATGAGTTGAACGTGAAGGCCTTCCTGCTTCTGGCAAACTTAGCTGAGGTGAAGGAGGCACCCTGGAATTCACTTACTAATTTAATGTGAACAGTCTGAAGTCTTTTTGTAAACGGCAGTTCTAATAGTTTCAGTCATCGTTTTTCCATGGAGTACAATTTGTTAAAACATCTTGATTATTTCAACCAATAGTTATAGTTACTTGCAGTGTACGGTCAACATAAACTTTGTGTCCCTTACTGATTTTTAGCTCAGTTTACTTGTGAGGGGGTAGGGGAGAAAGCTGATCTGTGTAAGGCTCGTGCTGGTCATCTCCAAGCATACACTTCATGGGCACAACTTGCCGTTGGGGCAATATTAGTAGATAAGATGAAGTTTACTTTCTCTATTAGTAGAAAAACACTGAAAGTGGTGGTATCATTGAGAATTAAAATAGCTCACTGCTGTTTTGTTGTTTTACTGAACGTAAATAAATGAAATACTAATCCTAATGAAGATTTTAAAGGGTGCTGACTGGGAGCCTCTTCATTTGATAATCCCATTTACAACAGCAGCCTCTGATAAGTGGGTCACGAATGTCACTATCTCTTCTCTTGCTAACCAGAGTATCTGTCTGGAATGAGTCATTGTGCCTAGATATTTTAGTCGATGTTAACTCTTACATGCTTTTGACTAATGCAGGTGTATGTAAATACGAATTACAAAACTACCAAGTGAGCTAATTTTAGTTGTGCATTAGGTGGGAAACCCCTGTCTCAACGAAGCATCGTAACCAAATTCTAATCAGCCACTCTCGATAGCTGTTTGTTTATAATGTAATGATAACATTTTCCATCATCTAATGTTAAGCATGTACAATTATAAGAATAAGCAAAAAAGACTCTAAATATAATTACAGAAGAGGGTAGAATGGGATGAAATTCAATTATCTAAACTGTCCTGTGCAAGCATGTGCAAGGACAGGCTTTCTGCTTTCCAAGATAGATGGATTTAGCAGCTTTTGACAAAATATGAGACATTAATAATTATCACTTTAGAGTTACTTTAGTATAGCAAACTGCATTTTCTAGGCCTACTTTTCTGAACTTGAGTATAGGTAAAAATGTGAATCAATCCTTACAAAAAAACCTGCATTCTTTTAAATCCTACTGTCTTTAGTGCAAGTTCAGTTGTACATCTGGAAGAGAAATGCATACATGTTTTTAGGCCTCTCTGCACCTTTGTCAATTACCCAGAAGCACCTGTGGTGTTAGCTAAATTGAAACTTGTGGAATTCAGACTGTATTTTCAGAAAGCAGCTGGTGACTTAAATTTGGGGAAGTGTCTTACTCTTCTTGGCTTCAAAGCTCCTGTACTGTTCTCTGATTATTTAAATCATATGCTCATAAAATTTGCCACTTCTTTTGTCTGAAAGAGAACCTGTTTATTAATAGGTCTTTTTTTCTTGTCTCTTTTACTATGTTTGAACTAGTAATAATGCTTGTGGGTTTAATTTGCAGTGTGGCACGCCTGCTTGGTCTGCCTAGAAAATGAGGCAGGATATGTTTAGAGATTAGCCAAGATCAGTGTATCACATCCATAGTCTTCTGTATTTGGGAAGCTGTGCAGTCAGACAGTTCCATTTAGTGCGAGGAGGTGGGTGCTCCACACCTGAAGGCTTCTCTTTGCATTGATGCCTGCTGCCAAAATTTCTACTATCTCTGATTGAAGACAGCATAAGTTTACTTCAGGACATTCTTGTTGATCACTGTTATGTGGCCATTTTTTTCAAACCTGATCCAGCTGCCTTACTGTGAAGCTTACATATTGGTTGAAAGTGTGATGCCTTCTTACGTATCTTTTTCCAAAAACTCTTGTGTTACTGCTTGGCCTCTGACTGGCAATTGTTACATTGTGGTGGAGTTTCTTTATGGTAAGCATTAGAGCCCCACAGAGTATAATTCTTCAGGTCTTATTATGTGACCCTTAAAAAGTTTCATAGACTTTTACAAGCTAGAGTACTGTATTAGTCTACAGTACATTGTAGAAGAAGGACCACATGTCTTTGTCCTGTTCATTCAGCTTTTGCCTTAAGGAAAGAGGTCTATCTTACTTAATTTTGCAGATTTCATCTTGTCCTCTGAAGGTTATTTCTGAGGTACTTCGAAGTGTTATCTCATTCCTATTTTGCACATAGTGCAGATGTAAAATGAAGTACACAACTGAGCAGGTGTCTAGAGCTGTAGTTGTAAAAAAGACTGCCTGGAAGTTGAACACTTCCAGAAAATTGTTGATGCAGCTGTAGTCAATATGTTTGCAACTTTTTAGTTGATATGGAAATTTCTCATGCATATTCTCTTTTTTTCATTGGAGTACCATGGTAATAAAAACAAAGGATTCTGAATTGGTCACAAAAATAGAAAAATGTGTGGACTTGGACATAATGGCATCAAAAGTGAGTTTGTGTTTTTCACAGCAGTAACATTGGTCATAATTCAGGGTGTGCAATGTATCAGTATATAGTCAGTGCAATGTTAGGAGGGGCTCTCTGCTATCAGATACTTGGTTGCAGAGCCCTGCTGTAGTGCAGACTCTGAGGAACCACTGTGACAGTCTGCCCAAGTGGCTGAAGCCATGAGTTGGAGAAGGATTTTCCTTTCTGTGGGGTAAGTGCCCTGTCTCAGCGGAGCACGGGTCAAATACTGATCTCTTAGAGATGGCTCTTACGCTTACTGTGATTTTTACAGCAATCCTTTGGTAATCGAGGGAAAGCTATTTGTGTTCTCAGTGAAAGCAGTATAAAATGTTGTCTGACTGGCTGTTAGAACATGCCAAACTCATTAACCTCTGCAATGTTCCCTATTTCTATCAGACCAGTGTAAATGCTAGAGTCTGGCAAGAGCAGAACTCTTGGAGACCTTATGTCTTGTCAGTGCTGCTACATAGCATCAACTCCTGACTCTCAAAGTGGTCTCATTGTTGGGTTGAGCTTAGGCTGGCAGCTTCTTTCCAGTCTCTTGCCACTTGCTTTTAGCAGTGTTAACTTTCTCTTCAGTGCCAAATCTTTCACTTACCTAATGTAAGATTAATTCTAGGGCATTTATCCTATCCTTATGAAATATGAGTGAAAAGTGTGGTTATGTACTTAAACCCTTAAAGCTGAGACTCTTAATCTGAGACTTGCTGCTGCCTTGAGGAGAAGGTAGGAGGCAAACTAGGCAGACTGTTTTCCTTTATGGGCCGGAGGAAGCAAGAGGACAGAAAAAAGGTATAGCGTATCTGTGGAGTGGCTTAGTCTGTGAAGTTACTTTATCTAGACTGTAGAAATTAAGCATTATCATGATAAAAAAAAATAAAGATGGAAGGGCAGTGGAGAGCTGGAGTTTCAGGTAGTTGCTCATATAGTCCAAGTGCCTGATGCAGCGAGGACCACATGAATGAACAGAGCACTACAGCTTTGTCACTTTATACTAAAGAGGTTTGCTATTCTTGTGAAACTCCCCAGTCATTACACTCTGATGTTTGCAGTCTTGTATCACTCTAATCCCTTAGATGTTTTTGCAAGGTTTTGAGTGCACTTGGGTGGAAGAGTAGAGTAATTCGGTAGCTAAAGGAGGAGCTGGTTGAAGCTGTCTGCTTTTTTGTGGGTGCTGAGTCTGTGAGATGCAGGGGTACTTGCTAGCTACTGCTAAGTGAGTGCTGAGAAAAGGAATAAGTTTTATCAGCCTGATCAGGGATGTGGACAAAAGATGCTGCCTGGCAAACTATGGTGCCAGCAAAATGCCTTGACTAAAATGTGAAAGTGGGATTGGAGGCAAATTTGTGTTTATGTGTGGTGACTGATCTCTTCTCTGCAGTAACTTGCTTTAAGACCTTGAAGCATAGATTTTTCTGGGGATGGGGTATGAAGAAGAGCATTGTCCTTAACATCACTTTTTTAATTTTCAAGGTAGTCTGTTTTGAACTCTATACACGTTAAAATGCAGTGGCCTACAAACTTGGTAGGTTGTAGCACAAAGTTATAATGTTGAACTTTGTATGCTTGTTGGAGAACAGTGCAACACCAGTGTGTAGGCCTCCTTAGCCAGCTTGTGTGATTAAAGTACTGTCCTGTTTGGACAGCAGCAAATGTCTTGAAGGAGTTAAGTTTCAAATAAGCTTTATATGTGGATCCAGAGTACCACTAGTGTCTTAAGTCTGTTAAGGGGGATTGGAATTAAATGGTCTTTAATCCAGGCCATGCTCTGATTCTGTGGTGATTCTGTGCAAATGTATCCTGCAGTTACTCTTCTCCAATTCTGTATATTGCTATTTAATGTTATAGAAAAGATTTAGCAGCACTTACCATGCCTTTCCGTAGCTAACTGCATAATTTATTGCACCTCGTATTTGTCCTGGAAATGAGTCATGTAAACAGGTGAGGATTAAGGAACTTGTTTCATCTGTGTTGCACAAGATAGCACTTGTATGTGGAAGTGGCAAAGACAATCTTTTGACTGTTCTGCAGATGCAACACTGTTTTTACCTTTCAGAAGTTTATAAGCTTTGTTTTTACAAGTAAAAATGGTAGAAAAGTCCTTTTTTACTGAACCTGCGTAGTCTGTTCCAGGGATTCATTCTTACTGCCAACACTGTGGAAACAGGCTGTTTTGAAAATGGTTCGTTGTGTATTATGCTGAGTTAATGAGATGAGCCCAAGGTACAGTATAAGCAATGACTTGATGTTTTAAGAATTGAACTCTTTTTATATGATTAAATATAGTTAAGGACCTTACTGAGTGTAGTGAATGAGAACATGATCTTCATTACCCCAGTCTACTTTTCATCAAGCATGGTGCTTTTTGATGGAAATTAATGCAGCATACATTCTCTTGCACTTTTCTGGAAACAGATTACAATTCACTCCTGTCAGTGAAAGCCCATGAAAGCTTTGGATCTTAAATTGGCATTGGTCCTGCAGTGATGTGGAATACTTTGTGTGCTTTTAGCAAAGGTAGTGCTCTTTGCTCCCACATGGGGAGTCACAGTCACCTCTCTGCCTCTCTCGTATGTCCTAGCACTGATCACCTTTTCAGATTTGTTTACAGGTATGTATTGCTGTTAGATCTTGGTGATTCTAGGCTGGCTATTTGAACAACTGTTAATTCTAGTGGAAGCTAGTGTTAGAGACCTTCAGTAATCTGAAGTTTTTACAGCATAAGTGCACTTTCAGGGTATCTGTGCTCTGAGATTAGAGCAAAGTATTTATAATAATAAAGGCATGATTCAGTGAAGCCTGCCTCATTTTGGGTAGTGATGTTGATGACCTGCACACCCTAAAGTGCTTTCACTTCAATGGTATCATGTGAATTATAAGGACTGGACAGAAAGTAAATACTTACTCTAAGCTTCCACAAGCCAAGTGGTAAATAAGACTTGAAACTGCAGATTTACTGTTAGAGTGGTTGGTCTGTGATGTATTGATGCAGCTTGTATACTGAGTTATAGAAGCAAGACCTTTAACATAAGTGCAGGGAACTATGTTTTGCTTCAAGTATTTATTTTCTATAAAATGTATGTATATCTACATATATACACTTCATCTGTCTCACATTGAAAATTTGCCAGACTGCCACTGTGGTTTTCAGTGCACAACTGTAGAAAAGGATTTATTACACTATTCTCTATGCAATTTTTCTCTTTCTGAAGTATGCCAAGTCAAAATAGAAGCAGATAAAAAGCTGTAGAATGCAACAGACAGAAGAATATGGAAGCCTCTGGTTTTAGTGACCTAATACTTTAATCCACAATAAAGAGAAAATAACTGGCAGGGCTCAGATCCTGCATTTCATTTTATGATTTCTTTAATAGTTTTTGTAAATATACCAACTCTGACAGTTACCAAAGGCACAGCCATGTTATTTTCAAGATTTCTATGCTATTGATCGGTTGTTTCAGTTACTTTGTTACCTTTTCTTACTTGAGACATTTGGTAGAACTGAGTAAAACAGAAGGAAATTTATAATCTGACTTTTTTCCTGTCTTCTGATGCTCTGGAGCTGTTGAAGATAGAAGTTGGTAGTTTTCACTTGGTCTTTCTGGCTTCATGCAAGTTGAGCCGAAGCTCTTTTTGAAATGCATGTGAAGCCTAAAAATGCTGCACAGTGGTGATGAAGTTCTGCATCTATAGTAAGATGCAATGATTATCCCACTTGCCCTCTCCTCTCCATCCCCTTTCTGCAGTAAAATTAAAAAAAACTGAAAAATTTTGCTGTGTTCATGGAAGAATTAGCTTGTGGAGACATACTTCAATTTCAAGTAATTAAAACTTCAGCTTTTTTCAGCTTATTCTTTTCTTAGATGTATTTACCAGTTGCAATGAGATACAGATTTTTCTTGCTTCTCAGTATTGCAGATTAGTAGTTGTTCTTATTTGTTAATTACAGCTGTGAAAACTGAAAGAGGGATATTCCCATTGAACGTGCTTGCAAGGACTTATTTTTATGAGTTGGCAATTAAGACTTGTGTTAGGGAAAGAAAGGATGTTTTGAGGACTGTTTATCACTTTGTTACTTTTCTTCAGTCATCAGTAAAGACCAGAAAAAACTCCATGTGATTGAAAGCAACACTGCAAATAAACTTTGGAAAAATATTCCCTAGAAGGGGGAAATACTTTTCAAACTTGGGATCATGGCACGTTTCAGGATATCTTTGAGCTCTGAAATTAAGCAGCAGATAGAGCCTGAAAAAAACCCAAACCCCTCCAAAAGAGTATGTGTTACTGTGAAATTTGGGAAAAGAATTTATGTTCAAGTTTGTCCTGGTTTTGGCTGGGATAGAGTTCATTTCTTCTCACTAGGTAGTACAGTGGTGTGTTTTGGAATCTGTGTGAGAATAATGTTGATAGCACACTGTTTTGGATTCTGCAGAGCAGTGCTTACCCTGAGTCAAGGACTGCTCAGTGTCTCATACTCTGCCAGTGAGCCGGTGTGGGATCATAGCCAGGATAATGGGCCTGAACTGGCCAAAGGTATGTTCCACATGACAGAATATCATGCCCAGAATATATAAACTGGGGGATTTACCTGTAGTGGGGGCCAATCACATTTTGAGGGAGGATTTGGCATCAGCCAGCAGATGGTGAGCAGCTGTATTGTCCATTGCTTGTTTTTATTTGGGTTTATCTCCTTTTTCATTTACTGCTACTAATATTAGTATTATGTTTTACTTTGTTTCAATTATTACACTGTTCTTCACTTGCAGAGGGTTTTTTTAATTCTCCTTCCCATTCCACCAGGGTGTGGGGGTGAATGAGTGGCCAGCTTGCCACTATTTGCCAGCTGGGTTTAAACCACAGCAAGGTCTCATGCCAATTTTCTACTTGGTTTTGAAACACCCCAGCAATAGAAGCAAGTGCTTTATATCCACTTGCTTTTTTAAGGTCACTAGGTGGTACAGTAGGGTGGAGTATGTAATGCTGCTGGCTGTATTCTTGATAAGGAACAAATTCACTGCAAAAGGCAAAACTGAGGTGCCTAGAGCATGTTACTACTAATTGTGATAAAAATTAGAGTAAAGTTAGCTGTCAAAAGAGTACTTGATTTGCCACTTTCCATGTGTTTTTTCACTGTGAAGTGGTAAGGAGCATCTACTTGTAATATGGCAAGTTAGTTTGTAAGGAAGTGTGTGTCTTGGTCAGTCATTTTTAACAAGAGGCAGTAATGGGTGAGATTGTCAGTATGCAGCCTCCTGTAGTGCCCATAAGCAAATGCTGTTTCTCCTGCTTATGTAACATCATGTACCTTTCATGCTGTCCATGCTTTCAGCTGTTGAGATTTCCTATTTGGATGTGATGTATCTGTGTTAGTAACCTTCAGTTAATGTCTCTTCTGGCTTACATCTTTTATGAGGTCCATGGTACACCCTACCATTGACTTTGTGTTTGCTGTTAAGTAGAACCAGAGCTGCACTGCTTTTGTATCTAATATCAAGAAGCTTTTCTGCAAGAAAGAGACACTGAAGTATCAGATACTGAAATCTAGTAGTGATCATGGTTTACAGGTGTTTTCTTGTGAGCTGCCCTGCCTTGCCAGCTCAGTGATAGATTGAGTTGTGTGTTCAGTAAATATAATCTATCTACTGGAACTATAAGCAAAGTGCAATTGAGGATTGGACAGCATCTTATGCAGGTACCCTCATTTTGCTGAAGCTGCTTTTAAAATTCAGTTTAAGCCTTAATGCAAACTATTTTTTATATTTAGAAACTTAAACAGTAATTTATGTTAAAACTTAATGGAAAGAAGGGAACAGTGGAGGAATTCTGCACTAATTCCTTTAGCCATTCTTGTTAGAGAGACCATAGCTATTGTCTGCATAGCATAGTTTGATCAGATACAGCTCCTTTAACTATAGAAATATATGCATGAGTGTGTGCGGCTATCCTTATTTGGTGTCAAAATAATACTGTGGTAGTCTTACATCAGACACAGTTGACAATGGTGACTTATGAAGATCCAGTAACTTTTTTGTAAAAGAGTTGGCTGGTATCACCTGGATNCAATTTCAAGTAATTAAAACTTCAGCTTTTTTCAGCTTATTCTTTTCTTAGATGTATTTACCAGTTGCAATGAGATACAGATTTTTCTTGCTTCTCAGTATTGCAGATTAGTAGTTGTTCTTATTTGTTAATTACAGCTGTGAAAACTGAAAGAGGGATATTCCCATTGAACGTGCTTGCAAGGACTTATTTTTATGAGTTGGCAATTAAGACTTGTGTTAGGGAAAGAAAGGATGTTTTGAGGACTGTTTATCACTTTGTTACTTTTCTTCAGTCATCAGTAAAGACCAGAAAAAACTCCATGTGATTGAAAGCAACACTGCAAATAAACTTTGGAAAAATATTCCCTAGAAGGGGGAAATACTTTTCAAACTTGGGATCATGGCACGTTTCAGGATATCTTTGAGCTCTGAAATTAAGCAGCAGATAGAGCCTGAAAAAAACCCAAACCCCTCCAAAAGAGTATGTGTTACTGTGAAATTTGGGAAAAGAGTTTATGTTCAAGTTTGTCCTGGTTTTGGCTGGGATAGAGTTCATTTCTTCTCACTAGGTAGTACAGTGGTGTGTTTTGGAATCTGTGTGAGAATAATGTTGATAGCACACTGTTTTGGATTCTGCAGAGCAGTGCTTACCCTGAGTCAAGGACTGCTCAGTGTCTCATACTCTGCCAGTGAGCCGGTGTGGGATCATAGCCAGGATAATGGGCCTGAACTGGCCAAAGGTATGTTCCACATGACAGAATATCATGCCCAGAATATATAAACTGGGGGATTTACCTGTAGTGGGGGCCAATCACATTTTGAGGGAGGATTTGGCATCAGCCAGCAGATGGTGAGCAGCTGTATTGTCCATTGCTTGTTTTTATTTGGGTTTATCTCCTTTTTCATTTACTGCTACTAATATTAGTATTATGTTTTACTTTGTTTCAATTATTACACTGTTCTTCACTTGCAGAGGTTTTTTTTAATTCTCCTTCCCATTCCACCAGGGTGTGGGGGTGAATGAGTGGCCAGCTTGCCACTATTTGCCAGCTGGGTTTAAACCACAGCAAGGTCTCATGCCAATTTTCTACTTGGTTTTGAAACACCCCAGCAATAGAAGCAAGTGCTTTATATCCACTTGCTTTTTTAAGGTCACTAGGTGGTACAGTAGGGTGGAGTATGTAATGCTGCTGGCTGTATTCTTGATAAGGAACAAATTCACTGCAAAAGGCAAAACTGAGGTGCCTAGAGCATGTTACTACTAATTGTGATAAAAATTAGAGTAAAGTTAGCTGTCAAAAGAGTACTTGATTTGCCACTTTCCATGTGTTTTTTCACTGTGAAGTGGTAAGGAGCATCTACTTGTAATATGGCAAGTTAGTTTGTAAGGAAGTGTGTGTCTTGGTCAGTCATTTTTAACAAGAGGCAGTAATGGGTGAGATTGTCAGTATGCAGCCTCCTGTAGTGCCCATAAGCAAATGCTGTTTCTCCTGCTTATGTAACATCATGTACCTTTCATGCTGTCCATGCTTTCAGCTGTTGAGATTTCCTATTTGGATGTGATGTATCTGTGTTAGTAACCTTCAGTTAATGTCTCTTCTGGCTTACATCTTTTATGAGGTCCATGGTACACCCTACCATTGACTTTGTGTTTGCTGTTAAGTAGAACCAGAGCTGCACTGCTTTTGTATCTAATATCAAGAAGCTTTTCTGCAAGAAAGAGACACTGAAGTATCAGATACTGAAATCTAGTAGTGATCATGGTTTACAGGTGTTTTCTTGTGAGCTGCCCTGCCTTGCCAGCTCAGTGATAGATTGAGTTGTGTGTTCAGTAAATATAATCTATCTACTGGAACTATAAGCAAAGTGCAATTGAGGATTGGACAGCATCTTATGCAGGTACCCTCATTTTGCTGAAGCTGCTTTTAAAATTCAGTTTAAGCCTTAATGCAAACTATTTTTTATATTTAGAAACTTAAACAGTAATTTATGTTAAAACTTAATGGAAAGAAGGGAACAGTGGAGGAATTCTGCACTAATTCCTTTAGCCATTCTTGTTAGAGAGACCATAGCTATTGTCTGCATAGCATAGTTTGATCAGATACAGCTCCTTTAACTATAGAAATATATGCATGAGTGTGTGCGGCTATCCTTATTTGGTGTCAAAATAATACTGTGGTAGTCTTACATCAGACACAGTTGACAATGGTGACTTATGAAGATCCAGTAACTTTTTTGTAAAAGAGTTGGCTGGTATCACCTGGATGATCTCCCCATCTTGGTACACAAGTGCTCTCTGGGGTTGCGACTCCAGAGCATCACATACTCTAGAGTATTCCAATGTCTTGAATTGCAAATTCACTCAAACAAGAGAGTTGAATGTTTCTCACTCCTGTATCTGAAACTGTTAAACTTTTCCTGTTCCTGGAGCTGGGCTGGAGGCTAGAAGTGCTGTTATCTTTTCCGTGGCCACACTCACTGGCTTGCCTCCAGAAGATCACAGACTACTGCTTGTAGTTTCCAGGTTGATCTGAACATGATGCTGTGGCTTTTGTGTATTGCCACTTCTGCTTTTATGTGCTGGTCATGGAACGCACCTCCTGCACTCTGAAAATTGAGAAGACTTTTGTAAAATTATATAAGTCCACAAGACAAATTCTGATAAGAACAGTTGTATATGTACATATGTTTCTTTTAACAGCATTCTTCCACTAGTTTGTACAACTTTAGGAGTGATGAAAGGCAGAATAAAACCTAGTGTCAGGTTGCTGTGAACTTGACTTGGTTCTGATTACCAAAATATGAAGTTTGAGTTGTTCTTACAGTACTTCAGTGGCTCTTTACCAATTAACCTCATACACAGAGACAGAAACTTACAGTTTTAAACAAAGTTAAGTTTATTGTATTGAAAATAAATGTCATAAAATGAGCACTTACAAGGCTGGTAGCAGAAAATACATTACTGTTCAGTGGGAAAGGGATTATTCTCTTTCAGTCAAGGTCTGGCTGACAGTTTTGAAGGAGTTAAGCAGTGAAGGCAGCATATGTAGCTGAAGTTAAATTATAAAAAGAAATAAGGTTGTCAATCTGCTAGAATTCTTATGGTTGTTTGGGGTTTTTTTCTGTAGACTTAGAGATAATGAGTTTCAACTCCTAGACTTTATTAGAACTGTGTTCTTCACTGTCATACATTGATGCAAATAGTATCTAATTTTTTTTTTTGCAAGATAGGCTTGTTGAGCAATTCTTCTGTATGCTCTTGTATATGATACTGTAGTTCTTACTGGTTATATTCCTGTAATTCAGTCTTTTGCAATAAGGTCTTTTTTGCAGAAGTTGAAATAGCCTGATAGGTCTAAAGTGTTGCTACACTGGATTCAGGGACTATATTGTATAAAGATCCTAATTTTTAGGTTCACGCTTATCAATATTTTTTGCCCTCTGTGGAAATATGTGATGGTGTGTTTGCTATTCAGACTTTTTAATTTTCTTGTGGTAAGTTTTCACATTAGACCACAAAACTGGTTTCATGTCTTAGTGGTGTGTATTAATTTTAAGATGTATTATTAATCAAACTTAAGTATGCTGGTTTTTATTCTTCTTGTTTGACATGCCTATCAGGATGGTCATTTGACATTAAATGATAGCATTGGGTTTTTTCTTCCAAGATTTAGCATTGATAGGATTCAGTTAGTGGGGCTGCTTTTCTTACCTGACTTCTACTTGTTAAGAACTTGAAAACACAGCTCTGCTTGCTCCCTATGTTTCACAGAACTCATTCAGTCTTGATGAGTACTTACTGAAAAGGTTTTGAGAGCTCAGCTGATTGTAATATTTTTTGGCTCTAATTATGTTTTTTTGTGGTGAAAATGATTACCTGATATTGTTAATTATCTATTCCATTTGGCCTGCAGACCTCACAGGAATGTTCAGTAATTCCAGGCAAGATGCCATATTACCCAGGTCCTCTAACGTAATCAATTGCTTTCAAAAGTTAGGTTACTTAGCTCTTGTGTTGGGTATTTGATAGCTCTGATGGGAAACGGCAGCCAAGGACTCCCTCGTGTGGTGGGTGTCCCAGGCTTCCAAAGGCATCGTGCTGCATTCTCAAAAGGCAGCTGTTCTGCTTCAGGTGAGCAGAGACAATATGTTGAAATAATCTTGATTGCTGGAAGAAATACAGCAATGGAAACTCCTCTAGTATGATGTTTTTTCAGCACCTGTTAGTCATCTGGTGATAATACCATTGTATATACAGTGGTAATGGAGGGAAAAAGTGCCAGCTGTGTGCTCAAGCACAGATCAAGTTCTACAGTATTAGCTCTGGATTTTGTCAGGGAAGACAAACTTCTTAGTCATGCATGTAGGAAAATTATCTTCAGCAGTAGCTATTTAGAGAGGGAAATCATGAGGACACAGATTTAGTAGACAGCTGGACAGGAAGAGATGTCAGGAGCAGGCCTGACATTAGCCAGAAATTTCTGGTGTCAAGTTTGATGTTTCTGCCCAAAAATCATTCATAGAAGACCTAGTAGAATACTAAACTATTTTAATCAGTCATGAAATAAAACTACCATACTAATCAGCTGCTCTCCAGTGATGGTGTTATGTAGAAAGCAATATCCATTCCTTTTGGGAGCTATAAAATACTTCAGGACTGCTGAAAATGCAGCACTTAAGTTCACTGTGTGTTTGTGAGGGACCTGCCTGCTCTTGAAAGGGCTCATTTAGCAACTGTTATGTTAAAAGTCATATTCATCTACCTTTCAGACCCTACAGACCCTACTTTTAAGATGTAACAGACAGTAAATGACTCTTGAGCACTTCCAGGCAAACTGAATAGTTCATATAACTGAGCTCTCTTAGAAATATAGAATGGTTTGGGTTGGAAGGGCCCTTAAAGATCTTCTGCTAGCAATCCTCTCTCCATAGGCAGGGATAATTTCCACTTGGCCAGGTTATTCAAGGTCCCATTCAGCTTGGCCTTTGACCATCTCAAGGGATGGGACAACCACAGCTTCTTGATGCAACCTCTTCCAGTGCCTCCACCACCCTCACAGTAAAGAATTTTTTCCTTACACCTGATCTAACCCCACTCTCTTTGAGTTTAAAGGTGTTCCTGCTTGTCCTGTCACTACATACCCTTGTAAAATGTCACACTCCAGCTTTCTGGTGCTGTAAGGTCTTCCCTAGAGCTTCCTCTTCTCCATGCTGAACAGGCCCAACTCTTTGAGCCTGCCCTTGTAAGAGAGGTGCTGCAGAATCCCCTCCTTTGCACTGCTGGACGTGCTTCTTTTGATGCTGCTCAGGATAAAATTGGCTTTCTGGGCTGCAAGTCCACACTATCAGGACATGTCCAGCCTTTCCTCCACTAGCATCCTCAAGTGCTTCTTGGCTGGGCTTAATCCATTCCTTGCCCAGCCTGTACTTGAACTTGGGACTTGTTGAATTTCATGAGGTTCACAGAGATGTATCTTTCAAGCCTGTACAGATCCCTCTAGATGGCATCCCTTTTCTTTGGTGTGTTGATATTACGACACAGCTTGTTGACAAACTTGCTGAGGACACATTCAGTTCTGCTGTCCATGTTGCTGACAGCTAAACAGCGCCAGTCCCGATAATGATCCCTAAGGAACATTACTTGTTAGTGGTCACTGGTCTCCACATGGACACTGAGCCACTCACTGCAGCTCCTTGTGTGTGACCATCCAGCGAATTTCTTACCAAGTGGTCCATCCGTCGAATCCATATCTCTCCAACTGACAGACAAGGGTGTGGTGTAGAACAATAGCAAATTTTTTTGCACAGCTCCCGAGAGATGTCAGTCACTCTTCTCTCATCCACCAACACTTTAACCCTGCTGTAGAAGGTCACCAAATTTATTAGGCATAAATCTATTAGGCATGATTTGCCCCTAGGCAAATGACAGCTATGTTGGCTGTCACTAATCACCTCTGTCTGTCCCTGTTCTTGGTATAGTTTCCAGGACCTGCTTCATGATTTTCTCAGGCACAGAGGTAACAGTGACCAGCCTGTGGTTCCCCTACTTTAGTTATCATTATTTCCCTTTTTGAAAATTGAGGTTATGTTTCTACCTTTCCAGTCAGTGGGAAATTTCATCAGACTACAACAGCTTCTCAAATAGGATGCAAAGTGGTGTAGCTGCTTCCTCTGCCAGTTTCCTTAGGACCCATGATGTATCCTACCAAATCCCATGGACTTGTGCACCTTGAGGTTCTTTAGGTGGTCTTGAACTTACTTTCCTACAGTAAGCAGTTCTTCATTCTCCCAGACCCCACCTTTGCCTTCTGCAACTTGCATAGTGTGACTGAAGCACTTGCCTGTGAACACTGAGGCAAAAAAGTTGTTCAGTAACTCAGACTTTTTCGTATCCCTGGTAACCGGGTCTTCAGTTCAAGAGATAGCCCATGTTTTCCCTAGCCACCTTTTTGTCACCAACATACATAGAGAAGCTTTTTGTGTTCTTGACATCCCTGGCCATCCCATTATATTTAATTCCTTCAGGGCTTTAGCTTTCATAGACTCTTAGAATCTGACAGATTGGACAATACTCTGTGTTCTTCCTAAGCAACCTGTTCTTGCTTTGACCATCTGCAGGCTTCATTTTTGTGTCTGGGTTTGTCCAGGAGCTGCTTGTTCATCCATACAGGCCTTCTGACTTTTGCCTGACTTTAGAGGGATGCATCATTCCTGGGCTTGAAGGAGGTAGACCTTGAATATTAACCAGGGTACTATATTATGCATATCCCTGAAGAAGCCAGAATCTGTTCTCCTGTCCAGGGTAGTGAGCTTGCTGTGTAGCTTCATCTCTTCCTAAAGCATCTTGAACACCACCATTTCATGGTCACTGCAGTCCAGGCTGTTCTTGAGCTTCACATTCCTCACCAGGCCCTCTGTGCTGGGAGAAAAAAGTCCAGCATAGCACCTCTCCGTGTTGGCTGCTCTATCATTCAGAAAAGGAACTGTTATCTATCAGAAGAAACCGCTATCACTGATTCCAGGAGCTTCCTGGATTGCTTATGCCCCCCTGTATTGTCCCTTCTTCAAGTAGTAGGATAGTTGAACTTGCCTGGGAGAGCCAGTTTGTGAACATGAGGTTGCTCTGATCTGTCTGTAGAGGGCCTCATCAGATTAGTCTTTCTGGTCTTAATATGCACCCTGCCCATAGCATTAAGTAAAGAGCTCTTGAAGAACCTGCCTTTGCTGTTTCTATTCAAAAGATTTTTTTTCTTGGTTCTGAGCCTATAAAGAATATTCTTCCTGAAAGTGAGTGGTAGCTTATTGATGGAAAACATAACATAAGCATTTGGCAGCAGCACAGCACTCCAGTGTCTGTTATAACATAGACTGCCATTCTTTGTCCAGTGTGGAAGAGAGCAGCTAGAGAGAGACATTCCTCTATATCAGTCAGGTTAAAGAAGTCTGTTCTCTTTTCACATGCTGTACTTCCACTTCGTTGTTTACTTTCACCTGTTTTCCTGGTTTCATAGGTATAGTAGCCAAAGAGAGAAGATCAACTTTGCCATCAAAGCTGTCCGATTTAAAGGCTCTTGTCCTTCCTGTTGGCTGTTTTGTTGGTTGGTTGGTTGGTGGTTTTATGTTTGGTTTTTTGGTATGTTTTTTTTTTTTTGGTTGGTTGGTTTCCAGTATAGCATGGAGAAATTCAGCTGTTATGGCATACTAAAAGCTTAATAAGCTGTGGCTATTGTAGCTGCTTGCAAAGAGGAAAAATGAAGGAAATGATTGCTGTCAAGTATACTTTTTCTTGCAAAAAAAATGTTGTCAGGTAGACCATTTCCCAGAGAGGTTGAGAGCAGAGGCAGTTTTTCAGAAAACTTTTGAATTGTTGACCTGACATGGTTGGGCTAAATGGCCTTGTTTGTGTAATAACATAACATAAAAATAGAATCTTATTACAGGTTTATTGGAAAGAACAGAATGTGCTTAGTGGGGGCAAATAATTAAGCCTGGAATGCCTTTTGAGTTTTTTTTATTTCCAAACAGTAACTCAAATACATGGGAGTATAGGCTCTGGATTTCCAGAGAAGCAGAAGCTTAGACACATGAAACGTTATTTGAGTAGAATACACTGCTAAGACATAGTAACTGTGTATGGATGTAGTGGTTTAAAAGTAAACCAGCGGGAGAAATGAACCCAACTCACGAAAAATTACAAGTCAGCGTAACAATTTACTAAAAACATTAGAATAAATATAGGGAAAACTGGTTTTAACTCACAAAGACAGATGTATAAACCAGCACCCTGGGACACAAACAGAAGTGTCCTTACCCTCTGTGCTGAGCACCATGTGGTCTCTCTGGATGCAAAGTAAAAGGAAAGGAAGCCTGTTGGTCAGCATGATGGTCACAGTTCTGTTGAAGCAGTGATTGCAGTCTTGTTGAGTGGCAGTCGCAGTCCTGTTGAAGTTCTGGTCCGCCAAAAAGTGGTATCAGAAGTGCCAAAACCTGGAGATTTTGTGCTCAGGTTCAGGTGGGAATACCCAGTAACTCTTCCAGGCAAGGGAGTTTTGCAATGGGTGATTCAGCTCCATGAATCATGGGATATTTTTGGAATCTTTGAAGGTCTAGATCCATGCAGCTGTCTATTATGCTGTTCCCTAATGGCCCATTAGCAGAGGCAGCCCCTCAGGCTGGCTATGAAGGTGCTGATACCTCCCCAGAGGGGAGTTATCACAGCTGAGTCACTGGTGTGAAGACAAAGAAACACTCCCCTGCCTTGCAGAGTTCTAACACCCAGCTTGTAGCCTGAGATGTCCGGTATGCCCTGGGCAGCTGCTGCAAACAATCCATTATTAACAGTTCACCAGAAATTACGCAGAGGGTGTAGAATACAGAGTTTTGGTTACACCCACATAGTGATAAATTGGTCCTAGCCTCTGTAACTAGGACAATGGATTATATAGGCATAGTAAAGCCTTTGTCATGTTACTGTGCATTTATACCTTTTACTGTTCATTTGTGTTTACAGGTGCTATCCTCGGTCCAGCTGAGGCACAAATTGCTGCCCTAGACAGGTGATCAGCACAAGCAGTCCAGCCCTTAAAACTGTCAGTAGACAGTAAGGAGATACCACCAGCTTTTAAAACTCACTTCATTTGGATCTAGAAAAATAATTTTGCCTCATACTGTAGTCAGAATACATTATATCTAATCTCATAACCAAGTAGAGAGGAGCGTGTATGTTGAGACAGCAGCAGACTCTGCAAGAAACCGATGAGCTGTGTTCGCTGTAGAAGTGGACTTCAAGGGAAATGTTTAGACTACAGTAACCAGCAGAAGAAAACCCAGCAGACCTATTGCTTCACACTTGTAAACAATAATGCCCAATTAATTGTCATATCTACAGCAATCTCTGGTCTTAAATGACAGGTTTCACTAGTTAATCTCCTAACACTGAAGTGGGAGATGCCTGAGGACACCTAAGCTGTTTCGTGCAATCAAGGGTTTCATGCATGAACTCTTTTTCAGCAGAGAACTTTTCTAGATAGTATGATACATCAGTGTTCACACAGCTTCAGTACTTAGTTTTGCTTTCTTTCATGTTACCATCTCTTATCTTTCTGAATAATTTGGGTGGAAAGAAGGCAGTAGAAAAAACTGCCTTGTCTCTTGATCATATGTCTCCCAAGTTTGTGAGAAGGCTTTGTGAAGGTTATTGATAATGATGAAATGAAGTCATCTGTCTTGTAATTGCTTTTGAGCATTCAGTTATTCAGTGCTTCTCTTAGGTTGTGTAAATAGCTGTGCCCGCATGGAAATGTACAGTGCGTTAACGCATGTAAAGCAAAATATACGCAGGCGCACCCCCCAAAAACATGGAAAGGGTTCAAAAAGCTTTATTTTGGAGCTGAGGGTACTGGAAACTCACAAATCCTCACAATGCTGTATGGCAGCACAGGGCCTCAGAGAAAAGGCAAACCTCACATTTGTTCCCCAGGCTTTATCATCACTTTCCTCCCCTCAGCTCCCTGGCTGGCTGCTGACTCACTCAGATCTGGGGAGTCAGCTTCTGTGGAATGCATGTGGAGAAATGTCTAAATCTGTGTCTGGAAAAGATGCCTTATTCCAGGCAGGAAAGCTTCCTTAGTGAAAAAAACTGCCTCCTTGGTAGCAATATCTTCCGGAAAAGAGTTATTTACCCCTACATGCATTTTTTTTTTTACCTCACAATCCTTCTGGGTTACCTTAAAAACTAGACTTGGCTTGGATTTTGCTAAACAACCAGTTAAGTTTCTTGATCATTTTGTCATTTATTCATTGGAGTCACATCTACACTAATCCAACTTCATCATGATTTTTATTTCTAAAATTCCGTTCTTGCAACAGGAATGTGCTACAAACTATTTACTTAAAAATGTTAAAGCTGTTGCAAGTGAGATTATTCCTTTTGAGGAAGTTGATTTTTTTTTTTGTCAGGAGGAAAATACTGGTTTAGAAATTCTCTTGGAAGGGCTCTATCCCACTTGAGGATACTACTACTACTTTTAAAAGCAAAATTTTAAAAATGGACAAGTGTCACTTCTGTCACATCTGCTTTGCATGACCTCTTTCTCAGTAGACAGCACTTATTTGTGACTTTTTCTAAATATTGTACAGCAGAGGATTTTCTTTGGGCTTTTACAGCTGTGTACATTATTTATAGTTTATAGTAAATGCTTGTGAAACAGCTTGGGCATCATAGAACTAGATTATTTGTGATTCTTCTCTGATAAGTATTGTGAATTAGCCTGTTCATTTTTAAAGCTAAAAAAAAGGTGCTTTTTTTTTTAAGGGTCAGTAGAAAATGCATGAGCACTGTGGCCATCTTTGTAATTTATTTCCCTTTCAACATGAAACTTTTTCTTTTGGCAACAGGTGCCTGTGAAGTCTGTCCTTCACCTTTCCTAAACAGTGACTCAATGTGTTAATTACTTGTTTTCTAGTGTTAAGTGCCCTCATTTATACTTTTCTAATATGCATTTGGATTTCCAGTCTTGAGCAGTCTTTTCAAAGACTGATTAGAACTACATGGTTTGAAATTTTTGCCCTTCTCTCAAAATCCATTCCATATTTTGGCTGAACATTTGTCAGTGACTCATCTAGTGGCAGATATAGCATGCCCAGGTTCAAAAAGATACCTGACTGAAAGGATTTTTTTTACCATTTGTGTTTGAATTTGTTTTTGTTGCAAGTGTCAGTTACATACAACATAAAATGTGATTCATGAATGTGAACCTTAAAATCATAACTTTTGCTCTAAGTCCTTTGCTGTGTTCCAGGCTAGTGGGATGCACTAGTACTATGTGGCCTTTGGTTTATCAGGTTTTGTTCAAGCAAAATGCAAGTCAAGCTGCTATTCCCCATTCATTTCCTCATTTCTTCCAGGTAATTTCATCATTTTTTCTTTCCCTACTTCAGGTGACTTTCTTGTCTTAAAAATAGCGTAGCTAACTGTTGCATTTTTTCTACACCATATTGTCTAATATTCCTAGAGTTCCAAGCATAAAATCTAGTAGAAAGTCTACAAAAACAGCTTTAAACAGGTCTGTGAAGTAGCAACAAGAACTGTCAAGGAGAATAAGCTCGACTTGTTTCGCAAGCACATTGTCCTGAAGCAGGTTGCTTGGGACCATGCCTAATCAGACATGAGAGTGAGAGTGTCTCCAGGACTGGACACTTCACAACCTCCTCTAGTTGCCTGCTTCAGTGTTCTGCAGTGAAAGCTTTTTCTTAATTGCAAGAATGTGGACTAAATCTTGCAGATTCAGAACAGATAGTTCTGAATAAATTACTGGATTTTTTTGGTGCATCTTCCCAGGGTAATCTTACTAACATTTATCAAGCTTAACTATGGGGTGTCTTCAGAAGAATGGTCATGAATTAAATCCTTTATAACAGCTAGGTATGATTTTTGTCGGCAGTAGTCTGGGTGTTTTTAATGTGAAAGTACATCACATCAACAGAGGGGTAGTAGAAATAACTTCTGCATATCTTTTTCTCTTCAGTCTGGAATTAGTAGTTGGAACATCTTATGTGAAATAGCTTTCAGATTTTAATGTCTTTGAAAGTTGTGGTTTAAATGGATGCCTTAGGAGACGAATAACACCACCTAAAATCAGCATTTCTATATTAGGAGATAAGACTGAAATTAGTCATGCACAAAAAGAGACATACCTCTTTTTTTTGGAGACACTGTTGTTCCACTGTTTTGGAAACCACTGTTTTCTGCAGATGGTGGGAGTGATGGAGGTGACAGGTGTAGAAATTGCTCTGCTGTCATCAAACTAATAAGGAAAAAGGCATTTCCAGGATAAGAACCTTAGATATATCTAGGTAGAGCTGTAAATGAAGGCAGAAATGCTTCTGTGTATTTCCATTCGTTTTGTTACAGGAGCATGAAATTGCTGAGGTTGAAGGTACTTCTGAAGATTGTGTAGTCTAACCTCCTGCTCAGAACAGGGTTCTCCAGGGCCAGGTTCCTTCACTACTCTTATCCAGTTGGGTTTTGGATTCTTTAATGCATATATTAACCTGTTCATGGCTTCATCTAGGCAGCTTGTGTTTGTGTGTGGTGTTTTGAGGAGGCGTTAGAAGAGAATAGAGGTAGCTTTGGGGGATGGAGTGGTGGTGGTGTCCTCTGACCTTTGGTGCCATGTTGGGCATAATTGGTACAAGCTATGAATGCCAGCAGTGATGGACTTGTTAGTAAACCCTCTCTTGTGATATTTAATCAAGTGCAAACTTTGCATGGTTATTTTGCATTACATAATGTTTAACACATACTGTATAGATACCATATAAGAACTCCTTACAGCATAAGTTGTTTTATCCTTTTTGGCAATAAATGAATTTGCCATTTTTGCTTTATATAATGTTGCTTATCCTTTTATATTGTCATGTTTTCAAGCTAATCTTTGTAACTAGCATTTTGTGACTTAGATCGGCTGGATGCTTCCCTATGATGGCTTGTTCTTTTGTGTAGTTGGGGTTTTTTTACTTACTTGTTTTTCTCTAAAAAAAAAAAAAANTGCTTTTGAAAAAGTGTGTGCTAATAAAGGATAATATTCTTACTAAGTGATATCCTTTCACCATGTTAAAATTTTCTGCCTATTTGCATTCTTACACCCTAGAAGTAACTTCAAAGGAGTATTCTAGTTGGGGATGGCATACTGTATGTTTTGAAGCTGTCAAGAGAGGACTCTTACTGCTGAACTGAAGTGTTTAGTAAGTGGTTACAGAATGCATGGTTAGAAATGGGCTGTTGTTCAGAGCTTAAGAGCTAATTAAAAATGCTTTATGTCCATCTGTCATCTGAATTTCCAACAGTAAACCAACTTGCAAATAATGGATCAGTGTCTGATATTTAGCACATGATCAGTTAATTGTACCAGTTGCTTTGAATATTAGAATAAAAGGAGCCTTTAAATTCTGTTTTACTGGAAAGTTACATGTAGTGTATGAATAACACCTGTAAAAATGTTTGTCTTCAAATTTGGCTCAAGCTCTGAGCACATTTGAAATTCATTTGTTTTCAAGCACTGATCCAGAATTTTGCCACTGTAATTTCTAAGTTCAATAACGAAGTTTAAGTGAGTGAGTAGTGAATTCCTGATGTCGCCTTAAACTTCATGCTTCTGTACTTCCTCTACTTTCTAAAAGATCCCAACACACTCCTGAAACTGTTTTGCATATCAATTTTTAAGTCTTTCATTAAACTGTAAGCCACCATTTCTGCATTGAACAGAGGAACAGAGGAAGCCACTTAGTCTAACCTTACTGCAAAAATTAGGTGTTGTGAGCATTTCAGATTTTATCTGGGGCAGATACTGTTCTTCGGTATACACAATGTTTGCTTAGTTTGTTTGAACAGGTTTTAAACAGTTAGCTATCCATTGTGTGGCACTGCATCACTAATGATGACTTCTATTCCTTTTTTGTTTTTAATCAGGACAGAGCTTGGGCTATGGTTTTGTGAACTATGTTGACCCCAAGGATGCCGAGAAAGCTATCAACACTCTGAATGGATTGAGACTTCAAACTAAAACCATAAAAGTATGTAGTGTTAATACAATTTAAAGAAACAGAACTGCTTTGACTTCTTGATTTGTTTTGCCTTTCGAAGCGTAACAAGTATTCTGCTAATGTCCGTAAAATAGACTAGGGCATCATGTAGCAAATGGTTAGTCCTTTCTAGTCTGCTTAGATGCAGAGATTTGGATTAAGTATAAACAATTCCTTTTTCTTAATCCAACAAAATTTTAGATGTTTGTTTTAACTTTTTTAACTGGCAAATAACGCTGGATGCTTTAGTTGAAGAAATGCATTTTTGCATGTTGTCTGAACGCTGTGCTTCCTGAGATGGTATGATTTCCGTATTAATATTTCCTTCTTTAGTTTTTGTCTTGTTTTTCTTAAAAAATCCTTAAAATTAAATGCTGAAATAACTATTTCAGTTCCTATGAATTACTAGGATTTATAGGGCCCTAGTCTCTAATTTTTGGTATTCCTCTCTTTTTCTGTTGTGTTAGAATTCCTCCTGCACATGTTTACTAAATTTAGTTTCTCTGTTTTCTAGAAACAGAAATTTTGAGAGTTACTTTTGGTATCTATTTTAATTCACTAACAAGAGTGAGGATACTTATTTGAGCAACTGGGTTCTGAAATTCTGAGAGAGAGAGAGAGAGAGAAGGTGAAATAAAATTATCAGGCAACACAAACTTTTGGACCAGATGTTGGTGCCTGAAGTCAATACTTGTTCCAACCAGCCTGTTCTTCCTCGTTAAACAGCAGGGTTTGCTAGCTGATCACTTGAATAGTGGTTGCCTTCTACCTAGGAGCATGTCTGAGCTGTAAAATAAAGTTCACCTCTAAAAATGTTTATACTTTAAAAGCAATGTAGAGAAAAATCAGATAGCAGTAATTTTGGTTAAAATGTCTTACCTTCTGAATTCATAAGATTCGATAAAGTGGATTACACTATTTGAAACTTAAATACTGCTTTGTAACAAATGGTGACTCATAGCATGCAGAAACAATACGTGAAAGACATGTATAGATGCTTTGCTGCAGAAAGCTCTCCATGTGCTTCTAACAAACTTCTTGCTCAGTCTCTTTATTTTCTGACTGGGGCAAAATTGAGTAAAGTCATTTTGTGCTGAAAGATTTTTGAAGCTGTCTTCTGTGTGATAGTGAGAAAAAGAATGGGTTTGTGTTCTAGTAGTATTGTTTTGCATGTAATGCCTTGGATTCAACCAACATAGGTGCATATGTCTGGGGTGGCAAGTTGGAAGCTCTTTTGAGTATAGATAGGCAGAAAAGGAGACTGGTATAGAGAATCAAGCCAGGTCTTTCAGGTCAAAATATTCACTTCAGGGGAGGTTTGGTAACTTACTTTATGCTACCAGTATTTGAGTTCTTAATCCTCTTTCATCTTACTAAGTGATTAATGCAAACAGTAACTATCTTTATGCAAGTAAAGGCTTGGCTTTTAAAAAAAAATTCTGGTTGGTTAAAAAGAAAGTGAAACTGGAATAGACAGATGTGAGTGATGAGAAACACTTTTCCTGCCTTCCCATGACGTGAAAGTAGAATTGTACCAACCCCTGCAGTGAGACTAAAGCTCATGTTTCTTTTCAGGTATTTGTCCTTTAGATATCTTAAGTTAAAGAAAAGCAGCTAAACATTGGAGTTGTCACAAGCCAAAATCATGGTCTCTTTGCCAAAATAAAGAAAGTCTGTTTAATTAGAAAAAAAGTATCTCTAAATGCTGATTGTTCGCATTACAGATAAATTTGTGACTCTAGCTACCCACATTCAGTCTTGTTGAACTTTAGCAGCACATTTGGTGTTGGGGTGCATGACTTAAGTGGAAAAACTGCTTTACTTGCTTCTTCGTTTTGCTCTTCTTCCTTCTTGGACACAAAACTGGGTTTCAGGACAAGTTTTTGTGCCTGGATTTTCCAAGATCATAGTGGCAGTGAGTGTTAAGAGGTTGGAATGGACCTTAAAGATCTGTCATTTTCCGACACCCTCCACTGGTACATGTGAACAAGTAGAAGTGCCCAACCTACTGTGAAGCATTTTGTAGCTTACCTATTCCTCAGATTGGCAAGGAGGCAATAGTGAGTGGAGATCAAGTTGATGTCTGAGGTCTTTGCTGCCTTGGGAGGCAACACTTTGGATAGGGGAAGTCACTTAGGATATATTAGTTCCAGGACCTTTG
The DNA here is from genome assembly GCA_013396655.1 of Campylorhamphus procurvoides. Taxonomy (NCBI): domain Eukaryota; kingdom Metazoa; phylum Chordata; class Aves; order Passeriformes; family Dendrocolaptidae; genus Campylorhamphus; species Campylorhamphus procurvoides. Next base: position 137,822 of record WBMV01004630.1, read on the forward strand.
CATAGACTACTTATAGACCAGTGTTCCTATTTGCCCAGAGTTGATATTTCAATTAAATAAAAAACCAAACCAAACCTGTTTGGCAAACTCAGAATCTAACACTCAGCTTAACTTTCAGCTTCTAAAAATGTATATAATTGATGTTTTTGTATATACATTCATATGAAAAATGATTGAATAAGAGTGTGTTAGTGGATATTCTGATTTCAAAACAAATGAATGAGGTGTTTGTACTCACTGTACATTTTTGAGACTTCTGTAGGAATGTTTAGTACTTTAGTAGATTGGTTGCAAGTGTTTGTTTCCCATTAGTCAATAAAACTGGAAGGAACTTCGTTGGTTAGATGATGTATCCTTACATTGTGAGTGTACTGAGAGTAACTCTACTCAGAGGTAACTGTCCTGACCCTGGTGTGTGATGCTCTAGACTGGGGTCGTGACAGATACCTCTGATCAACTGATTTTATAATATCCAATGATGAACAGGCTAGATTTTTACAATCTCTAAAGAGGGATGCCACTTACTGTTCTCTCAAAATACGTTGAAAAGGGGAATTTGCAAAATGCTGGCCTAAGGTTTTTTCTTACGGGTAGTGATATAAAAACCTGTTACCTTTTTTTTAAAAAGAACATCCTGTAGAATGCTTTATGGAATACTTCATTGAATTATTTGCAAAGTATCTTAACCAAATTTCAGATCCTTATCTCCAAAGTCATAGCAGTCTTAGGCTTTTACCTGGTACCGTTGTGTTGTCTTCTGATATAACTGGAATATTAAAACATTAGGGTGAGTATACATTGATACTGAAGGCATCTATAGGTACCTGTGATAGATACCTGAACCCTACTCTGCTAGGCAATATGCCTCTTCATACTATATGGTGTCCTCTGTTGCATAACTTATGGTTTATTTGCAATGCAGACATGCTTATGTGTATTGTATGTAGCCTGCAAAGTTTGGGCTTCATTTAATTATGCAACTTCAGTGTGCAAACAAGTATCTTATAAAAGGTAAAGTATTTTTTGTAAATTTTTTTTTGGAAGATGCTGCTGCTGACAAACTTTGTCCTGTTGGAGACAGTGAAACATGGAATTCTGTGCCTAGAGATTTTTTTGTTTGCTTTACCTGCTTGTATGTCCATGACTTCTTTTTTTTTGTAAGGGTTGTCTTGCAAAGATTGGTTCTTTCCAAATGCGCAAAACTCATGGAAGCAAAGAGGTTATGATAGTCCTTGATTCACACACAGTAATAAGAAACTTCAGTGCATGTTTTTTGTTGGTTTGGCTTTTGCTTGAGAGGGGAGAAATCCTTATGTCCCACTCTCTCCTTGTTCTTGGGAAAACTCATAAAAAGAATAAAGATAGCAGTGGATTTATTGGTAAGATGATATGAATAGGAATATCTTTCACTGTGGAGTAAAAGACTTCTGAATTAACAAGAAAGTGCAGTAAGGTTGTGGGTCTGAAAAGGAGTGGGCAAACAAAAGTTGCCTGTCTTTGAATTGACTTAGAGCTGTGTGTGGTGGTGTCTTGGAGGCAGCTTTTTACCTACACTGTTAGGGATGGCAGGAAGACACAGGAAAATATCTTGCTTTTCATGGGTGCTAGGCTGCTTTAAAACTGAACACAGTCCTTTGTGTATCATAGCTGCCAAGGGGGCATTGAAGATGACAGTAATGTGGTGCTCATTCCTCCCTTTAAGATGAACTAGAGCTGAGATGCTTCCTCTTTTCTATCACCAGCTCACCAGTGTGAGACCCTAAAGTGGCAGAGCCCCTGCTTGCAAGAGCTGACAGTTTTCTCAACAAAGAGTGCTGGTCAGACATGTATAGACGTGCATGCAAATATATGTTGGAAAGGGGGGAAAACTACTCAGTCCAGCTAAGAGCTGTCCTTTTTTTTATAAGATGGCATTGATTATCTGGCTGTATTTTACCTAGCCTTGTGCTGCTTAAAATCAGATTTAATAAGGTTTTCCTCCTCTGAAGCTCTTTGGATTATTGGGATGTTTATATGGGTAATTTTTACCTGTCAGGGGAATAGAGATTTAAGAAATATTTTATCTAAAGTAATAAATCTGTAGGTTTACTTCCCACTCGTCTATAACTTTGCATATATTTGAAATAAAAACAGGCTTAATATGTAACATTATGCCAACTTCCTGTTGGAATAAAGTTTGACAAATTCTGTGGCTGCAAGCATAAGATGTCTTACTGTGCCATCATCACCTAGCTGACTTTCCCTCCTGTAGAATGCTGTGTAATGAGAAGAGGTGGTAAGGACTTGAGTAGAAGAGTAAACACTAAAATGTCAGCTTTATGAATGCCCACAGAAGTGCAGTACAGCAAGGGGAGACTTGAAGTGAGGCATGTGCTGCAAGTTTACTAGTGTCCCTTGAGTCAGTGTTCTTAAAACGTGGCATTATGCAATGCAGTTTCACTTGATGCCTTGAACCGTTACTTAGATTTACAACAGGATTCATTTTAAAGGATTTATGCTAGAGTTTAACTGGACAACAGCTTCAGCTTTAAAAAGTTTTACCTATGATACTACTCTTGAAAATTCTTTGTGCACTTAGTGGAAAATAACAGAATACAAAAAATAAACATGCTGGTTTGATTTCTGGGTTTAGTGCAGCATGTAAAAGCTTGAGATTGTTCTGTCTTCACCGCTAGAATGACCCACCCCAGAAGGGGAGGGTAACCCAAGCTCTTGTTAATAAATACCTTGGAGTGGATTAGAGTGAAACAACATTGAATCATTGGTGTTTCTAAACATATATAGGTAGGGTTTATTTTAGAACAATTTTGTTTCAAAGGTAGATAGGTATGTTGCCATTTTGGGTGTCATCTATAGTAATAAAGCAATATTAAAGCATAAAAATAACACTTAAGGAAATATATAAGGTAAAGGAAGAGAAAGAATAAAAACGGAAAGAATCATATATAGTCAGCACCCACTGGATCCAGTGATGAAACTTGGTAGTTGCAGCTTTCCTATCTGTTGGTTGAAGGGATAGTCGAAGTCCTGTTGAAGTGATGGTCTTGATTTGCTGGGATCCACCACTGAACTCAGACTTCATGAATTATTATACACTTCAAGCTCAGATGGGAAGGCCTTGTACCTCCCCTGGAGTGG
>WBMV01004630.1:140975-169772 GCA_013396655.1 Campylorhamphus procurvoides
GTTACAGGAATCTCTTGTACTTCCTAAGATGTTTCAGCTGCCTGTTTTGCCAGCATTGATCATGGTCCAATATTTGAGATAAATAGCCCAGGCCAGATGTGAAATATTATCGAGGTTCCCCGAAGGGATTGTTATTGTGTAGTCATCATGTAAGGGAGGACACTGGCATGATAAGAAGGATTATCCCACCTCACAGAATTTGTCTCTTACTAACCTCTTCCCTTATCGGGAAATACAGTTTGTAGCTTCGCGTATGCATACCCTTCTGTATCTGGGATAGTTGGATAATGGTGCCCACCTATTGGATCTGCTGGTCCTTTCGCAGTAGATATATTCAGGGAGGAGTGGGCTTTGCTGAGTGAGCAGCTGTTTCTTTTCAGTTTGCTACAGTGACCAAAAGTCTTTTGGTGATCCTAGAATATTTAAGACATCAGTCTCTGACAACCACTGATACTTGTAGGGAAGAATTCTGGTAGTTTCACTTTTTGTAGTAATTTTTTCATCAACTAATGTCCCTGGGTAGCAATGAAATACAGTGAGTTATGTAAAAAGTCTATAAAAATACCAGAGGCAGGTGAGCAGTGAAAGTGAGATAAACCATCCTTACCTTTTTGATTTCTCACCTCCACTTCTCCCAGCATTAAAGAACATCGATCTAATGAGGAGCAAAAGGGAATCCCGTATGGATGTTTAATTAAAGCTGGTGAGTTTTACTGATGTTATCAGTCAGCAGAGATTGAGAGAGTGGCTATGGTGTCAGAATATGTAGTGGTCTTGACAGGGTAATTAAATATCTCAAGACTGTATTCTTAAGGTAAAGTTTTAACTGCTCTAGCAGATCTGAAGAGTTTGTCTTGGAACAAAGGTAAAAGTGGGCTTTTTTCTTAAATTTCTGCAGAAGTTATATAAACTGTAATTATGCAATGTTTTACCTATGTTAACAGTTAAAGCTTTGACGGCATTTTCATTTTAATGCTACACATACACACACATACCTTTTCACCCCCAGGTAGAATTTGTTCTTTACTGAAATTCAAATCTCCTCTGACTTTGAGTGTTACTTAACCAGCTTAGGCTGGCTGATTTTTTTTTTTTGTGTAACTGAATAATACTGAGAAGCATTCACTTCTAAAAGCATATTGCTGTCACTTTCTATAAGCCACATTATGGCCACGCTGTTGTTCGCTTGTGTCTAACCACACTGAGGAAAGCAGCACAGCATGTCAGACCAAACCATAAAATGTGCTAGTCTCAGCTAGTCTCACCTTCAGCAATAACATAGTTTGTTTTGTGTTTGAGCCCCAAGTGCCCTGTTACTGCTGAATAGAGTTTCTTGGAAGAGTCCATCCCTGCTTTCTCTGATGCAGGGAATCCTTGGACCAATGCAGCTCACCCTAAGGCTGCTGAGCTGTTTTGCAGCCAAAAGGCCTCAGTGGTGCAGTGAGGTTCTTTCTGAGTCGTATTAGTGGTTTCTGATACAGAAAAGGAAATGTTGTAAGGGGCCAGCAGTACTGTAGGGAGTTGAAGGAAGACTGCAAGCTTTGCTAGCAATTGAAACTTTAAGCAAGCAAAAAAAAAATGCTATCAAGAACAGCAAAAAACCTGCATGTTACTACTGAGATTGATGGTGCATCTTTGTACCCTGCCTTTCCTATGCTATGCAAAGTCCTCTAGGCAAAATCATTTAAGTAGGCTGTGGCTTTCTGCATAGGTTTAAAGTGCTGTAAATGCCAGCTGTTGTTAGTGGTTTTTAAAGTTCAAATATAATTTCTCTGTAAAAATGCTTTTAGTGTTGTAAAATATGGATTTGCTTACCTTTGAAATTATGGAAGCCTTGAGATAAATAGATCTCTGTTAAGCTAACATCTTCCAAGTTGGTTGTTTGGGAGTTTTTTAACATTAAATATTGCCTCTGGATCTCCTTTATCTGTGCAGTAATAGTTTTTCCTGAAAGGTTGTAAGATGCTCCCATAAAGTGATAACTGTAAGTGGCAATGAATGTGTTTTGTGCATTTCCAGAAAATGCAATAGTGCAAGAGAGATGCAAAGGATCTGCTTGACACAGTTCGTCAGTAGCTCCCTAGGCAAAACACAGAGAAACTGAAGTTCACTCATTTGCTGTAGAAAAAGTGAAAATTTGTGAACAAATCCACTTCACCTCCAAACATAGAAGGGTCTTCTGTTCAAAGATTTTGTTCTTTGATGTTATGTGGAGGGCTTAGTATTATGCTGCATACCCTTGTTCTCTGTGAAATCTAACTGCTTTCTTTTATTCCGCATGTCTGAAATTCCTAGTGCTCTCACAGTGTGGGCATGAGTGGGGAGATGGGTGTTAGCAGATCAGAACCATGAACATAAAGTATAGAGAGAGGTCTTCTAACACTACAAGAATGTGAGAAGTAGAAAAATGAAAATATTTGGAAACTGGATCTCCTTTTGTTTCGTATCTTTTATTTGTATTTAAATTCTAAGTTACATACTTCTTATTTTTAATAAGACTGCAGATTGTAAAATGTTCCTCTGTACTGGAACTTTTAAAGGCAGAACAGGAGAATCACTCTTCTGTGATTGTAGGGCATAATTCCCATCTCTTGTTTTGTTGTAGAAACTAAAATTGATTTTCTTTTATCAGAAGTTTGATACTGCTTTAATACAGTACATTTTTTTTTCTGTTCACCAAATGGCCTTTTGAGTGCCATGTATTTGCTTCAGACAAAATCTTCTGAAGCCTGTTTCTGGTGTTCTTACAGCAGCAGTTTTTTGAGGTCTTCCTCTTTGAGTAGTGTACTGTCCATAATTGCTTATATACTATGGAAGATTTCTGGTCGTCTTCCTCTCAGACATATAAAGACTTAAGTCTAAGTTTCTGCTGGAAGAAGACTATCAGGAAACAATGTTGGCATAGTAGAAAGGCCTAGATGTTGAATCTCGTAAAAAAAGAAATAGAAAAACGTGCTCCACAGAAACCCAAAAATGAGTTAAGAACTAAAGCTGTCAAGGGGAGATGAAGTGCAGTGTCAAATTAAAGTTGGAAAATAGCTAACCAACAAATGTGGTTAATTCTGTGTTTTAGTTATGTTCCTCATCCTTGTCTTTCAGTTGAATACATGTGTTTAGAACTACCTGAAGATTACTTTAAATTTTAATAGGAACAATACAGTGTAGAGCTCATCCAACCTAGTCATACCTGTCCTTTCTCATTTTGCAGCATAGAGACCTGCTTATCTTCAGTACTTATGGCAGGGAACAGGGAGGGAAAGCCAGCTCACCCTTTGTGAGGTCTTTCTCTGTGGACTCTTAGTGTAAAATTTATTGAGCCATCCTCGGAGACCTTGGTAACAATTGCTTGGAGGTATCCTCTAGCTTGATTGCTCTGTATTCTCTTCACAGTGCGTCTCTGAGAACACAAATGCAACTTCTTGCATTAGCTGACTGTATTGAAAACATATTGTGCTACTTTTTTATATTTGACTTGAAAACATATTCAGGAAGACTTCTTTTTTCTGGAATGTTGGAAAGTCCTCATTTGGTACTATGACATACTCTGTAAAGATCCTTTCACTGACTTTGGTCGTGGCTTTGACTTTTTCCAATCTCTAGCCATGAAGTATTTAATGACTTCAGCATTTTCATGTTTTAAGACTCTTAGGCATATTACTAGTCTATGACTTACGTTTCCCAGCAATGTTTATAGAGAGCTGGTAGAACTCTGCAAATACACAAAGTACCTGAATAGTGCATTTCTTAAGTGCAAGAACAGCTTGATTTGTCTTTGCTTGCTGGACAGATTTTTTTTTTTACTCTTACATGGATTCAGATACTTTAGATACTGCAGAAAATTGTCTAACAAATTAGAAGAATCTTACTTTAGAAGCTGTGTTTGTCCTGAAAATTGTGGAACGAGGAATGGTTTTCTGTTGGCTACTAAAAGTCAGAACAGGCCTGCTGATGTAATTTAAGTATCTCCACTACCCAAAGAAACCTTATGTTCCTTGCAGATAGCATTTTCAGATACCTGGTGAACCCAGTTGTTATATTTCTCTGGCTTGTAAGAGAACCAAGGCATAACTCCTTATGAAGTAGGTTTAGCTGTTGAGAACTGCTACACAGTGATGTCTGAAATCCCATAAGGATGTCACTTTCCCATATCATGACTGCTGCTTTACACAGTGAAATATGGTTCTTAGGTAATGTAGTGTTATCCAAGGCTCTCAGTCTGAGCTAGAATCAAGGCTTCTTGAGTCCAAAACAAAGCATCCATCTAGCTGGCTATTTTGAGCATAGGAAGGAGAAAAGGCCCATTAAAACACCTTTTGAAACTATAGATCTGATCAGGCCTGTTATTGCTATGTGTATTGAATTTGATACTGCTGTTGATAGTATCAAATTAATTGAGAACTGGCCATACTTTTAGAAAGCTCATGGCATAATAACTGCCTTTATGCTGGCAAGACAAATGAGTTGATGAATTATTGAAGACCAGTGGTTTGTCTTGCCTAGGCTGACATGAGTGCTCAGGTGTTTTATATAGTGAGTGTTCAGCATATGGGAAAACATCTTGGCTTGACAAGAAGATATTTCAGTACTTCTTTTTAAGATAATCTTGTGAATAGTACAAGGGAAAAATGCTTCCCAGACTGGAGAATCCTATGCTTTCTTAAAAAGCATTTTCTGTCAAAAAGAACTTTCTTAGCTCTCATTCTGCTTGACTTTAATGTCCCACTGCTATCCTAGGCCTTCATCCGTGTTCTCATCCAGGCAGGACCTGTTCAGAATCTGAAATCCTCTTTAAACTTGCTTTGATGTGCTGGTCTTACTGCTGCCTGTGTTTTAATAATTGAGAGGGAGGAATGGATTAAAATCCTGAGCTGTGACAGAATTGAAGCCAGATCTTTCCCCTAGATTTGGTGCTGATACAAATAACCTGAGCAGCCAGTTCAGTTTCCTAGCTTTATTGTGGAGGTATGGCTTCCAACTTGCTGCATGCTGGAAAGTGGAGTCAGTGTTGATGTGTTGCAGGCAAGTATCACAAGGGACTGTGGTGGTTGTGTCATGACCTACAAGAGTCAAACACAGAAACGTGGTCAAAGAGAAATGAAAGTGAAAAGTCTTCCTTAGCTCCAGTACTACTTGTATCACTAGTACTATTCTGTCATGTAACTAATGTAAAATTTGGTGGGAGACTCAGTTGATGGAGACCTTTTATCCAGTTCTATACTGCCTTTAACATGCCCAGTCTGAAGGAGCTAAATACCCAAAAGTAGAAGACTTTGCTATAACAAGTTAGTAAAAGCTGCAAGAGACTGTCTGCAAGGAGACTTCATTTTATGTAAATGGAAGTTATCTGCAGAGTGCTCATTCCCAAGTTTTGTAATATGTCCCTGTATTATTTTTTTCTCTGACTCAAATATTGTTGAGTTTATATTTGTAAGTCTTAAGAGTTGTGATATAGTTACCTACAGCTCTTCAGTAAAATTGTGTTATTTAGATAAAATTAATTCCAAGGAAAAGCTTTAGAAAATATTGGTTCTTCTGTATTGTCTAGTCATGGTCATGTGAACGACTATACCCTCAAACATATTTTAAGTCTAGTACTACTACTTCATGACCAAATCTGATTCTAATAGAGTCTGGTTTTGTAGAGCAGTAGCTTGTCAGGTTGGTCTCTTCATGCTCCCATCCGTTTCCTTTGGGAACAGAATAGGTGTGGGTCCCATGACCGCCGTCAGACCTGTGTCTCTGGCACAGGTTGTAGCTGTCAGAGCTGGAGAACTTTGAAATGTAGATTAAAACAGTGAAACCTATTATAATAATGCTGAAAGGCTGTTACTTCAGTGTCCACTTTTTGAATATATTGCCTTTGCATAACAGACTGTGAAAGCAGCAACTTTATCAGATATGGCTATATTTATTATCTTAATCTACACACATAAGTGAAATCGTGTTGAGCAGTATTCTTTTTTAGTTCTGTGGAGCTGAGTATAAGTCACCTTTGTGGAAAGAAGTCTGTTTCCAGTTTGCTTTGTCCCCAGAAACAACTGCTGTTGCAGGCTTCCACCATGAACTTAAAACTCAGTACAGCACATACGTGTTTAACAAGGATGTTGAGGTGCTGGAGTGTGTCCAGAGAAGGGCAGTGAGGCTGGTGAAGGGTTTGCAGCGCATGTCCTATGAGAAGAGGCAAAAAGGAGGCTCGGGGGTGATCTCGTCACTTCTACAATTCCCTGAAAGGAGGTTGTAGCCAGGTGGGGATTGGTCCCTTCTGCTGGGCAACCAGCAGTAGGACAAGAGGGCACAGAATTTAAGCTGTGCCAGGGGAGATTTACTTTGGACATTAAGAAGAAGTTCTTCACAGAAAGGGTGATTGGGCATTGGAATGAGCTGCCCAGGGCAGTGGAGTCACCATTCCTGGAAGTGTTTTAAGAAAAGAATGGATGTGGCACTTGGTGCCATGGTCTGGTTGACAAGGTGGTGGTGGGTCATAGAGGCCTTTTTCAACCTAACTGATTCTGTTGATCTTACGTATACTGGGAAAAGTGGCCTTCAAGTTTTGTTTGGAGTGGAGGTATCTTTCATTGGAGGGGAGACAGTAAGTAAACTTGATGAATATACAGCAATGTACTCTCCTGTTTCAGACAACCTATTGCTGGCTTGTAACAGCTCAGACCTCATCTCTCAGGTGTCCTGCACCATCTTCATACCAGAAATCAAATTGAGGGGAAGAGATCTTGAGTAATGGTGTCTCATACAAATTTAAGTGCACAATGCCTGACAAGGCCTCTGAGAACATTGCTGTAACAAAAAGAAATATGTGCTTGTTTTCATTGTACTTGCCAAGAGGATTTACATCTTCCTAATTGTATTCCTCTTCTCAATATAAATCTTTGCTTTTTACACAAGTTTAACCCATTTTCATCTGCATAGACCGGATGGTAATTTTTTGTTGAATTCCACCCCTCCTCCCCCACTGAAATACGTGTTTTAAAAGAACTGGATATTACCCTTAAGGGCAAGCAGTGTTCCAAGCTGAGAGATTGCACTGTATCTTATTGAATGTAAACTTTGACTGAAATCCTGATTTTAATATTTAAATATTTCAAATTTTAAAACTTTTGAGAATACATTAAGAAGTTTATGAGAAGGTGCTTGTAAATTCTGAAGTTCTTTGAGAGAGTACAAATACTGTTCACCTTCTATATTAATCCTAAGCTGTAAGATAAAAAAGCTCTAAGCATGATACTGAGGTATCTATAGGTAGTAGCAGATAATTGGAAACTGAAGCATTCATTTGTAGGGCCTGTGTCTCTTATTTTTGGCAACTTTTGTTTAACCTGCTAACCCTCACAGTTATCTCTTGAAAATTGTAAAGCAATTTGCCTTGATGTTAAGAAATGAAAAACTAAAGCAGGGAAAATACTTGAATTTGGTAATGCAATGTTTGCATTTTTAGAAACACATCTTTTTTAATAACTGTAGTGGAAAGCTTCAGTAAAACTGATTTTAAATTGGTATTTCTAGAGTAATGTCAGTGTTGTACAGTGTGTGTCGTCATTAAATAAAACTATAGGCTTTCAGGCTGTTTCTTGACTTGATTTCTGTTCAGTGGTTTTGACACTGCATAACTGTTCACTTGTTGAATTAGCTGTGAAATCAAAACCTTAGCACAGCTCTTCATTCAGTCTGTATGTAAATTGTTTGAAGAGACTAGATCTAGAACTATCAGCAGTTAATTACTGAATGAGCAAACTGACAGAGTGGAGGTAGAGAGATGAATCTGGAGGGTCTCTGCTTTAAATAAATCTCACAAGTGAAACCACTGGACTTTGATGTCAATAGTGAAGTACTGTATATCCTGTACTCCAGGCAAAGTTCTTTTACATAGGAATTAGTCCCTTATAGCAGTAGTATTTTATGGTGTCCTTGTTTTCTCTAGTGGTGCTGGCTTGCAAGAATCAAAGATGATTAGTAATGGTTTACTAAAAAAAAAATCAAACTTAAATTACACTGGGTTTTGAAGTTACATTTTTTTCAGATTTCTTCCCTAGCCAGAACTTCTGGTGCTTAGCAAGATGGCTAGATAGAGTGTTTAGATATTGGTGATGAACCACTTATTTTGGTTTAGTATTTGTTATTCCTATGACTCATCTGCCCAGACTCAAGTACGTGTAAGTTAGGATACATGAGTAGTCACTGGGATACTTCCATCTGTGATCAGGGATACTTTCCACCTTACTGCATTGGGGAGCCCAGAGCTGGAGGCAATCCCCCACAAATTTCACCAGTGCTGAGTAGAGAGGAAGAATGACCTCCTTTGACCTGCTGGTAATGCTTCTGCTAATTCAGCCTAAGTGGCTGTTGGCCATCTGTGTTGCAGGGGTACCTTCTGCTGACTTACGATCAGCTTGGTGTCTACCAAGGGCTCCAAGGTTTTTTGGCAAGCCACTTTTCAGCCAGTGAGCTCAAAGCACTGGACATTATATTAGTTTTTCCAGTGGGAGGACTCTGATTTTCTCATTTTTCAACTTCTTTGCGTATTCTGCTTGTCCAATTATCTATTCTGTCCAAGTCCCTCAGGATGGCAGTGCAACCCTCTGGCCTGTCAGCCACTCGTCCAAGTTTTCTCTCATCAGTAAAAGTTTGAGGGTGCACTGCCTTATCTAGTGAGGATGTTAGCCAGTACTGGATCCCGTATTGATGGAGGCCAGTGGCTAATATCCAACTGAGCTTCATGCCACTGATGGCAACCCACTGAGCTTGGTAGTTCAGCTGGTTTTCAGTCTTACCACTGTCGCACTTAGCACATATTTACAGAATCGTTTAAGCACACAATGGGTGTGTACGTAATGTGCAGTTGATGAGGATATTACAGGAGAGTGTCAGGTCTCTGTAGAGATGATGTAAACAACATCCATTCTTCTCTCCTTGTTCACCAAAGCAGTCATGTCAATTTAGAAAACTGTTAGGTTGGCCAAACTTTAGCAGCATAAATGCATGCTGACTGCATCCTGTCCACCTCCATGTTATTCATGTGACTGAAGAAGACTTCCATGTTTAGTTCCTCCATCACTTTCCTGGTGACTGAGTTGAGTTTGGTTGGCCTGTAGGCAAGAGAATTTTCTGCTGCTCTAAGATGGGTGATAGTTGCTTCTTCCCACTTAGAAACCTCCCCTGTTCCCCACGACCTTTCAAAAACAACCGGTAGTTACCTTTCAGTGACACCCATCAGCTCTCCCACCACTTGTGGGCACAGCCTTTCAGGCCCCATGGACTTGTCTGTGTGGTTTAAGTATTCCTCAGTGTGATCCTCCACCACTTAAGGGCACCTATTCGTTTTCCAGGAATTCTATTGCTGTTGGGCTTGGGATCCCTGAGAGTCAGTTGTACTGGTAAAGACAGAGGCAAGGAAAGTGTGAGTGTTCAGTCCTTTTCTGTGTCCCTGATTAGCAGTTTTCCTGCACTGTTCAGCAGTGGGTTTCGTTTTCCTCAGGCTTTCTTTTTTTTAATTGCCCTTCAGATCTCTCTCTGACCAGAAGGAAAAAAGCTTTGGGTATTAAGCATTGCCTCACAGGTCAGATACTTAAGGTTTTTCTTTGCTTTTTGTGTCTTTCTCTCTTCATGCAGATCACAACTGTTACCTATGTTGTACTTCCCCAGTTTTGTTCGATCTTGTGTCAAACTGGAATGATTTTGGCAGTCAGGAGTGGGCAGTGAGTGGAAACTCCAATTACTGCATTGTACTGCTTAGAAAGTGGAGCTGTTTGATCTATCAACACCTATAGAACTACTTCTAGAGCAAAGTCTAGATAGTTTGGTTACTGAGAAAACAGTAGCACCATGAGGTATGACTTAAGGATTTTGGCAGGCTTTTGGTGTCATCTATTCATACAGACATATTTTGTCCTGTTTGAAAGAAGCTTATGAGGCTAACACTCTATAACCTCTCTTCTGAGTATTTGCAAGCATGCATGTTTAGAAAGGAACTTGTAAAAGCTATTTGAGTTCAGAACTACTGTGAAGTCTACAATACATTCTTAATCTACAGCAAACCATGGGTCTTTTAGTTTCTCAGTAGTAAAATGTTTGACCAGCAGTTGCAGAGCTATCTTGTTAAAGATATGTTACTGTTTTTCTTTCTTTCTTAGCTGGTGATCACTCCAGGGAATTTGAAATCGTCTCTAGATGATCAGACCAAATGCATACAGAAGGAAACTTCTCTGACAGCTTAAAAAGAATTGAATAGGACACTGTTCAGTGTATCCCAATTCCAAAAATAACTTAAAACTATAAAACAGTTGATTATGTTCAGGTATAAACAGACTTTGTTGCTGGACCCACCTACCACACAGAGCTAAATTCTGGGGTGGTGGTGGAAGGGTTCCTTTTGAAAACAAACATTGACTTAGCAAAACCAAGGACTTCTGAATAGCTAACACAAACTTACTGTGTCTAGTTCCATCCCTGAGGCTGTCTGTCTCCATTCATTGGCCTTCGATCTTCTTAAAGTTATCCTACCAAGTGCCAAGGCATGGAAGCTCATTTCTCAAAAGACCCAAATGGATAATTTGGGCAAGTTTGTTCATTCGTTGCTGTTGTGTTTTTCTGCCGGGTAGAAAAGGGTAGCCATCACTGTCTGTTGCTTCTATGGCTGAATGCAGGCAAGCTTTTATGTGTTTTCTTGTAACTTTGAACATACGTCTTCAACTCTTGTGTGGCTCTCATGTGGAAAGAAGGCGGCAATGTGGCTCACAAGGCTCTATGTTGAACAGCTACAAGTTTTTTAGGTCAGCCAGGACAAAGGTACCTTGTGCAAAGCTTCTGGGTAAAACTTGAAGGACCACAGCACTGTTCAGGCTACTGCTTGTTTAATCTCCAGCATCCATGTTTTTGTTTTGCTTCCACAGAACTGTTAGGAGTCTGTTGATCTGCATGGAAATGAGACAGAAAGGATGTGAAAGGAAATGTCAAAGAGTTAGGTGAAAGATTTGCAGAATCAGCTGCCCAGTGCTAGCTAATAGTGCATTGCAGGGGAGGGAAGGAAAGGAGATAAATCTGACTATTTCTTGAGACTCCTTTTTTATTTTTAGATTTTGCACTGTAAAAACCCCAAATAAAAGTATTTGTCCTGTTCAAGAAACATGGATGTTCTCATCATTTGTGTGGTAAACATAAGATCTCCTGGTACAGACTTCAGCAGAAAGTAATGAACATACTGGTTTTGTAGCATTATCTAAAACTGAAGGATATATTTGATCATCTTAAAATGTTTATGACTGACACTTTGAGGCAGCAGGTAAACTGTGCAAAAGGATCTGTGAAGTTCACTGTTAGATAACATTTGATTGCAAGACTGTTGTGTTGCTGAAATTGGTAAGCTGCCGAACAGTTAAAATACAGGTTGGATTCCTACTGCTGCCATGCATTCTTAGGCCTGTGAAAGTGATGCAGGAGAGTTTATCTGGACTTCATGAACAATTGTATGTCATTTGACGGGAACCCAAGACAAGAACAAAGAGCATAGCACTTGAAAAACACTAGCAAACCGTTAAGTACTTTTGGTCTTGATATCATACTGAAATATTAATTGTATGTTTTAGCACTTTTTAATGATAATTAAAAAAAAATGTTCTTGGAACATCTCAAATTTGCCTTTTTAATCTTAAGAGTAAGCTAAGTGAGGGCCTTTTCTCCACCAAGGCTTGCTGGAGTGTGTACCTAGCTTTTTCTCATTTATTTGAAAGTACTTCTTCAGCTATAATGAGTTCTGTCATCAGCTTCTCCTACATGGTCTGTGTTGCACTCCTGCCATGTTTTCAGAAGCCAGCTCCAGAAAAATGAAAAACAAAAAGCACAGTGATCTGGCTTTGCAAGGTAACTTTTCTGTTTACTCTCTTCTTGGAGGCATTTTAATGCTCAGAACAAATGATTGTCCTATTTTAGCTTGGTTTTAGAGTGTTTTTTTATTTTTTTTGTTTCTTTTTTTTTTAACAAAGGTTTCCTATGCGCGACCAAGTTCGGCCTCTATCAGAGATGCAAATTTGTATGTTAGTGGACTTCCAAAAACAATGATCCAGAAAGAACTGGAACAGATCTTTTCCCAGTACGGACGCATTATTACTTCTCGTATTCTGATTGACCAAGTCACTGGTAAGTAGGCAGATTTGCACGGCCTTTTCTTTTTTGACTGGCAGTTTAAGAAATATTTAATCTTTCAGTATAATAGTCTTGTCTCTGTAATGTATAAAAGGTGTCTGTAGACCAGAAAATGCATTTTTCTTCTGGAATTGTTCATAAATATGCATGGGCAAAAACAGCCTGTGGAGTGTACTGAGCCAGCTTGAGTCATTTCCACCATGGAGATGCATGTTTGAAGCCTGTTTGATGACTTGTAATAAATTTACAGCTGCTATAATCTTCATTTCCAAGCTGCTGCATTAAAGTAGTCTCTCAGCACCTTATAAAATGCTCTATCAAACTTTTTTTTCCAAAAAGAAATTTTTTTGTGGAAATGCACAGTGGGTTCTCTGAGGCTGGGATTACGGAAGACCCCCACTGGTAATTGCTGTTAAGACTGTTTCCAAGGTTTTCTCATTAACTTTGGGCATATGCATGAACTTTTGAGTTTCTCAGGAGCAGATAAGTTCTGTGATTAGCTGTGCCTTAAAGTACTAAGATGTAGCAGGTCATTTGCATTGTTTTGCAGTATGTGTCTCACTCAGTGACTGGTTGTCAGTGACACTCTGTGGTTACTCTTCAGACTCGAACAGTAATGCATATTTTTTTGCTGTTACAAATAGCTGATGTCAAGGAGCTTTATAACTTGCTCCATCACCTCCTGTGAGGTCTGTCCCAGAAATAAGCAATTGAGTGGAATGCCAACTACATGACAAAAGTATTGAGTGTATAAAGCAACATTCAAAGAAGCTCCCCTTTTCAGAATGTTAAGGGTGTGGGACGGAAGAATTCATTTACTTGCATAATTATTCCCTGAATAAGCTAGATTGGATGTTTTTATTGTACCTTTTCAAAGTTGCATGTCCTTGTGGGTGATTGTCAGATTTCATCTTCAGGAAACCATGGAGTTTTCAAATTGTCTTAGTTTTAAAGGATTTCACATGCCATTGTTTGACTCTTGACTGACCTGTGGAAGAACTTGTATGTACTCCTTTCCAATTCCACTAAGTTAAAAGAAATCTCAGTATTGACACGAAATACATTATGGAGTGTTTTAATAGTGGGAATTGTTGAGACTGTGGAGAGGCGTGGTAAGGAAAGCCAAAGACCAAATACTGACTTGCAGAAGTAGCAGATTTGTGTGTCAGGTTTTCAGTCTTTGTACAATAAATAGCTGTTTATAGTATGTTCCTGTATATCCATGCATAGAAATAGATGGGATTTAACAAAAGGGCCAGTAAATAAATGTAATTAGACTTCTAATGTGCACAGTAATTCTAAGTGTTCATAAATCCTGGTATTTGCGTAGTAGTTTTCTGGCATATAGACTGTTGTTCGTATTCCAGGTTTCTTTCCTCCTCCTTCTTAGTAATTTGGAAGAGGTAGGCTCAAGATGGTATGAATAATAAGGTTGTGACACAAACTGACAGATAAAAATATGCAGGGTTGAAGCTGTGACATTTACTTCTTTTAAAGCTTTTTTTTTAATACCTGCACATTTGTCACTTTGGTTTAAGTCATCTTTGTTTATTAACAGGATACATTTATTGTTAATGTCTTTCTGAAGTGAGGACAAACACCTAACTCCTCTGTTTATTCATTAACCAAAACATAAAGGGCCTCTAAATGACACTACGAATATTACAACCAAACATTAGTTGAATGTTGGCTGTTAGTAGCTTTAATGTTAACTGGTTCAAGTATTGATGCCTTAGTATGTTTGTCTAAAACTATAAATTTTCAATGTGCAATGTTTGAAAGACCTTTGTTAAACACTTTCTGATCCCCTTGAATGTTGTTTGACTTTTCTATACCAAGAGAAGTTTCCTTCAAAAATAACAGTGGTGTATGGTGATATACTGAAACTGAATCTTTTACTTCAAGGTAATCACAGACTGTTAGGACATGGCCATAATTCCCGTTACTGCAGTCTAGAACCTGCATGTCATCATCCGTATAGCAGCATATATGCTCCAAAGGGAGCGTCAAGTTGTACTGCAGGAAGGCATAAGCCATTTTTTTTTTTTTTTTGCTGCTGGAGAGCAGGTAACTAAGTTGTTTGTGGAATTTCTGTGAATTTAGGTGTGCTGCAGAGTGGCATGAACTGACCAGAGGTTACAGTACAGTAGGTTCTGCATTCACCTCCATCCTCACCAAAATTGCTTTGTTTTGGAATTCCTCTTTGGCTCACTATGTTTAAGTTATTTCCAAAGTTTTCCCTCAACCTCCAAGATTTTTGCACAAATGAATCTTACATCAGTTAAATTAAAAACAAAAGTTAAAGTTACAGTAGAATATTCCTACTCTGAGCCAAAGCTTGATTCTGTTAAGCTCAAAATTATCGTTTGTTTACCATTGACATAGCAATTGACCTTGGAAATAAAATGTTAACATCTTATATTCTGGAGTCTCTGAATTAATCATGATATGCTTCCTTCACCTTGTGCAGGGGTATCAAGGGGCGTGGGGTTTATCCGGTTTGACAAGCGAATTGAAGCAGAAGAAGCTATCAAGGGCTTGAATGGTCAAAAACCTCCAGGTGCCACGGAGCCAATCACTGTAAAGTTTGCTAACAATCCAAGCCAAAAAACCAATCAGGCCATTCTTTCCCAGCTGTACCATTCTCCAAACAGAAGGTATCCAGCACCTCTAGCTCAGCAGGCTCAACGTTTTAGGTAAGTCAAATAATGTGTACAACTGTGCTGAAACTTGCATGTTCTTACAGACCTGTTTGTTTGCCTACACTTGTGCTTTCCTGCTTGTCTGACTTCTGTGTGAAGGAGACACATGAACGTTGAATTTAGCTCTGCTCCTACTGTACAGCTTAAAATAAAAATACATGCTATCATACTTGATAGCACTTTACTGTCTAATCAACCTACTTATTAAACTGAAGTGGCATCTTTTTCTTCTACTCAATCACTTAAAAATTTTTTCAAAAATAACTTCTCGTTTCCAGGATTATTCTTTAGAAACGTTCAAGTTGGTTCGGTTAACACTGACCTAGACAGTTTAGTTTTGTTCTTAGCCATACAACATGCACAGCCAGCCTCTGCTTCCTCACCCTCTCGTTTTCCTCCCCATTCTGTCTTTCATTTTTTGCCCTAGTCGGTTGTCTAAGCTCTTCATGCCACACTTTCTTTTCTTATTACAAGTTTTCATAATGAAGATTATTCAAATATTTTTTGTATGTGTTTTTTTGGGATATATGTTCCCATCATGTTGAAACTACAGCCATATAGTTTCCTGTGATATTTAGTGTATTGAAAGGACCGATGGTGAGAGCAAAGCGAAACAAAAATTGTATTATCTACATTCATGAGTACCTTGGATTTCATTTCAGTCATTTTGATTGTTTCTTCCCTCCTTCTGCCCCTAAAGGATGTGATTGGAATGTGTTAAACAGTAATATGCTCAAGCAGTTTCTATTTTATTTTTCAAGAAATAAGATCAGCTGGCAGTTTTCTTCAAAGAGGAATTCTAAAGCTCTGCATTGGCTACCCTCACTTAGAGACTGAATATTCAGAGTTCATTGACTGAATTCTGAATTCTTTTCTTCAGCTTTTCAGCCTTACATGTCTCAAGTGTCTCAAAAGTGTGAAAAGCAGGCTTTCTGCTTTAGGGGAGAGGATAGCCGATTTTATTATCTGGGGGGTTTCCTTACCATTTCTTAGGGAATAAAAGGTTTACTTTACAACAGTGTGCTGCATATTGTATGAAAGTATGTTTACCCTTGTTCCATAGGCAGAGTATAGGGGCAGAAGTTGCAGGATGGACCCAAATACATTGTATGAAATAAGACTGTGGGGGAGCTATTGTACAGTCTGTGTGTTACAGCATATTCTTTTCCTAATATTCAACCTAAACTTCCCCTGATGCAACTTCAGGCCATTCCATTGGGTATTGTCACTGATCCCTGGAGAGCCTGCCTCTCCTCTTACCCTCATGAGGAAGTTGTAGACTGCAGTGAGGTCTTCCTTCAGTCTCCTCCAGGTTGAACAAGCCAAGTGACCTCAGCCTCTCCTTGTATGGCTTCCACTCAAGGCCTTTCACCATCTTTGGAAGAAAGCTTTCTTCCAAAGCTTTCTGATGGTCTTACATCTTTGTTGTGGCACCCAAACCTGCACACAGGACTCGAGGTGTGGATGCACCAGTGAAGAGTACAGCAGGACAATCACTTCCTTTGACTTCCTGAGGAACCCTAAGACATGGTTGGCCCTCTTGGCTGCCAGGACACACTCTTTACTGATTTTCAGCTTGCTATCGACCAGGACCCTCAGGTCTCTTCTCCCAGTGCTGCTCTCCAGTGTCTCATTCCCCATCCTGTATGTACATCCAGGATTACCTCATTCCAGTGGAGAACCTGGTACTTACCCTTCTTAAACTTCATATGGTTGGTGATTGCCCAGTTGTCTAATTTGTTGAAGTCTTATTGCATGGCCTTCCTGCCTTTTAGGGAGTCAACAGCTCCTCCTAGTTTAATGTTGTCAACAAACTAGGTTAGTATCCCTTCCAGTCCCCTGTCCAAGTCATTTGTACAGATGTTGAAGGGCCTCAGATAGTGCCCTGTGGAACCCCACTAGTGACAGGTTGCCAGTCTGATGTCATCCGATTCGCTGTAACTCTTGCTCATCACCTGATGTATTTACAATATCAAAAGCTTTACTGAAATCCAAAAAGATTGTGTCAACTGGCTTCCCTTGATCAACTAGGTGGGTTACCTTGTTATAAAAGAAAATGGAGTTTGATAAGCAGGACTCCTCTCTCATGATACTGCACTGGCTGTGACCCATGACTCTGTTATCCTTCAGGGTGTTTTCTCCATACATCCCAGAATAATGCCTCTCTGTACCAGGCACTGAAGTGAGACTGATGGGCCTGTAATTTTCAGGGTCAACCTTCTTGAAAACTGGGACAACGTTAGTCAGCTTTCAGTCAACTAGGACCTCTCCATATTCCCAAGACCATTCAAAAATTATCGAGAGGCCTCACAATGACATCAGCCAGCTATTTTGAGTATTCTAGGCCATAGACTTAGAGGGATCCAGTTGGAGCAGCACATCCTGCACAAGTTCAAGGATGTTCATCATTCTCACGGCCATGGTCCTCCAGCTCAGGACTTTGGGACCTCTTAGTCCATCCTCAGTGTTGAAGACTGGCAAAGAAGGCATTAAATATTTGTCTCTTTTGTGTCCCTGTTTGTGAGGCGATGGTCCTCATCGTGTAATGGGACAATGTTGTTTTGGGACTGCTCTTTGTGACTGACATATTTCAAAAAGCACTTTTTGTTGTCTCCCACATTTCCAGCCAATGTCAACTCCAATTAAGCTTCATCCACACAAATCTTCTCCCTTCAGTGGCAAGCAGCATCTCTGTATTCCTTCTACATCACCTGACCTTGCATACAATGTTCTTGCTTTTTTGGCCTTAGCTGCAAAAGCCCCACTCAATCTAGCTAGCCTTCTGCCTCACCTGCTTGACTTTTTGGAATTACCAAAAAGAGTAAGAAAATGAAAAATCTTTTTTTGCCGTTCATGTTACAGCATTTGCTACTGCTCCAAAATGCTGCATCTGTCTTGGTAGTCATGTGTGCAAACTGTCAGAAACCTCAATAAAACTTAATTAAAACCAAATTAGTGATGTGGAAAACAGAACCTCACTGATACGCTCACTGACTGTAGCCTTATCCTAACAGTACTTGACTTAGGCTAAACTAGTGGCAGTGGTGTACTTTATGAAATGAACTTTTTATGGCTGTGGTTACTATCCAAGAACTATCTTGTATTCATTAACTGTATCAGGACTAGTATGGTGGGATATCTGTTTCAGTGGTGATACTCTTAACACTGCATGAGGTACTGTGTGGCTTAATGGATGTGACAATAATATACTAAGTCTCCTTAATCTTAAAGGGTAGAAAAGTCTGAAGACTGAACATGTTGCTAAATGTTTTGCAGGTTGGACAATCTGCTCAACATAGCTTATGGAGTAAAGAGGTAAAAAAGGACTATTTGGTTCATAATAACAAAATTATTTTGAAGTATTTTGCGAACTCTTCAGTAAGATTTATGTTGAGTTTTTGCATGTTGAGACTTCAGCTGGGATTGTTCATTTTGATGCGTTGTGCATGAAATACACAAACCTTTTGTAGCAGTTCCATGGGATTCCTGTTCCAAATGACTAATCCTCACTGGTTTTTTAGCATGCTTTCCTTTGATTTTCTCTTATATCATCTCAGACATACCTAACACTGTTCTCCCTACTTGTGTATAATTTTTTACATGGTATTTGTTCAGTTGAGGGGCAGAAAATACTTGTGATGTTACCTTATTAGTCTGAGCAACATGTTCATTCTGTATCATTTTTTTTTGACATTTCTTTGCTGGGATTTTGTGTGAACAGCTGCCTTATGATTTTATTTTGCTTTCCCTCATTTCTTTAGTAGGTTTCCTCCAATGACCATTGATGGAATGACCAGTTTGGCTGGAATTAATATCCCTGGGCATGCAGGAACTGGGTGGTGCATTTTTGTTTACAACTTGGCCCCTGATGCTGATGAGAGTATCCTCTGGCAAATGTTTGGACCCTTCGGAGCAGTAACCAATGTGAAGGTCATCCGTGACTTTAACACCAACAAATGCAAAGGGTTTGGATTTGTGACTATGACAAACTACGATGAGGCAGCTATGGCAATAGCCAGCCTGAATGGATACCGCCTTGGTGACAGAGTATTGCAGGTCTCCTTCAAAACAAACAAAACGCACAAAGCCTAACAAGTTATTCTCAGTGCATTAATACATGAAAACTATACAACAAAGGCAATTTACAAAAAGCATTATGCATTGGTAAATGCCTTTGTTGTATGTCAGTGTGGAAATGGGGATAAAATGACTACTTAGCATCCTAAGAATATGTGAGATTTTTTATTGCTAATATTTGAATTGAACTTCGTAAATATCTTTTGTGTTTGAATATTGACAAGAGGTACAGGGTTTTTACCTGTCACAATGCATATTCTATTGCCTTCTTTGAAGAAGGTGGACCTTTTAAAATGTTTCAGCTAAGGGAAGAAGTTTTTTTCTTTATACATGACTGCCTTTAACCTATGAGTAAATACTGAGGCTTTGTGTAATAGTTTAAGTTGGGTTTTTATTTAATTTCTTGATTTGCTCTGTTTAATTTACATTGTAGTGCATTGTTGTTTTGTTGCTCAAGAAAAGTATCTGAAGTTTACATTTTATTTATAAAGTTGTAAGCAGTATTTATTTTATAATTATCATTTGGGTTGGGGAATGGGAACACATTATAAAATCTTATTGTAAGAATACTGGAGAACTTTTCATAAAGCAGTACCTTGCCAAAGAGATAAGAGCCTCTTTGATGTGGGTTTAAAAAAAGCATCTATTTTTATAAAAAAAAATAAAAATTTGGAGAAACTTTTTACTGGTCCTGGAACAAATATTTTGACTTGAATACTTTGAGAAATCTCTTCATATGACACCTAGTGAGCTTTTAAAACTTACCAGGAAATTTGCAGTTGTTGGGAAAAATTCAGAAAGATTTATGATGTAGAAATACTTTTGAGACCTTTGTATTAAGAAGTGACGTCAGTGGGATGCACTGTTGGTTTCATTTTTTGTAATCATCAGTGAAGCCATTGATCATCCTGGTTGTTAAGTGGTAGGTGGCTCACATTAATTTGTCATTTTGAAACAAGTGAAAACTTAAAAAAGGAATATAAGAGCAAGCAGAAAACTTAAAATACTGAGAGATGGGGGAAAAAAAATCTGTTCTTCCTAAAGAATTCCCTTCAGATAGAGCTCATGGTGTTTAGTGATGTACTTGCTGTTGTTTGAAGAATTGTTTTGTCTTAAGAAAAGACACTGAGCATGGTTTGCGCAAGAGCAAATCAGCAGAAGTAGCCTGAGTTGGAGTATGTTAGGGAGTATTTTGAAAGTTAAGTTGAAGGCTAACACCTGAGCTTTGTGTAATGTAAATAAGATCTTAAGTTATGAACCTTTCAGCCAATTTTAATTTTGATTTATTTTTTAAGTTACATGCCAAGTGATGTTCAATTTTGAATGTTTTAATGAGTTTTTTCTTTGTAAATGGCATTAACACTGTTACTTGAGGTCTGCTTTTTTTTTTGTCCTGAGGACTTGAATTTACAGTGCATCAAATCTGTTGCTCTTTTTTGTCTGTAGATAGTCTAGCTTCAGCTGTTTATTGTGATGCAACATTTTTGTTTATAAATATGTTTGTGGTAAAAAAAACAAGTATAAACATATGTTTTGAACAAATTTCCTTACATTTTTCATATGAAAACCATAAATACCTGTATGCTATTGAAGTTTAACTTTGTATGATGCTTAAATCACTATTTGGGGAAATAGAGAAAGTCTTTACCATGTATTGAAGAAATTTAAGGAAAACAAATACAGAATATTTTCTGACTAGCATCTAGCTTATCATTAAATTTTTAAAAAAAAAAGCTGAGGGTTTGATGCCTTCACCAGGATGCACTGACAACTATGTAGTTACGTCCTGCTTTTGTATAAACTGAGATGCTCATACGCTTCCCCTTAGAAAAAGCAATGTTCTATGCATAACATAGTTGTACACTATCTTTGCAGTTGTTTTGGTTCTTATTGATTTAAATTGTAGTTATAAAAATTTCAGTATAGTACAGTACATATACTGTGAAGCGCGTGCTAAAGTGAATAAGCGAGTTTTCATGCTGACCCACTCAATGCTATTCAAAAATCAATTGGCTTCCTGAGCACTTCCTCATTCCTAGGTGCATTTAGATTGTTAAAGCTAATCCTCTGCATTAAAAGTTGTATATAGTATATAAATCACAAACTTTCCAATGTGGGAAAAACAGTAGCTACGTGCTTCTTTCCTATACTACTGTAGCAACTAACGGCATTGATGAGAAGGCATGTAAATTGGGCTTCACTTTACGGTGTTTATCAGAGCACTTAGTAAAATATAAGGCTGGTATTTATTTGAAGTTGTATAGTATGACTTAATTCACATTTGTTGGAATAGATAATATATTCTGTTGAGTATTTAAGAGGTTGTACATGTTTTCTTTTGTGTTTGGATTCTTTGTACTTTTTCATGTTCAGTACATCAATAAACAAAGTTGAAGGGAAAACAGTGTCATGAGCAGGTCTGTTACCTTGTCCACTGTTTTAAGGAGTAAGCAGTCGGAGTGAAAGGTTTCTGCAAAGCTCTTGAGATACTTATATCTTAGCTTAGGATTCTAGTTACCAACAAGGTACAGTAGATACAGGGCTTCAGATGTTGTAAGAAAATCATGAATGATTAGGACAAAGGTCCTTCTACAACAGAGGTGTTGCCAAGTCAAGAAAGACTACACCTCCTATCAAGTCCAGTTCCACAAGAAAGAGTAAAAGGGTTGTAGTAATAGGTCGTCTAGGGGGAACAAAGGTTCCAACGTGCTGGAAGGACCCTCACCTCAGGCAAGTCTGTTTCCCTGGGGCCTGGGCTGAGGTTATTGCCAGGAAGCATCCTAGCCTGGTTCAGCCTTCAGACCCGTACTCGTTGCTGGACCTTCATGACTGCAACTTCAGTGGATTTAAGAGGGTTTTGAACTTCATGCTATGAAGTCTGATGGGATTTCTGTCTTACTTTGTAATTACTCTATTTTCAATCAGCTTTCTGCTCTGAGACAAATAGGAAAAAGGAAAATATTAAAATACTGTAAGATCACTCTAAAACCCAAACAACTACAGGAAGTTAATAAAAGGCAGTTTCTTATTTTGTGTACTAATTCACATGATCCCTGTCCATAAGTGAGTTTAGATCAACATGACATTTTTAGTGAGCCTGTAATACTGTAAGTTGCTACAACAGCTGTAAGAGTACTGATTATAAGTACTGATTATAAGTACTGCATAGTTTACAAAAGCAAGAGTTGAACTTAAATTTGAACCAATTCTTATTAGATTATTGTCATTTATGTAATAGGATGCTTCATTAGTACAGCACATGTATTTCTGTTGCTTTAAGTGCAAGAATGTTCTTAGCTTTGAGTGTTTGCTTAGATGTTGACAGCTTCTACTCAGTTAAAAGCTTCTTCTGTTAAAACACCTGTTACAACAGGGCTATTTACCAGCACTGTAGTGGTTTTAGTTTACCTTCCTGGCAATATTCTAGGATAATAGGAAAGGCAATATTCTCTAATAAATAGCTCAGAAACCCAGTCCACTGCTGCCCGACTCAAAAGTTTGGTGTTAACTTTTTAGAAATACAAGATACTCTGTAGCAACCTGCTCTGTCAAAAGGAAGGTGAAGATAGATCATAAGTGAAACACTTCTTTCCTAGTGGTGTCTGTGCTTCCTGCCATCCTTGGGAATACAGGTTAAAGAATGGTGACTTTATTTTTTTTTTGTCCTTGATTAATATTAGCACTATATCTGATGGATCCAAAACAATTCTGTTTCAGCCTTCATTTCAAGTTGTCTGCCTTCCCTGTTCAACAGTTCATGTTTTCTGAGAGGTTTAGACTCCAGAGACTTTCTGATTGAATTACTCTTTTCTTGAAATGTTGTGTTGTATATTCATTGCAAATAGATGCAGTATCCAGTTTTATTGCCACAAAATCAGGTATGTTATAAATCTGAATTTTGAAAGTAAATTTAATGCTTGCTATAAATTACATCAATTTTTAATGGTCTTTTTTTTTTTAATAGGGAAAGTATTTGGTGAAGTGAATTTAGGTTTCTTCAGGTTCCTGTTGTGCCTACACTCTACAGTCACACATGATGTGTGTTGTGCTTCATCCTACCTCTCTGGTCTATTATTAACAAACCCATGCATTACATATCCAGGCCATGGAAACAGATTTGTGCAAGTAACAGAGGAAAAGGAACATACGTGTTTTACAGACTTCAGGGAAGACCAGTAAGGTTAAATGAAACTTCAGTAAGTTCCATTAGATTGCCTTTCAGGCTTTAGCACAGAGCCGCAACAGATTATCAACTTACTGTCTAGTGTACTCATTCTGGGACAATATTCGTTGCTTTCCTTGTTGAAAGCAGTGTCTTCCACATTCTAAATAACAATATTTGCCATGACCATGAAGTTAATATCCTAGGATCTTATGTGGCCATCCCTCAGAACAATAGGGGAAAGAGAGGCGGGAATCCCAAAGAGGTCAAGTCTGGACCAAAAGAGAAAGTCAGCAAAGTTGTTGAAAAATCAGGTTATGTCTGAAGCTCGTAAAGACTTCTCTTGTTTCGAAGACTACCCTCTTTGGTCCTTGGGCTTGTTCTGGCTTACTCTGGGAAAGTAGGTATTTAATTTCCTGCCGCCAAGATAGCTTCTCCAGAAAAGCAGAAGCAAAGCTAAAGAGGATGTGAAAAAACTGGAAGCAGAGGCAGCAGAAGCCTGAAAAAGAGCTTTCAAATTGTGATACCAAAGTTTCAGCAGTTCTGTTAGTTGATAGTGTGCTTCTTTGAAAATTACACAAAACACAGAGAGCAGAAAAAAAAAGCCACAGAAAATATTAGAACCAAATACTCAGAAGTGAACTTCTAATGAAATAAAAAATCTAAAAATCTAAATTAAAAGTGGACTTGGTTGGCTGAAGTGCCACAGTGAAGTGTTGTAAAATCTTGAAGAAGACTTCGAGAGCCACTGTTCTAAGCTTGTATTCAAAAATAAAATTCTGTAGCTTTCACCTAGAAAATGGAGACCTGTGAGTGTGATGACCAAATTTCCTTACTCATGATGGAACTTGAAGTAATTATTAAATGGACCAAAATAACTTACTTTGTACTCAGACATTTTGCCTTAGCACTGACTCTAAACAAGAATTTGTATAGTAAAATGAAGAAATTGGTCCAGGCCAAGTGCTTAAAGACAAACTTGTTTTTCTTGGAAAGCGAAAAAAAACCCAAAAAAAATACAAAAACAAACCTTTGTGAAATTCCTGAAGATGTTGCTACAAACCATTTATGTCACTTCTTGTCTCAGAACTAGCACCTACTTACTTCCATTGATAAAGACCAATTTTGTGAAATATGCCACCTGGGAATGTTTTTGTTTTATTTCACTGTGCTAAAGCTGTGATCATCTTGTAGCATTGTCTGGGTCTTAATCTTTTGCTTTTATAAGCATTGAACTGTAAACAAGCCTTACAAGGTCTAATCTGGGGAATATGTGGTGCATAGTTTCAGAGAGTCTTGGGAAAGCATTATGTGACCATAATTGCTGCTGTTTGACAGCATTTCCTCCCTAGATGGTTCCTAAACATGAAAGATCCTTTAGTAGTAGGGCAGCATTGTGGCAATGTCACAAAGTATTTCTTTGCAAATTCTGATTGTTACCTTTTTCCTTATACCCTGTTTAGAAATCAACCCTATAATCTGATGAGTCTACTCTTTGTCAAGTATTGCTTCAGAAGGGATTTTGAAGAGTTGGGTAAACTTGCAAAATCAAACTTATTTGAAGAAATAGAATCCAGCAGCAGTCACAGTAACAGGTACCAGCCGGTTTTTGAGATTTTGTTTCATTTTGGGCAAAACACTCTTCTCCATTGGGAGCAAGAAGCGTGAGGCTCTGGGAGAGACCCTGTTCCTAACATAATGTTTCTCTTTGCCACCAAAACATGTGAAAGTTGCTTTGGACTTCTTTAGTGTTTCTCAAAGAATACATGCACAATACAGTGGAAGTCACCAAACTTTATGGGATGAAGTAAGCAATTATGCACTTGGTTATAGGACCCTGTTTGGCCAGATGAGATGTACTTCAGCTTCTTAAACAGTTCAGCTTGGTTGTGGATGAGAGGAGACAGAGGAGGACAGAGGAGGCATTTAGTGTGAATTTTCCATCAGATGTGCTGATATGCTATTCTTGACCTAAGTGGACCTATTTACACACCAGAGCTTTGGGAATGGAGCTACATTCTTCTTCATGTTGTTGCTGGTCTTTGGATATTGTCAAACCCTGCACATTCTGGACTGTTCTTTCTTAATCTAGGCAGCTGTTCACCAGCTGGGCTCTATCAGCCCTCATAAGAATCAGATTTTAGGAAATGAAGCAAAGCAAATTTGGGGGAGGATTTTTTTGTTTCATCTCTCAGCTGTGTATGTATTGTTACTTCCAGTTTTGTCCTAATATTTTGTGCATAATGCTTTATGAAAAGAGCATTGCCTGATGTTGATATGTATTAGTAATGTTTTCATTTTCTAGAGAAGAGGAGAGCAGAAGGATATGAGAGTGTCATTTCATTTTGAACACTGGTATGTTTCGGTCTCCTTTTGGCTGCTAATGTGGTCATGCAGGCTAAGCATGTTTCACCAAGGCTGTGCTCTTTCCTACTGTATGGGCTGAAATGTAGCATTCAACTCAAACAAGTCCATATTGTTAATTCTGTCCTAATACTACAGTAGCACCCTATTGCATGTGTTACTGATGCAGTCAGAATACTAAGTTTAAGTTATTAAAAAAATAAGAGTAGAACTCCCCAAATATGAGGGAACAGTTAATGGGGGTAAGATTTAGGGGGAAGCAAGAGTTATCTTGACATGTAAATACTAACTTTTTTTTCCTATACTTTAGACTGCACATGCTTTTTTCTATTGCTGCAAGATGTATGGGTGCAGTTGACAAGATGCATCTATTCAAGGTGCCAGTACAGAGAACACCCCAAGAAAGAAGGTCCAACCACCTCGTTGACTGAGGAGCGTAAAAAGACACTTCTTAAGCAATTGGAAGCTCATCTCTATTCCCTGCCAGCAGAAGTCTTTACAGGTAGGAAAAGATTGCACTGTTCACATTTTCAGTGTAATCTTTTCTGTTCATTTAATCACTATTTTTTCACTATTCCAGAGTTGAAAGGAAGATCTGAGAGGAGTGTAGCAGGAAAAACCCCAAGTGGTTTTAAATATCAGGCATGGAATCATAGAATCATTAAGATTGGAAAAGACATCCAGAATTGTCAAGTCCTAACCTTTGACTACATACTATCATGTCCACTAGACCATGGCACTGAGTGCCATGTCCAGTCATGTCTTGAGCACTTCCAGAGATGATGGCTCCACCATCTACCTGGGCAGCCCATTCCAATGCTTGACAACCCTGTAAAGAAACTCTTCCTGATGGTCAACCTGAACCTCTCTGACACACCTTGAGTCTGTTTTCACTTGTCCTGTCACTGGTGGCCTGGGAGGAGAGACCAATTCCCACCTCACTACAACCTCCTGAGCCTCCTTTTCTCCAGGGTGAACAACCCCAGCTCCTTCAGCTGCTTCTCATAAGATTTGTGCTCCAGATCATTCACCAGCTTCATTTCCCTTCTCTGGACATGCTCCAGCACCTCAATGTCCTTTGTGTTGTGAGGGGCCCAAAACTCAATCCAGTACTCAAGGTGTGGCCTCACCAGTGCTGAGTACAGGAAAAGAATCACTGTCCTGGTCCTGCTGGCCACACTGTTGCTGATACAAACCAGGATGCCATTGACCTTCTTGGCCATCAGGGCACATGACTGGTTCATATTGAGCCAACTATTAACCAGCATGCGCAGGTCATCTTCCACTGGACAGCTTTCCAGCCATACTCTGCCTCCAGCATGTAGTGCTGTCTGATGTTGTTGTGACCTGAGTGCAGGACTCAGCACTTTGCCTCATCAACAACATGAAAAAGTTGGCCTCTATTGTTGGCCCGGGTTCCTGTAAAGAGCTTTCCAGCAGACCAACATTCCTTCCCAGCTTGGTGTCATCTGCAGAGTGATTCTAGAAGCATTCCATCCCCTCATCCATATCATCAATACAAATAATAAACAGCACTGGGCCCAATACTGAGCCCTGGGGAACCCCATTAGTGACCAGTCTCCAACTGGATGGAGCACCACTCACCATCACACTCTAGGCCCAGTCATCTAGCCAGTTCTTAACCCAGCAGAGTGCACCTGTCCAAGCCATAGGCAGACAGTTTCTCCAGGAGAGTGCTGTGGGAAGTAATATCAAAGGCTTTACTGAAGTCAAGGTAGACAACATCCACAGCCTTTCCTTCATGCTCTGCGTGAGTCACCTGGTTAAAGAAGGAGATTGGGTTGGTCAGGAATGACCTACCTTTTCTAAATCCATGCTGGCTGATCTTGATTCCCTGGTTGTCCCATACATGCTCAAGATGATCTCCATGACCTTTCACAGTGCTGAGATCAAGCTGACAGGCCTGTAGTTTTCTGGATGGAGTTCCAGCCCTTCTTGATGGGTATCATATCAGCCAGCTTCCAGTCATCTAGGACCTCCCCACTGAACCAGGACTGATAGTAAATGATGGAGAGTGGTTAGGGGAGCTCGTTCCAGCAGCTCCCTCAGTACTCCCAGGGAATCCTATCTGGTCACATAGACTTGTGAGTGTCTCAGTGGCTCAGCAGGTCACTAACTGCTTCCTGCTGGCGTACAGCGGGGCTGTTCTGCTCCCTGTCTGTTACCCTGAGGATACTTACTCTTGCTGTTAAAGGCTGAGATGAAGGTGTTGAGTATCTCAGTCTTTTCCTCATCCTTGGTGACAATATTCCCCACCATGTCCAATAAGGGATGGAGATATTTCTTGGCCCTCCTTTTGTTGTTGATGTATTTATAAAAGTATTTACTATCTTTCACAGTAGTGGTCAGATTGAGTTCTAGCTGAGCTTTGGTCATTCTAATTTTTCTGTCTGTATGACCTAACAGTATCCTTGTACTCTTCCTGAGCTGCCTGTTCCTTCTTCCAAAGTTCATAAACTCTCTTTTTCACCCTGCATTCCAGTGAAAGCTCCTTGTTCAGTCAGGCCATTCTTTCCCAATGGCTTGTCTTTTGGCACATAGGGATGGCTCACTTCCACACCTTCTTAGAGTATGTCCAGCCTCCTGCACCCCTTTGTTACTAAGGACTGGTTCTTAAGGGACGTTTGGAACCAGTATCCTGAACAGGCCGAAGTCTGCAATTCTGATGTCCTAGGTGGAGGTTTTGTTGGCCAACTCCCTTCCTTGCTTCATCAAGAATCAAAAACTCTATAATAATTTCATGGCTGCTGTGTCCAAGATAGTCTGTGACCACCACATCTCCCACAAGCCCTTTTCTGTTTGTAAAGAGCAAGCCTAGCAGGGCATCACCCCTAGCAGCCTCGCTTGCCAGCTGGGTCAGGCAATTGTCATCCACAAACTCCAGAAACCTTTCAGACTGCCTCCTCACGACTGTGTTGAGTTTCCAGAAGACATCCACCAACTTAAAGTCTCCCGCAAGAGCAATGGCTGATGATCATGAAATATCAGCCAGCTGCTTATAGTATACCACATCTGCCTCTTCATCCTGGTTGGGTGGTCTATAACAGACTCCCACAAGGATGTCTGCTTTGTCAACCTTCCCTCTGATCCTTCCTCACAGGCACTCAACCTTATCATCACCATCCTTGAGCTCTACACTCAAAATACTGTAATGTACAGAGCCANTCAAGCCACTTATTGATCAAGTGAGTTCTCTTCTTTTCAGTACTCTTCCCTGCAGGGATAGAGGACACCACTTGTGCTCCTGTCCCTTCAACCAGTTGTTCCACTGTCCTGAAGTCTTTTTGATTGCCCTAGGATTTATCAACTCTTGGCTGCCAA
>WBMV01004630.1:169877-234158 GCA_013396655.1 Campylorhamphus procurvoides
TGACCACCACATCTCCCACAAGCCCTTTTCTGTTTGTAAAGAGCAAGCCTAGCAGGGCATCACCCCTAGCAGCCTCGCTTGCCAGCTGGGTCAGGCAATTGTCATCCACAAACTCCAGAAACCTTTCAGACTGCCTCCTCACGACTGTGTTGAGTTTCCAGAAGACATCCACCAACTTAAAGTCTCCCGCAAGAGCAATGGCTGATGATCATGAAATATCAGCCAGCTGCTTATAGTATACCACATCTGCCTCTTCATCCTGGTTGGGTGGTCTATAACAGACTCCCACAAGGATGTCTGCTTTGTCAACCTTCCCTCTGATCCTTCCTCACAGGCACTCAACCTTATCATCACCATCCTTGAGCTCTACACTCAAAATACTGTAATGTACAGAGCCACCCCACTGCCTCTCCTTCCTTACCTGTCCCTTCTAAGGAACTTGTAACCCTCATTGCAGCATTCCTGTCATAGGAATGATGGCAACTAGGTCATAACTTTCTTACTGCACAATGGTTTCCAGATCCTACTGTTTGTTATCCATAACATGTGCATTG
Organism: Campylorhamphus procurvoides; assembly: GCA_013396655.1. Classification (NCBI taxonomy): domain Eukaryota; kingdom Metazoa; phylum Chordata; class Aves; order Passeriformes; family Dendrocolaptidae; genus Campylorhamphus; species Campylorhamphus procurvoides. The sequence continues at coordinate 170,432 of WBMV01004630.1, forward strand.
ACGTAGATGCACTTCAGCTGGGCTGTCAATTGCACCCCTAACTCTGACACACTGCCCACAGATTCATTTCTAGTGAGCCTGGTCTTATCCTCTTCCCACTTCAAACATATTTTAAAGGCCTCTCATTCAGCCTGGCCAACTCACAGGCTGGAATCCTTTTTCCCCTTTTAGACAGGCAAACCCCATCTGTCTCCAGCAGACCTGGTGCTGAATAAACAGCCTCATGATCAAAAAGCCAAAATTCCACCAATGGCACCAGTCTTCAAGCCACTTATTGATCAAGTGAGTTCTCTTCTTTTCAGTACTCTTCCCTGCAGGGATAGAGGACACCACTTGTGCTCCTGTCCCTTCAACCAGTTGTTCCACTGTCCTGAAGTCTTTTTGATTGCCCTAGGATTTATCAACTCTTGGCTGCCAACCTGGACAACCAGAAGTGAGTAATAATCAGAGCATTAAATTAGTTCAGGGAGTCCTCTAGTAATATCTCTTATCCAGGCCCCTGCGAAGGCAATGGACTTCCCTGTGGGATGGATCCGGTTGGCGTACTGTACCCTCAGTTCCCCTGAGAAGGGAGTCACTGACTACAATTACTCTTCTTTCTTTCTTAACACCTGCGGTTGTGATATGTTGTATTGACTGACTTGCTGTGGGCAACTCCTCAGATAGACTTTCACTATCATTTGCCTGACCCTTGAGTTCCAGGGCTTCATATCTATTCCCTTACAGCACCTGGGAAGGGATCTGTTTCCATTCCTCCCATATTTTAGGTCCTCTCCTGCCTGATGGCAAAGGGGTCAGGTCTGCTTTGTCTCTTGCCAAAGTTCCATCCACTGCATTTCTCTCAGGGATGGAAGGGTGTCACTTTTCTGGTCTATTTCTCTCTCACAGTCCCTGATAATCCTCAGCCTCTCCACTTCCTCTTTAAGCTCTGATGCTTGATCCTTCTGCATGTTTAACCTACAGAGGCAGAGATCCCCCATGAGGTAGGAAAATCCATCATGTACTTTTGTGTATGTGTATAGTACTTATATTCCCATTTAAGCATGGCATTTTTCATGCCCCTCTTCCCTCATAGTGTGTTTCTGGCATGTGCTTTTGTAAAAAACCTAACATTTTTAACAGGAGTAGGTTGCAAACATTCTAAATTGTTCACAGCTATAACAGCTCCCTAACAGCATCAGGAAATAAACTGTGGTACAGTGCTAAAGATACACAGAAATAGCTACAAGGGGAGGGTGAAACAGGGCTCTTGGTCTTTGTGTGTGAGAGTTAGAATGTTGTGTTGGGTATCTTCTGTGTCAGGTCTGGCAGGTTTAAGGAGCCTGTCACCCCTTGTCCCTGTCTTTCCTCAGGGACAAAGTGAAAGAAGGACAAAATCCACCTCCGCAGGTAGAGTGGGACCATAGGCATCTCCATTTGATGGTCCAGAGCTTTCTTGGGCTCTTCAGCTTAAGGACTGATTGCCTGTGCAGGGTCAAGCTGGTGTTGGAGGATATAATGGGTTGTGGTATAGCTTCTCTCTAACCATTGGGTTATTGCACATGTAGTTCACTATTCAGTGCATATCCTGGTAATAGGGCAGGCCTAGCCTTAAGTGTTTGTGGATAGCTACACTGTCAGAAATCTGTTAAAGTGTTTTGGGTAATCTGGTGTTTCAGTAGATAATAAATGTTAATATGACTTACTGGAAAAAAAATTTTTTTTTAGTTGGTTTTTTTAGGAGCCTTTGCCCTAGGAAATTTCAGAAATTCACTGTATAAAATAGAAAATTGACTGATAATGATGAATTTAAAAGAAAAAAATGGCACTGAGTTAGAATTGCATTACTTTTTCTAGAACTGAAATAATTCTGATAATGGTAATTTTTTTTCTGTGGTCTTAACCCTTTTTTCTGTAGCTGTTCTTACATTCTACTCTTCAAACTGAGTTTGTAAATATATTGAAATTTTTAAAAGCTGCTATGTTGTTATTTTTCCTGAAAGTAGGACATGTAAACATGCTTCAGTAAAAGTCCTAGGAATTATATCTGAAGTGTTAAGGTTAAATCACTGATTAATGAAACTACTAACCTGTGTGATGGTCTAATTTCTTGATGTTCAACATTTTTCTAAGAGGTTAATGAAACGTAGAGACAATTGTGGAGTCATGAGGCTGATTTTCATGAAAAAAATGTATATAAAAAGATCCTTAAAGTTAAACTAGTCTTTAAAGGCCTGTATCTATGAAAATGTTTTCTTTTCCCCAAGATGCTGGACAAAGGGGAAATGCATTTGTTTAGCATTAGGTATTTGGAAATACTAATAATTCATTGCCCTTCAGTAAGAATGGTTATCAATTGTTCTGTTCAATAGAGGTAAGAAAATTCCCTATTTTCTGGCATAGTCAAGGGAATAACTGTTTTAACCTTGTCTACTGCGGGAAAACAAACTGTGCAAAAACAAACCACCATTTATTTTGATCTCTGTTATGTAAATTCCACTACTAATGATTTCTTTATTGCAGATTGTCACTATGGAGAGGAAAACCAGACTTCACGCTGATTTCCATTGGCAGGTGCATCTATATGCAGTTTTGTGGACTTGCAAGATCAAAGACAAAATGAGCCTTTCACTCACTGTCAAAACAGTATTTTTTGTGCATACCAAGAGATGTTATGTGATGAGCTGGGTAATCAGCTGAGACAATTAGTTGAGTTTGATGCTAAATTCTGTAGTTTGGGAACACTAAATCAAATGTTCTGTGTCAAACCAACATGAGGGAGAAGAAAAGTGACAAAGAGGTTAAGAAAAATGAAATTTTTATCCAGGTATATGCAATTCCAAACAGAATTGTTCTTTAAAAGATTCACTAGAAAATGGGCTTATCATGTGAAACAGGCAGATTAGTAAAAGCATCTAGAGGCCTACCCATTAGTGGAAATGATGCAAGAAAACAAATGTTTTTTTGGGGAATTTTACTCTCAGAAAGACAAATACCTCCTTTTCCTAATCAAGAGAAGACTTTCAGACTTCAAAGGATAGGACTGATCAGCCATGATAGTTCAGATATTCAGATAATAATAGATGGATAAGAAAGTGGTTGGACGGTCACATCCAGAAAGAGTGGTCAACAGCTCAGAGTGTCGATGGACCTCAGTGACAAGTGCTGTCCCTCAGTGATTCATATTGAGACCAGTGTTATTTAATATCTTTGGTAATACACAGATGAAGTGATCCAACTGCACCCTCAGCAGATTTGCAGATGACACCAAGCTGAGTCATGCAGTTGGCATAACTGAGGGATGGGATGCCATCCAGAGGGACCTGGACAAGCTCAAGAAGTGGGCCCACAGGAACCTCATGAGGTTTAACAAGATCAGGTGCAAGGGGCTGTGCCTATGTCAGGGCAACCCTAGTTTCAATACAGCATGGGGAATGAACAGATTGAGAACAGCCCGGCTGAGAAGAACTTAGGGATGCTGGTGGACGAGAGGCTGGACATGAGGTGGCAATGTGCACTTGCAGACCAGAAAGACAACTGTGTTGTGGGCTGCATAAAATCAGGTCGAGGGAGGGGATTCTCCCCCTCCCCTCTAGTCTGGTTTGTCCACACTTGGAATACTGCATCCAGCTTGGAGGTCCTCAGCAAACAAAGGACATTGACCTGTTGAAGCAAGTCCAGAGAAAGCCATGAAGCTGATCAGAGGGATGGAGTGCCTCTCATATGATGAAAGACTAAGAGAATTGGGATTGTTCAGCCTGGAGAATAAAAGTCTTCGGGGTGACCTAATCGCAACCTTCCAATACCTGAAGGGAGCCTACAAAACAGATAGAGAGACCTTTTACAAGAGCATGTAGTGATAGAACAAGGGGAAACAGCTTCAAGCTGAAAAGAGAGTAGGTTTAGATTAGATACTGGGAGGAAGTTCTTTACTATGAGGGTACTGAGGCACTGAAACAGGTTGCCCAGAGAAATTGTGAATGCTGCACTCCTGCTAGTGTTCAAGGCCAGGCTGGATGGAGCTGTGAGCATCCTGGTCTGGTGAAAGGTGTCCCCTGTCTGTGGTGGGGAGTTGGTGATCTTTAAGGTGGCTTACAACCCAAGCCATTCTATGATTCTATGAAATGCTGACAAAAAATAAAATACTTTTGAAGATCTTTCTTCCATTGGTGTGAATAATTCCTACTCAAGATGTTAGAACTGATTCATTGAAGTGTCACACAAAATCTAAAAATAAGACTTTGTATTTTCTTCATATATTCTGTCCGGTCTATGAACGAGGGACTGTCGATAGTGATTTCATATTTGCTTCACTACTGCTCTACATCCCTGTATTTTCTTAGCTGAAGGCACACAATAATGTATGATTTTGTGCATAATTGTGTGCTATTTTGTATGGTTTAGGCTGCTGAAATAGGGAACATCTTTGCTAGTGCCTTCAGATTGCTGTACCATTTTGCATGGTGCTAGATGCCTCTGATTTGAAATGCCTAATCAATGACTGCTAAAGAGAAGATGAGTGCTGAAGAATCACTACAGCAGTTGCATTCATCTGGTGTGAGGCACATTGTGATTATATGGAAAATGTGCTCAAAAGCTCAGTGAAGAGCAATTCCTAAGAAGTTATAGTTATGATCACACTTCTATAGCAAACAAGAGAATATAAACTTTAACCATACTTATAGCATGCTGTAAAATATTTCCATGTAGAGGTGGTGTTATCAAAGAGTAGATGTTCTTAGATATAACCAATAGTCCCTGAAACAGGGAAAACATAAAGATCTTCTCTATAATTAACTTTGAAAAAAATAAGTGCAGAAGATTTCCTGAAGTCTTTTCCAGACCATGCTACCCTTTCTATGAATCTGTAAAAACATGTAGAACAGCAACTGGCAGAAGGAATTTTACCTTTGAGAAAAGTTGAACCAAGATTCAGGGCAAATAGCAGCTGTCTAAAAATGCATTAATATTTCACTGGCAGAGAGCCTTCTTCCTCTAGTGATTGTTGGTCCTTTTTGTTGCTGGGAATAATTGGCTAGAGCAGTCACTTGCAGCTGTTAGATACTCTGAGTTCCAGTGGAGAGCATCAAGGCTTTGTGTGCATTAAGGTTCTGCTTGGAAACCACTGAGTCTCCAGAATAGTTTACGTCAGAGAGTACTTTCAGCAATAAGAGGGTCCACTGGAAGAAATGAGATAAACTTATGCTTTTAATTTTTGATTGACAAGTTGGGGTCTTAGTGTATAATCCAATTTGATGTGTGTGAAAACAGAAAAACAGCAAACAGATTGACCTGTGTGAATTTCCTAGGTTTTATCGTCTGAACACCTGGAGTATGCANTTAACCTTGGGAACCGCTTCCTTTTCAGAATATTCTATGAGTATGAACTTACAAATCAATAAAATTTAAGCATTTGTTTGAAACATAGATAGTTTGAGGGGTGTTCTTCTTCTTTTGGTTTTGATGGGGGTTTTTAATAAGGCAGTTTCTGTAACTTTCCTAATCTGACATTCAGTCAAAGAATTAAAAATTCTAAAGTACTTGTCTTGATGGAAAATTTTTGTTAAAACTTATCAGTATGAAAGTTCTTTAAAGTATAGTATCTTAAATTTTGTGAGAGATGAGTTTTCCCAGTTAAGCTCTAATTTGCATTTTTGTTGACATAATACTTAAAATAATTTCAAAAGGAAGGACAGACAATGCATGTGAAATGGTCTTGGAGAAAATATATTGTTTGAGATTGAAAAATACTGAGAAAATACAGAGGAGTTCACAAAACTAATAACTTCTGAAGTCTGGACTAAAATTCATATTAATTTATATAAAAGCTGGAGTTTAGCGTGTGATTTTCCTGTGACTTTTTAAAGCTCTCTTGGTTATGAAACTATGTATATGCTCAATCATTGCATGCACAGTAACGTGTTTTAATTCATCACTTCTTTTTGCCTTGAAATTATAACAGCTGTAATAGCTAAATGTTTAAAAATTTAGAAGGTGTAGTTTTTATAAGCTCTGGAAATATTTATACTTTGAAAAAGACTGTAATCTCAGCAAGCAGTGATTTGTCTTCATTAAAGAAACATTTGGAATATGATGCATAAAGAATAGAAGCTGTCTGCTCATTCAGTCTATACTTGTTTATATGTATCTTCTTCCTGTACATAAATATATCTGCAGAAAGCACAATGTAAATTAAAATATGGATTATCCTTTAGAGTGGTAATATGTGAGTATTTTGTGTTATTAGTAAAATACAAAGCAAATTTTATTGTGCTGTAAAACAGAGCATTTTATTTAGTTTCAAGTTTTTGGAAGGAGTTATTTTTTCTCACCAAGATGAGGAGAGCAATGTCACTTGTTTGAGGACTGTGCAAGCATTTCACAATATGCAGGAGAACAGTACTATAGCTAATTACTTCAAAATTAATTGCATTTTAATTTTGACTGCTTTTTCTTTCAAGATAAAGACTGATCAGACAAACACTGGAAAGGATTATGGTTCTAGATCTTGCATTCCTCTTCTGATCACAGCAGTTTACATTCCCAGTCACTTAACCAGAGTGTGTTTAGGAATTAATGAGCACAGAAGACTAAATGCCTAAAAGTCCTCTCCTGATGAGTTGTGAATGTAGCTTCTACTTCCTACTTCGCTTCAGAACATCTTCTATGTGGCTGCACTCACTTGTAACTAGCAAGTGAACATCTGAGTTGTTTAACATTGCAAGAAATTTGCCTTTGAGAACCAAATTCCAAGAAAATTCTTCATCTTTTTGTTCAGTGGACATACTTTGGACAAGACACTGGTTCAAACTAAAGATTTGTTTTAGTAGTAGTCTTTGCTGCTGGCAGGTGAACTATCACTTAAAGGTACTGATCTCATATTCCACTAGAGTTTTCCAGGAATTGTCCCTGGACTTCCACGATACCTGTTCCCATATTTTGCTCAAATTAAAATGCTGTGTGGAGGGATACTGTGTGTGTTTCGTGAACCCTTCCGTGCTCACTTTAAGATTTACTTGACTTGACTTATTATGTCCAAGTGGTCTTTTTTCCCTGTGATTTTTCTTATTTTCTCTGCTGGGGAGAGTCATTTTATCCCAAGTTGCATCTCATAAACAGTAAACTGCAAACAATATCTTCTGTCCTTGGATTAGAGCAAAAATTGCAATAAACTGTCAAAGATACTTGACCACTCTGTGAGGGAATACAGTCTTTCTTCCCTGGCTGCACACAGGCTCTGCCATGAGGGAGTGGACCTTTTCAAAAGAATAACACTACATGCTATTCACGAATGCTGAGGTCCTTCCTTTTTTGACTCCTGTGTAGAAAGTTGTCTTTTACAGTATAGCATGACACTTAATGTGTTGTGACATATCCATATTTCAAGTGTGGACTGTGACTACCTGCCAGAAGTAGGCAAGGAAATCTGTGTTATTTTTGGAGACAAGAAGTGATACTGCAATGAGACAGGAGGTGTGCCTGTAACTTGCACCTCTCCTTCATTTGCCCAAAGGATCCATTTTTTTTTTGTTGGTATTTCAGAAAAGTAACAAGGGGACAGCAGCCAAATGCACTGCTAACAGATGTAGCAGTGACACTTCATCAGACACGGGGTCTATCATTAACACGTAAAGCTTTCTTCTTAAACATATGCATTACAGGGGGCAACCAGCCAAAAATATTTGCTAATTGTCGGCCAAAGGCTGAGTTGTTTCACTTGTTGTAGCACTTTTAAATCAAAGCTGCTGTGTTATGAAGGGAAGGGTTGGTATTTATCCTCAACAATCTTCTGCCAAATGTCCTGATTGCCAACCAGTGCACACCTAACACAAAAAGGGAGATACCACCAACCCTTGCAGGTCTAATTTTGCTATTAATGCTGTCTCATTAATGCATCAGTCAACTGTTGTTAAACTGACATTATAGCCTCTGCCTCTATGAGGGCCTATGTTTACTAGAGAGATTTAAGCAGGGGCAGTCATTATTCATCACTTCAACTGTCAATTTTGCTCACATAAAGAAAATCACTGTTTGAACAGGGAAAACAAACTATGGCTGTATTGAGGGGCAGATTTGTGGCCCTGATTTGCTTTATTCTGCTATGATAGAGCAGATGCAGAGGGGGTTGTTCTGGGCACTCTTTAGTGATATTTGTTATTAGGATGCCTAACAATCCAGGTGCTTTGTCAGTTGCATACTTTATTTGTATGGATATTGTCTCAAATTTTCCAGCTGGACGCAAACTGGGGCAATTCCTATGGTTTTTATGCTTGCCATTTAGGTGACAGATTGGAGAGGGAGGCCAGGGGAAGGCAGCTCCCATATGACATCATACATATGGAAGTCCCTGGTGGCACTGAGAGCCAGAGCAGAGCAGCCTCAGTTTAAGGAAGCAGGTTTATGGATTGTTACAATTTTTTCAGCTGGTACGGTTTCATGGGAGAAGTCCTGATGGAAGGAGGTAATAGGGTAAAGTAATGATTTCTGTTTAACAGGTGTCCTCAAAGCTGTAGCTACTTACTTCTCTAACAGCTTGTGTGCTCATTGTCATGCATGTAGGCTGTATAAAGGGCTGCGTTTCACATGATTTTCCAGCTGGGCAAAGTATGTCAATTATTCAGACTCCTGGAGTGGGGATAAAAATCCTGATTTTTATCCTACAACCATATGTCACGCACATGGTATTGCAGAAATCATGCTAACCAAAATATCTTTTCTTGTGTCTACACATATGTGTATTTGAAGTTTAATGTCACAGAATGACCTTGATTTAAAGTGAAGTAAGCAACTGATACCTTAAAATTTGAAGCACCTCTTGCATTCCTCAGATCACAAATACACACTATTCTTAAGCGCAATCAAACTCTAACTGTTCTCCTTCAATGTGTCCAGGGTGATGGTGAATCCTGTAGAAGTTTGTCTTTGCATGATCATTTAGAGACAATTTTTGTAATAGTACTGAATACATCTTTAAATTTGTAACAACAAAGGGCATTTTAATGAACAATAATGAATGAATAATTTATTATGCAAAACACTAGCAGTAAATGATAAGAAATTTTACTGCTGTGGGATCATGTCTGAACACTGTAATACAGGAGTGTATTATCATCTGCCAATATAGCTTTCTTCTGCTGTCTTGAAATGTCAGTGCTTCCTTTACATGCTGCTAATATAGCACCTATTTCTCCCTTCATTAAATAATGTGTATGCTTGAGAATGGAGAAGTGGAAAAAGGAGTACTTACATCTATAGTTACATGTAAATGAGACCAATAAATCATGTCTGCAACACTCCCTTAAACTGAAGTCCGTAAATTTAGTAGGAAGAGGTTTTTCTCTACAGAAATGAGACTGAGGGGAGTATTATGTGCCTATGTATTCTGGTGTAGATTCTCCAAATATTTTCATTATTTTCTCTAAGAATTATTTGGAGGTTTTGTGTATATGTACTTCCTGCATTTTCCATGGTCGTCTGTGCAGGTTAGATTGTCTATGCCAATGCCCAAAACCTTAGATTTACTGAAATATGCTTTCAAACATTAAATGTTACTTTATTTCAGTGTTTCAAGATTTACCTTTGAAGAAGTTATACTTAAAATAATGCAGAGGCAAAAGCTTGGTTTTTTTCAAGAAATTATTTTGGGTATTTTAGGAAAAGAGCAATTTGTCTGGAAACAAACGAGTTTTTGCACTTACTGCTTGAAGAAAAAAGTAATTTTGGTGATCTGGTGGCTTGACCCTGGCTGTATGCGAGGTGCCCACTAATGCCATTCTATCCCTCCCCTTCTCAGCTAAACAGGGGAGACAAAACGTAACAAAAGGTCCGTGGATGAGATAAGGACAAGCGGAGATCACTCATCAGTTACCATCACAGGCAAAACATTCTTGAGTCAGAGAAATTATTTGAATTTATTACCAATCACATCCGAGTAGGGTAATGAGAAATAAACTCAAAAGTTAAAAATGCTTTCCCCTGACCCTTCCTTTCTTTCCAGGCTTAACTTTATTCCCAGTTTTATACCTTCTTCCCCTAGAAGTGCAGGGAGGCAGGTATGGGGTCTGTGATCAGTTCATCACATTGTCTCTGCTGCTCCTTCCGCTACAGCAGAAGGACTCCTCATGCTGTTCTTGTGCTCCAGCTTGGGGTCCCTCCCACAGGAGGCAGTCCTCCATGAACTTCTCCACTGTGACCCCACAGAGTCACAAGTCCTGCTACCAAACCTGTCCATGGGTCCAGAAGGTCCATGCCAGGAGCCTGCTCTAGCACAGGTTTCCCATAGGTTCACAGTCTCTTTTGGATGTGGGATCTTCTGTGGGCTGCAGGTGGATATCTATTCCGCCATGGACCTGAATGGGCTGAGGGGGGACAGTCTGCTTCACCATGGTCTTCACCACAGGCTGCATGGCAATATCTGCTTCAGTGTCTGGAGCACCTCCTCCGTGTCCATTCCCCACTGGCCTTGGTGTCTGCAGGGCTGTTTCTCACACATATTCTCGCACTTCACTTCTCCAACTACAGTTTTTTCTGTGCGATAACCTTTCTTTCAATCCTAACCATGTTATTCCAGAGGTGCTAGTACCACCATTGATAGGTTCAGACTTGGCCAGACTTGGTCTGTCTTGGAGCCATCTAGCATTGGCTTCATCAGACATGGGGGATTGCAGAAACTGCCTCGGTAGTCCCTTCGCTACCAAAACCTAGCCACAAACCCCAATGTATTTCATCCCTGGCCTCTGTGAATCACGTATTTAAAAATTATCATTGAAATTCACATTCATCACACAATCTTCGCTCACATCAACAAAAAAGAATTCTTCACATCAAAATCAAAATCTTTGTATAACAGTATTTACAAGGTGCCTCATTTTATCAGCAAAATCAGTCTTTGGACTATTTATTTTTTAAAATATTAAAAGTGGCAGGAACTACACTAAGAAAAGACATGGACTAGAATATATAACTGCTATTGTTTTTGTTGAAGGAATACTGTCCATTCAGTGTCTCAGCTCAGCTCCCATAACTGACTTATAGTTCATTCTATCTTCTGTGTGGCAGGAAACAGAAGCACAGATGTGGTGAAAATAGTTGTTCCAGGTCGTGTGGGGAAACAACCTATCAGAAAATATCATCTTCTGGTGCTTTAGTCATTGGAATGGTTTGAGCATGCTCCAAGAAGAGAAATGGTTCCAAAGACCGCATTTTAAAATGATTTCCATCTACTGTCACTCTGCTTTACAGATCAATTTGTTATTTCTTCACTGTAAGAATGTAAATTGGGAAGGAATCTGCAGGAGAAAATTTCTTCAGAGACATTTCAGTTGCTATGTTGATGTAAGACTATTGATTCTTATAATTTAGTCTGTAAATGTTCCCTGCAAATATGTGAAGTAAACTGATAAATTAAAAGTGCAGGGTATTTTTGCTTTTAATCTCCAAGAAACTGGTAATGTTTTTACATTTTTTCTGCAGTTGCTTTTCTTAAATGTTTGCTTAGTCTCAGCTGCTGCTTTAAATATGTATGTTTGTTTGTGTTGCAGTTTTGGGGGGTTTTAATAAGATGCTGTTGTAGAACATTTCATGCACACAGATGGTGATGGACAGCTTTATATCTGCATTCATAGACTGATGAAACAGCCCTACTGGAAATACAGATCAGGGAGTGAGTGATGCTGTACGTTAACAGTAATGTAGGATTAGATCCAAGGAGTCTGAAAGCTCCATTCCTGTTCTGTTTCCAAATGGATTTGAAACGCTTGGTGGTTTTTAGTCATAAATCATGAAGCCCACAAGTTCCGTTACTCTGCTTCATAATAGCAGAGGCAGTTATATTGTTATCCATAGCTGTAATTATTTATGCATCAAGACATTTACTGCTCTTTTTCCTGTACCTGGGGGATAAATAAATAGCATTCAAATTTGTTTAATTTTTGAAATTCTTTGAAGTTATTTTTATTCAGATTGGAAAGAATAACTGGTTTTCTCACCTAAGTCTTCTCACTTAGTCTTCTCAGCTAAGATACATTTATTCTTTATTTGAATTGAATATACTGAGAGGAGACTTCAACTCAGTATTGGTTAAAAGACCACAAGGATTTAAATGTAGGCATTGCACGTTTTCTCTTGAATAAGAAGAAAGGAATCATTGTGAACCTTGTGGTTGTTTAACATTTAGTCATTTTGTAACTTCCCATTAGTGACACTCATGCAATCGCTCTTGTTCTCTTGCCACTCTTGAGATTATTCATGCCATGTTTTTGAGGAAAATACAGGATGGAATTTTGCATTGTGTGAGATATTTAAATCGTCTTTTTCCAATTTAGGTTGACACCGCAGGATGTGGAAGATGCAGCACTTACAGTATAAAGCTGTAATCAAAGATCTCTGGCAGCAATTTGGAATAAAAAAAAAAGTAATGTTTGCATCTCATCCTCTTTAATCAAAAAACGTCTCTAAACTGGTAGGATTTACAAAGATTCTGTTCATGGAGCAGAGAGAAAAAGTGCATGCTATCACATCCTGTTTGTGAAATACTACAAAACCTATCACAAGAACGAAACAGGAGACATCAAGAGTATTGCCAGTGTCCTAAAATCACTGTTATAAAGTATTCTGGAAGTTTTGCTTAGGTGGACTGCAGCCAACTTTGTGAAGGCCTATAGAGCAGTGTGCAAGAAAGACATTAGCAGACCAATCTCAAATTTGAATCAACAATAGAATCCCTTTATATTGCGTTTAGCATTGCAAAACACAACAGAGGTTCTTATATGCTTACACAATTTTCCTAGACTGCAAAAATTTCTTGAATCAACTTTCATGTTTCATGCTTCTGTTGCTAAAATTAATTGCAGTGTCAGTCAATCTGTAATCCATCAGGAGGGTAACATTCAAGTGGAGTAGTTCATGTGTTCAGATGTACTATATATTTTTATCTCTCTATATTTCAGTGTGGATGAAATTGGAGTTTCTTTCTCTCTGAGTAGTAAGTCTGATGAAAGGATTTTGAGAATCTGGTTGAAATAGAAATCCAATCCACTGACCTAATAGTTCTTGTGGTGATTAAAATATGGTCATGTGTGACCATGTGAATCAACACAGTTGCTTGAGGACAGTCCTCAAAGGATGAAGACTGCTTCACAAAAATGGGATATATCTGACAATGTGGAGCAGGAGCCTTTTTGGAAGGAAGCTTCCTAATTTTGTGTGGAGTCCTCCAAACTAGGGTAGGTTTGCAATTATCTGAGGCAAATGAGGGCTCCCTTGGCAGAATAGAGGTGTCTGAGGGAGTGCAAGACTGGGGGAGAGTGGCAAATGTGTAAAGAATGGGAGACAAGCTGGACAAAATGGAAAATCACCAGAAGGGTACCCATTGCCTGAGGGTGGCCAGAGAAAGGGCAATTGCTTTTGAAACTGGTGAGGCACTGAAGGGCACAGAGAAGCTTTCCTGTTGTACCCCAACAGTAAAAGGGAATGCTAAAGAAAATGTAACCACCCTGCTCACCAGGGGCAGGAAACCTCATGACAAAGAAAGTCAAAAAAGGTCAAAACACTTGTTTTTTCTTTTGTTGTTTTATTCTTGTTTTCATTGATAAGGCATGGCCTTGCATACCTGAGCCTCCTAACAGAGCCTGGGGGAATGATACCCATGGGAAAGAATGTTGGTACTAAAGAGCATTTCACCCACTTGGACACAGACAAGTCTGTGGCACCTTCAGATCACTCATGGATGCTGTGGGACCTGACTTATGTCAGTGGAGTCAGCTTTGTACAGTCTTTGGAAGGTCACGCTACCTGTGGGAGTGCCTCATGAAGAGGGGAAAGGCAAATGTTGCACTCATCTTCCAGAATGCTAGGTAGAGAGTCCTGGGTGATGACAGGCTGGTGAAGACCTCTGAGTCCTTGAGAAGGCCATACTGGAGATATTGAAACCTCAACTAGACAAGTTCCTAATGAACTTGATCTGGATGAACCTGGTTTGAGCAGGGTGTTGCATCAGGTGATTTCCAGAGGCCTCTTCTAATGTGCATGTTCCTGTGTTTCCCTGTAATGCCAGTAAAATTGTCTCTTTTTTACCTTGACCTTGCTTCAAAGTCAGAAGTGTTTGTTGGCACACAAGACTGACTTTGGTCTGCCCAGATAAGCTGAGCGCTTCACTGCCATTGTGTACACACAGCCATGGATAGTATGTCACTGCAGTTTCTGATGCCAGACACTACTGCTTCTAGATTTACAGTAGCTTCCACAGCAATAAATTGTAACTGGAAACATGGCAGCAGCCACTTGAAAGTCTTTTGCTGATCACTGTGTCATTTACTTTTGCATGCTTTATGGAAGGAACTGTATTTAGATAAGGAAACAACGCTTGTAGTTTTCACCCAGGAGTCTGGCCTTCCTTCTTATGCCTTTTTCAGATACATTCTTGTGTGTTACTGCATACATAGTGTCCTTGCATTGTTTTAGTAAATTTGATGTTCCCTACAGGCAGCTGATTTTCATATGTATTGCGCTTTAAGGCTTCACATCTTCAGTGAATCAGCTGTGAGCCTAGTGAGTGTGCCATCTCATCTGTGAGGTACTCAGGAAGGGCCTGTAGTGCACTGTACTGCTAGGTCTGAGACAGGCAAGGGATCTTCACACTCAGAAACAGTACTGTGCTGCTCTGCACCATGTGTCATGGAAGAAAGTTCTGGGGATAATTGTGCAGAAGTGGCTTTTGTCTTGCAGAAAGCTACTGATAATTTAACATGGATGTATAATCCTGCCATTAAGATATTGTGGGGAAAGGGCCAATTGTAAACTATTCAACTTTTTTAGCACAAGTCTGCATATCTGACACCAAGATGATTATACCCTTTTTAAAAATACGCATGTGCCAGTTTCAGAATTGTAATTTTAATGTCTTAATTCATCTTCCATAAGCAACTAAAAAGCCTCTTACAATAATTTAATTTAATTTAAATCTGTTTCACCCTAGTTATTCTGTGAATGCTAGTCTGGGTTTCAACACACTTTTCACAGCAGTTCTGCCTGTGCAGGAAATGAGTCCCAAAAGGATCTTTTGCCACAAAAAATTGCCCTGAACTTTTGTTCCATCAGTCCCTTCTGCAGCTCTTGTGTCCTGCTTTCAGGTCTCCTCCACACAACTAATCCTTTCCTTGATGTCATCATTCTCCCACACCTCCATCAAACTTTCATGGGAGGGGTTGGTGCACTGTCTAAAATGGAAAAATCACGTTACATTAGAGGAGCAGATGACTTAACTGTAGAGGAAAGTAATAGCAAGTTTCTTGGTTTTCTTTAAGGTTAGGGTGAGGGGACATAGAGAAAGAACTGATATTAGGAAAGTGAGTCACTGGTGTTTGGATTCCACCTTCTTTATAAGGCATTGAGCAGGCTGTGGAAAGGTATGGATTCAAAGGAAGCTATTAAAAGATATTACCTTTCTGAATTTTGCAGAACCAGTAGACAACAGACCTTTTAAATGGAATTAATTTTGTTTACAAGTACAGCAAGTGTTTTCCACTGTGGTTGTCTTTACTCATCTCAAGTTTAAATCAAAAACAACAGTAGAAATGGCTTATTCTCTATTGTCCTCATAGGTTGAAAGGTTTTTTTATGTGTATGTGTGTTATTTCTTTAGTCTGTTACAATCCCTTTGAAGAGAGAGAGCAATCTGATAGCTGGACAACTCACATGTCTTAGGACACTTTTATAGCAGTTCCATGTGTGACATCTGAAAGAAATGTCAAGCTTATCTGTTTTCCGATAATGTTTAATGACTGGGGTCTGAGAAAACTAATTGTACTATGCATACACCTGAGGTGACAAAGAGGCATTTTGTCCATGTGCAACAGAAGAGTAGATGATAGACTGCCAGGTGACACAGTGAATGCTCCCTCCTTTTATTTATTGGCTTAAGCATAGGGCTTGAATTTTATTTCTTTAAATGTGCTTGCTTGGTATCTCGGTTAATAACCATAATAAAGTGATGTTAAAAAATCAGCCTCTTCTTGAACATGCAGGTCATTGCACACATCTCAAAATTCATAACAAATGTTCACGTGTGCTTTGAGTTTTTGTTACACTGGAGTCTTGAAGCCTCAAGCATTACTGAGCATTTTACATTTATTTAAGACTTCAAGAGATTTTGGCCACACAACCCCTTGCAAAGTCTTTGGTTCTTTGACACTTTGAATCCATCCAGAGAAAACAGTACCACACTTTCTCTAAGAGAATTTCTTTTAATTTAGTGAGAAAATAAGCGTTTTCTCAAAAGGGTTACAGTAATAATAGACAACCAAGGAAAATATTCCAGAAAAGCATTACACTTAATAACAGGCTACTAGGAACAAAAGGACTTCCCCCCCTCCCATCAATCAAACAACTCAGTGAGATATAAATCTGGTCTCTAACAGTGTTTTATCTGTGTTTTGCTGAGAAACCAACTGGCTGTAGTTGCTTTTGATAACCCTAAGTGCCTTTGTCTTTGCTAAGTGTAAAATGGTCTTTGTTTCATAAGGAACACCTTGCTTATTTCCTCCAGAACACCTTGCTTATTTCCTCCAACTCTAACTGTGAGGCTTCCTTAGAGCCAAAGTGCTCTAGTTTCAGATGGTAAAATATTTCAAGCAAATGAAAAGAGTTGAAGGAATAGAAAATCATGTTATAAAAGCAACAGAAAAAATGACATTTAGTTTCTTCATTATAGATGGAACTGGAGTTTAAAAAGTAAATAAATAAAAGCAGATACCACTGAAAGACTAGATTGCTTCATATTTCAGTTGTGTTTTCATATGGTCAAGGCCTGTTCTTATACTGAGCGAGTCCAAAATTCCTGTAACTAATCTGATCTCCATGGGACTGCTTCCAGCATAGACTAAAGGATACTTGGACTGCTGTCAGATTGGTAGGGTATTGTTAAGAGATGGTGATAGCTCTTTCTCATCTTAAAATTGTTGTAGAAAATAGATCAGTTCTGGTTACAGAAACTATCAGCTGCAACCTTTTCCTGCCATCCTCCAGAATACACAAGATATAGTTAGAAGTTTGGCTAGCCTTTAGTATTTTTTTAAGACTTCATTTGTGGACACAGGGTAGAAAAGATCAGCACAACTGGAGCAACATACCAGCTGATACAGAAGACAACCTAGCGCTGAAAGAGCTGAGTTTCTTGGCTACAAGGTTTTGCTTAAGCAGGCTCTGTTAGCCTAAATAGTGATTACTGCTGTGTTCCAGAAATTAGGACATAATGCCTTCTTTGTGGCATAACAGAGCTCTGTCAAAAGGTGTTTCCCCTTCCGATCTCCCAATCTAATGGAAGCCTTAATTCAAAGAATTTGCAGAACTTAGAAGCTTGAGGCTTCTATCTCTAAGACCAATAAAGGGTCTGTGACCTGCTATAGATTTGTATCTTAGAAAAGAAAATCAGTGATCTTCCCACAGCTACCTGAAAGCAGAATTATAAACATAACTGTTTATGGATACTCGTTAAGTATATACAGAAAACAGCAGTCTTGCAAAACAGCTTCCCAAATTAGCAGAGAGGTGAAGCTTTAAAAGCTGAGGTTCTTGATGTTAGCTCTCTGGTTAAGTTACGTTTTGGGTAAATTTTGGTTTTGCTATTAGGGTCATCTAGTAAGAATCCACTTTTTTGGCCACAATATTATTAAAATTTAAGGAATTTACTGTCTGAAATGCAAAGTAAAGTGTTGTTTACTGCCATCTTACCCATGTTATTGCTCTATGGGGCCACTTCTACCTTTTAGAGGTTCCACAAGTATAGTCTGAACTAATCCTTTATTGTGTTCATATCAGAATAAATTAGGTGATGTTTCTGCATCCTCTAACGTACGAAGAGTAGAATTAAAGAAACACCAAAACCTGGAGATCAGTGTAAATATCTTAATTTTTAAAATGAGCAATTAGCATTTCCTCTTGCTTATAAACTCTTCAACCTTCAGAATTGCTCATAAATGCTTATGATTTGCAGTATTTATACAATAATTTTTTTGTAACTGATGTGCTGTAGCTGCATATTAATGGTGAAAGATTTTCTGTCTATGCAGATTACTGAGCACTTTGTGCAGGGAAGGATTGCTTGTGTATGATACATGCAGCACATCCACCAATGAGGGTTAATATTGAAGCTTAAAAGGTTTGGAGATTATTGTCTTCTGTCTCTGCTACAACCTGCACAATGGCACTACTGGCCTTGCACAGAGTCAGAACATAAGCAGTTCTCAAATCATAGAGAACAGAGGAAATTTGTTTAATTTGAGAAAGAAAATTTGTTTAATTCAAACTAGACTTTCTTTAACGGAAGCAAATGTGTTTAGGAAGCCAAAGACTAACAGGGATGGACTTTTCTACATTTCAAAGAGAAGAAATGATTTTAAATAATCTGTAATATCTGCCAATCTCAGAGAATGCGTACAAAATGGTGTAAAGAGAAATATTGTATTTTATGTCTTAAATGAAGAAACTTAATAGGTAATTACACTTTTTATACTTATTTTTTAGTCGTCAAATTTTTTAACTTTAACCCTCTTTACATTTTTTAGACCTTCAACATCAGGCAAAGAATTTCAGATGGTACTTTTCTTTCAGTGATTTTCTCCAAGCCACGATGAGTAAATGCTTTTTTAAACATTCCCTATAGTCTTTGTCAAGTAGAAGGATTGCCAGACTTGGAAATTTTGTTCAGAGGTCTACAGATGTAAGCATAGTTCCAATTATGCATCATAAGTAAAGCACTTTCTGGTAGTTCTGTATTGTAGAGCAGGTATTATTATGTCCATATGAACCTATTTTCAAAACTAACTGTTGTTCTGTCATTTCATCCGTATAATAAGATCTAAATTTAAAATTCAAAACTTAAAGTTCCCTCTTGATCTTTTTCAGTGTGCTGGTAGAACTCTTGTGCAGCACACAAGATAGAAGTAGTTATTCTACTCATACTGTTTTTTGAACATCAAAAAGAGTAGCAAATTGCTAATGCAGTAGTCATTGTATGCCTTTATGGGCTTCCAGAAATGCAACCTGAGAAAACATTCTTAAATTTAATCAAATACATAAAATCTCAGGAAATTTTAAATGTTCTGTGAGCAGCAAAAATAAGTCACAAGTCTAAGGGATTCCACATTTTCTTCAGAAGCAGTTTTTCATCAGCACAGGACCTTCATTAGAGAGTAATGCTTAATCTTGTTCCAATTTCTTTTGTTTTCCTAAAAAATGTGTGGCACAGAGAAATGAAGAAGCACAAAGTAAGTTTTAAATAGAGAAACTCATGCCATTTTCTATTCTTTTATGAAGATGCATGAAAGTCAGTGGGTTTGCACACTTGCATATTCTTATTAATGCAAGCAAACCTCAGCTGCCCACAGTACTAAGCAAGAATGTGGCCTGTGCTCTCCTGAGGCCACCTTTTCTACCATACGAAGTACTTTGAAAGGAGACAAGAGTGGCAGTTCAAATACTGCTGCTCATGGACTCCATGTGCCATTTAAAACACCAGGAAAACTGAAAACTGTTTTTATTCACCCTGAGTAGCAAGACAACACATGGCTCTGTCTGCATGACTGTCTGTCGTCCTTCTTTTTTAAGACTTGCTGGGACAAAATCAATTCCACTTTCAA
Organism: Campylorhamphus procurvoides; assembly: GCA_013396655.1. Classification (NCBI taxonomy): domain Eukaryota; kingdom Metazoa; phylum Chordata; class Aves; order Passeriformes; family Dendrocolaptidae; genus Campylorhamphus; species Campylorhamphus procurvoides. The sequence continues at coordinate 190,045 of WBMV01004630.1, forward strand.
TGAATGCTGCATGAGTAATATGTGGAGCTGCACTAACATGTAGCAGTTGTTGCTGACCCCTCACATGAGTGGCCTCCATGTGCCAGATTTTGAGGCCAGAGCTATTTGGAAAGGGTTGCACAGCCAGGACGGTGGCAGGCTGAGTTAATCTGCTCTATGGTACCCTGCTCATGCTAGAAGTCTGAAGACCTTTTTGCTTACTGATTTTTCAAATGATTGAAAAGTGCAGTGAGAAGTCACAATCAGGAAGAATATGGAAAACATATCTTGTACTTGATCTGTGGTGTCGAGCTTTTGCTTTTTCTCTCTTTGGAGGTTGTGATGAAGTACTCTGGTCCCACTTGGTCAAACCAGCAAGAAGTAATTTTCTTCCTACTCAACTATTTTAAACTTTACAGGATTTTATGAGCTTAGCCTAGCAAAGGTAAGACAGTGATTAGAAGTATGAGAACAAATTAATCAAGTCCCTAAAGATAGTCTCATCTAAAAAATAAAAGAACCAAAATTTAACATCTAGTTATCTAACACTTAATGTACTAAATGAAGTTGGAAGGGAAAAAGAACCTTACAGAAGACTGATACAAACTGTCTTAATTAGCCTCTTAGTTCAGAGGAGAACTAAGATATCTATGTTGGGTGAGAGAGAAAAAGGAAAGGCCTTCTTCCCCCAAGAAGGCCAGCCAAAAAAAAAACCCCTCTCCTTTAAACTTAGAAACAGAACTTTAACTAGAAAAAATATATAGGAAAAGAATAACAGTTCTTAACCACAATATATCTATATATATGTCCAGAAAGGACCAAACAAAACAGTTTGTAATAAACCCTTTAAACGATAAGAAAACAAAAGTCAATATCCTCTCCTACCCTAAAAAGGATGCAGCTATATTTATGGATAGCTGGTGATGATGTTGTGCCTCAACCAGTTGGCCTCTCTCAGGCGAGATGGTGGGCACAACCACTGGGTCAGCTCCTGTGGGATCAATGGTGAAGTGGCGGAACCCCGTCTCCATGGTGCAGAAAGCAGGCATGTTCTCTTCCTCATGGCAGCTCCCGTAGTGTGTGCAGCCACCACAGGTGAACGGTCGAGTTAGAGAGAGAGTCACAGCTCTGGCTCTCCTGTTGTGCTGGACCGGTGCGTTCCCGTCCTAGCTCCCTCTGCCAAGACGCTGAGCCTGTGCTAAAAAACCGCAGAGACCCTCAGCAACTCCTCCCTCAGTTGAGCCATCTTCTCTCCCACTCTTTCAGCTGGGGGACCAGAACAAAAGGTTCTGGTCTGAGTCATTACATCGGGATATGAATATTCATTAGTTCCTTTTGTTAACCATCTTCACAGAAGTTTAGCTCCAAGCTTTTTGGGAGGAATTCCAACAAGATACTGAAACTATAACAACTAGAAAGATAAAAATTCTCTTTCTAAATGAGAATCCATTCTGTTGTTCTTAGTGAAAAGGAAGATGCATCTTGTTTTTTCCCCTTTTGAGTAATAAGTTAGAATTCTATCACTTCTAAGGACTTCATTTTGTATATTTAAAAAGTATACTTAATACCATTTTGATGTTTATTTAATAACTTTGAGGTGTTATTATTCACTAGTGAGAGGGCTTGAAAGAAGGCAAGAACAAATTTTGCTATTAAAAAGCATAATGTGAGTCTTCTTTCAAACAAAATCAGTCTGCATATGCTATTCTGAAGTGAATAACAAGTATTCCATTTATACTATCAGAGCATGTAAGACATTCAAAGGTAGTGAGGATTGCAAAAACAGTACAGTACAATGTAGGGTTGTTCCCCACTGCATTGACTTCATATCTAAATTTGTGTATTATGTTTGACTACACAAGAAAGAAAAAAGCTTTTAGGGAAACCAGGTCTCTAAAGCAGATTTCAAATAGCACGTATACTGTCTCCCACCCTCAGGTAAACTGCGTGCTATTAATGGAAACAATGTGTCTGCTCTGCATTTCACCCATGCTAATTGTCAGCTTCTTAACAGAGGTGATTAACTAGGAAGAGAATCCTGTCTTAAACTCTGCTACTTGTACTTAATGTAACTTGCTTACTTCTACACTCTTAATATTTTGCACAGGCGTGGACTTAATGATGTCATTATGTTCAGTCTATTATCTTTGGCCTATTTTTCACTCTGTGAAGGAAGGTAAAAATCTCAACTTCATGACCAAAGTCATTATTTTTGGCCCTGTAGAGGCAGTAAAAAATATTTTCTTTTAAATCAGAGTGTGCACATGCAGGGAGAAACAGTCACTTACTTGCAATTATATCTGTTTTGCTCCTGGCTTAAGATATTTTTGTAAGTATGAATTTTCGCAGGTAGCATGGAAGAAAAATGAAGTCAGTGTATCACTAATGACAGCACTTCAGACTAGTGGAAAGTTAGAGTTGTATCTGTGGTAACTGGATGTTGAGCTGCCTGCATTCCTATGTTATAAGCATGAAGGGGAACTTACAAGAAGACAATCTTATTTACATGGAGCAATGGCAGCTGGTCTACAGAGGCCAACTCCAAGCACCCAGTTAAGAGCCTTCCTTAGTGACACAAATGAAGTCAAAGCAGAGGGCTGCTTCTCTATAAATAATATATCTTAGTATTAACCTCTGCTGTCTTTGTGGTCTGTAGAAGAAGCTGGAGCAGGTAGATGGTGGTAAATGCTTTGCTCTCTATCTGCTAGTGTGGTAAAACTTCACCAGGTAAGTCAATTTTAAGACCTGATTGAAAGTACCAGTTTCCCTGCATAGAACTATTCATGGCAAACATGAAGGAGCCTGAGTACTTGCCCAACTGACTTAGTCCACTATTATTTCATTGTGCTTAAAACACCTGTCTTGTAGACAAAGGCAGTATATTCCTCATGGGGAATTTCCTAGTTTGAGACAGTGGTATTTGGCTAAGTAAATGGAGAGGTTTATTGGTGCCAGTTTGACTGGCTTTTACTGACTGTGTTGTATAACTTTGGGTATTTTTATGCATCAGACAACTTTCCATAAGAATTAGGAAGTTAGCAGGGTGCTTTAAGATGTTCTCCTTAGTATGTAATAGCACAGTGATGGAAGAAGTTACTTATTTGAAATTACTAGGAACATATAGATAGCAAAGTGTATGCACAAATGCAAGGTTATGCTGTTGTCTGATCACACTGTCCACCATAGCAGCGTCTATACAGTGCCTTGATTCTCTCCTTAGAGAAGTCTGTGATGTGGTCTATAAACTCATTAGGTTCAGGCATCTCTTTTAGTATATATAGTGTTTAGTACTAATAATGTGTCTCTATAACTACTGCTTTAAAACAAGCAATTAAGAACAAAATTACAGTTATAGAGTTACATAGAAATTTATTATTAAATGTAGAATTCAATAGATAATTATTTAATAATGGAGCACAGTAGCTGGATTTAAAGGTAAAACACTATGAGTTGGTGTAGGATTCTTTAGTGATAAATGGGAGTTGAGTTACTTTCACGGGGTGGCTGGATTTCTGGTTTTTCATCAGGAATGCTACATGTTCTACTTCCTGTGCAACAGATATTAAAAATACTCATTAAAATTTAGTATCAGTTAAGGGATCCTTGGAGAATGGATAAAATTGTCTACAGTAAATAAACTTTAAACACATTAATTTTAACAGTTTAACAGGCACAAACGTGTCTACCTCCCTTCACAATATGCAAATTTACTTGAAGCCTGAGTGGGTTTCATGGGTATTTAAGTTAGGCATGCCTCTTCTCCATTAAATTAGAATTACATTCTCTCCTACAACTAAAATGCTACCCATGGGTGTAAAATAATGTGATTTGTTTTGTAAATAAATCAAACAACCTATATTAGATGGCAATTACTGTGAGAGAAGCAGTATTGTATTAACATCTGAGTGTGTACATCTTCCATTCATAATATTTAATCATAGAATGGATTCAACAGTAACAAAAGAACCAGAGTTAAACTTTCCTGCTTTCATGTGCATTAGCCACTGCAACTTTTAACTGCAAAAATTACCTTTCTGTTTTCCTGTTGGTGATATGTAACATGAAGGACCTCAAAGAAATAAAAAGTGTAAGGATCTGAAGATCAGGAAAGCTCAGCACCTGTCTAGTCTCAGGTAATAATTTCAGGAATTGTCTGACACTAAGGATTTCCTTGGGGGAAGACCTGTGAGCAAAGAGAAAGAGGAGCACTGCATGGAAATGCACGCTTGGGAGTGTCTAGTGGCTCTGAGAATTTCTGCAGTGTTCCTGATTGTAAAGTTGTGTGTTTAAGAGCAGGAGTTTAATTCCCACATCCATGCCAAATCCCCTTTGTCCCCAGTAAACTGTTATCTATTCTTTTATTAGTTTTCTTTTTGAAGCTCTTTGGAAAAATGATGCTGTACCCTTACATGTGGAGCACAGGCCATGACTGTAACTGTAAAAGCCTGTCATTTAAATTCTGCGTGTGTCTGGTAACAACCCTATGAGGTACTCTCCATCTGATATCTGGATTACACATCTATACACTAACCATTCTTGAGCGGAGAATAAAAGTAAATTGTGATTAGATTTTAGCCTCTTTGAAAGATGTCTGTCTCTGTAAGAGACATCTAATGATTGGCTCCATTAAGGCCCCTGAGTCAATACTGAGCTATGAAGTCTTTCGACCAGCGTAAACACAACAGTTGTTACTGCAACAACTTGGAGGACATTTTGGTGTTTAGGGACACATGGAAGTTGAAAGAGGCAACATACAAGCTTAATAATGACTTCATACAAATTTCCACTGAGAGCTATATGAAACTGACTTTCCATGGCTGATTTCCTCACCTATCTGCAAGGACTTTGTGATGTGATCAGAGACTTTAGGAGCATAGCAGGACACATCTAGGGCTAGGCTGGCTCTCAAATTAAAGTGTAATCATGGATTAAAACATGCTTCCTACATGCTTGGCAGACACATTAGGCAGAGGGGAGAAAAAACAATCATAAGGCATAGGGATATGCAATTTAATGAGTCAAGTTAGTATTCTTAGCTTGAATATAGGTTCATGAGGTTTTCACAGCTCCTCAAACTGCAAGAAGGTCTTATCAGTTTAGCCAATTTGCATTTGGAAACTGGAATCAAATTGCCAAGGTTGCTCTCAGCCCAGCACCCCTTACTCTCTGGTGAGAGAAAAGCAGATTGAGCCATATTGTTAACAACAACATCAAAATAGAGCATTGAAGGCAAGACTGCATAATCACAGAATAAATAGGAGGTTGTCATTTGGGTGCTTCAATTTGAAATCTTCACACATTCTCAGAGTGAAAATTGATTTTTCTTGAGTAACCTTACATAGATTGCTGCCTTCTAGTGGTAATTACACTGAGAGGAATAAACATGAGTACAACTAGTAGCAATGTCTTTGGTTCCTGGCACACTGCATTATAAAACCAAAAGAAATAGTACTAGAAATATATATAGTGGCAGCTACATTAAGACTTCTATAAAATCCCATGGTTTTTAGGAAGAACATATATGGAATAGAGAAGTGTCCTCTTACGGTGTTTGAAGAGTTTGTTTCACTGGATTTTGGACACTTCAGAGGTAAAAAATGTTAACTTGTGCTTTCATTCTTCCTTCAGAGTTTGGTAACATCTCAAAGCATCACAGCATTTCAATACTAAGACCGAGCTTGTGCTGCAAACAGCTGGAGTCCTGTGGCTGCAATCATGAAGGCCCCAAGGACTCAGGATTTCCCAACATTGCCAAGTCCAGCTGCTTCCAGTTCTGTCTGGAGCTGCAACAGTTTCATTGCCAGGCTCAATATTTAGTGCTTGCTACAATCAATTATTTTTTCCCTTCAATGAAAGGCATACAGCTTATATTTGAAAAAAGAAATTAAATCCAGATCGTAATGGCAGGGAAAAAACCCTTGAATCTTTTGCTAAATCTTTCACATGCTCTTTAATTCCATTGTCACATTACACTTACCTTAATAAGTATTTGTTCCCACACTACTCAGAGGATCATAAATGGTGTTAGATAAATGTTGTTTCCTGATTTTGAATAAACTGTACCTCATAGTTTTAAAATTTTAATGTGTGCATTTACTGTCCAGGACTGTAATCTTTAGAAGTTAATATCCAAATCAACAAGTCAGATGTTGGACTCGATGATCTTGGACGTCTTTTCCAATCTTACTGATTCTGCAATTCTAGCCCTTAGGAACATACTGTGAAGTAGTCCTCACATTAGCACCCAATGGTTCTCAACCAGACAATTAAAAATAGAAAACATTAGATTTATCTAAATATGTGGGGTTTATCCTCCTGTTTCAAGCCAGTGGTTCTGAACTGTTTTCTGATGTTCAGAGTAATAGTAAAAATTATAATGATTTAAAAAAAAACAAACAAACAAAAAAACCAAACAACCAAAATAAAATCCACCACACTAAAATTAAGCTAGTGTGCTTATTCCAGTAGATTTTTCTTGTCTGGAAGTATTATATACCTGGCCTGTACTGCTTTTTGTGTCACCTAAAAAAAGTCTGGTTTGAATAGGAAGTAAATTGTGTTAGTAGTAAATTGGAAGTTAATCAATGGAGTGTTTGTCAAAGGGATGTGAAGGTGTGGTTTTTGCCTTCAAAGTGGTACATGAGAAGTTCTGGATTTTTCTATTCCTTACATAAATAAGAATAGACTAAAATAAAGGGGGGGGGGAAAGACAAGCAAAAGAAAACTTCTTCTGACTAAGAAAATCAAGACTGTGCGTGCGAAAGGCTTGTGTATTTTGTAGTGTTGAATCCTTCATGCGAACAAACAAACTGGGCAGCAAAGCTGAATGTGGTGTTTCTTTGCAGAGGGGACACCAAAGTGACTCAGTGATGCACTGTGTAATCGCAGAACCTACAGCATTTGTTGTTTCATTTCGTCTCCTCCCCTGTGCTTTCAAACACCTATACTCACCTTCATTGTGTTAATTGTTGTGTTATTTCGCATCAATACCTGCTGTAAATTGGCAGCTCTAGGACTAGAGACTTTTCAACACCATTGAGCTGATGAGATCAGGGACACTGATACCGCTGTCACCAGCTACTAAACGTGAGAAAAGACAAATAGAAAAATGCTCTCCTAACAATAGTTATAATGAGCTGTTGCAGTAAATGTGTGATTTGTTCAGACTCTGTCAAGAAACTGATCTTTGTTTCTTGTCTCCACCCATGCACCATGATTCAGGTTTAGAAAAGCCTCCATCTGTCATGGGACAGGAACCACTGTTTCTGTGGTTAATACTACAAGTGTTTCAATAAGCAGCTTTTTACCTTTCCTGCTATGTTGCTTTGCTGCTGATGGCTCTTCAGTAGGAGATTTTTATTAGAGAGACTTTTAAGAAAACAGTATCTTTGAAAAAGCATTAGAAGCCTAAAATATGTTTTAATCCTATGAATACAATTCCTTGAAAATTCAATTAATTGGGTAACCTGTTCCAGTGCCTCACCGCCCTCACAGTAAAGAATTTTTTTCCTGATATCCAATCTAAACCTACTCTCTTTCAGTTTGAAGCCATTCTCCCCTGTCCTGTCGCTACATGATCTTGTAAATAGTCACTCTTCATCTTTCTTGTAGGCTTCATTCAGGTAGATAAGTAAGATGTGAACTCAAGTTCAGCATTCCCTTGCTCTCTAAAATATATGTTACCTGAGACATGTCTTTGGGACACTTTTCTGACTGTAGATAATGATATTTCCTGCAGCAGAAGAAACAGCCTTGGCAGGAGGTAGCTCAGGGGTTGTTTAGGATTTGCAGATCTTAAGCTTACCTCTTTTACATGGCTAAAGCTCATAAAAGATGGAGTGTTGTCCTTTCTGTGTGGCAGGCAAGGTTGAACCTAAAACAATCTAGAATGGTAGAATAAAAGAATAATTTAGGTGGGAAAAGACCCTCAAGATCATCAAGTCCAACCTTTTCCCTACTGCTGAGAAGTCCACTACTAAACCACATCCCTAAGAACCATATCTATGGGTCTTCTACATATCTGCAAGAATGGCAAGTCAACAACTTTCCTGGGTAGCCTGATGAAAGGATTAACACCTCTTTTAGTGAAAAAGACAAAAAAAATTTACAAAACATGCAAGAAAATTTAAAAAGATTCTATCAATTTACAAGGTTTCACTGGAATTAGTAGTATCAACAAGTTAATGTAATAGAAAGTAAAATAGAAGCAATAGACAACATTAAAGTAGATGAGAAATGTGCTCCAATTTGCAAGCAAAAATTATGTTTAGGCTGAACCAACAAATATATTTGTTGGAAATACTAGTACTAAACATGAGTTTAAATTTAGTAGTAGATGAAGTAATTCATGGGTTCACTGAGGTGAGCTTATTCTTGCAAAGAATCTAGATGATCAGAATGTATGAAAATACAGCACATGGTACCAGCGGGGAAGATGTCTTTCTGAAAATATGGAAGCTGGATACACTGAAGAGCTGTAAATGCCAAGCTCTGACTGCAATCTTGCCTGTAGGAAGAGCCTGGAAGAGATGTGTGTTAGTCTAATTGTTTTCAGCATCATCGGTGAAGTAGAAAGAGGTGGCAACAAGGCTTCAGCTGCACAAGAGACAAAGATGAAACCTTTTTTATAGTGTTTCCAAATTTCTTAATAGGACATTGATCTCTGCTAAATGAATAGGGACTCTGAAAGAGGAAAACTGATGTTAAACCATTTTCTATTTGAATTGTCACTTGAGATTCTGGTAGGTGCCCCAAAAAATATGCATTTGTAAACAACCACACTTGTGAGAGATAGCCTTTTTAGAAACATAGAGCAGAAAAAAATTAATAGTGTTTTGATAAGTTGCTCTGTTTTATTTCCAGACTCTACTTGTTGCACTGTGGTGGGTATTATTGATTCATGAGGGCATCTGTCTTGGTGCTGGCAGTATTGTTTCGGAAGCACCAGGCTGGTTCATGGACACTGCTGCAAAAAGTGTTGAAGATGTGTAATCAGATGCAAGAAGACTGCAAGGCAGCAGTGTTTTATGTTGTTCTGAAATGCAAAATGACACCAAGGATGCTACTATTGCTTGTTGTGTATGCCAAAAGATCAGATCAAATCAAGGAAAAATGCCTATGAGAAAGTGGCATACTTGTTAGAGACAATTAGGAACTATAATAGACTATTATTGTCATTTTCCTCTGATGGCCTTATTAAACAAAATATGATCAAAAAGATGAATGAGTGACCAAATGGGCATGAGTTCAAGAACCTTGTGGTGTAAAGCACTTTCAGCTGCATGGTTGCCATCTCCTGTAAACCCTTGTCCCATAGAATGCAGAAATGCTATAATTTAGAGCTGTCAAAGCTGCAGAAGGGGGCTGACGAGGCATGAGTTGTACAAACAAACACTGATGCTAGTAACAGCAAGTTTGAGAACATTTATAGTAACCAAATACAAAATGACATGAATGCTGTAGAAGCAAATTTGCCAGGGAAGACACCAGAATGCCAATTACTGGACTGGTCGGTGTCACCATTCCTTTTGTTATGTGCTTTCTTTTATTACTCCTACTCACGCATCATCTTAATGCTGCTACATAGGGAACTTAAGCTTTCTATGCCATTAAAGTACTTCAGCTAAGATGTTCTGGAATTTCAGGACTATATTTGAGCATATAAAGAGATCCAAGAGGTAGAATTGCTCATCCATTGATACCAAAAAAAAAAAGGGAAAAAAAAAAAGTGGCCTCTGCAGCTTCTTTGCTTGAAACTTGGCCACAACAACCATAGTTTATGTAAAGAACCACATAGCATGAGAAATTGTCTGGAGGTAACATTTCTCTACAGAATTTTTTGGTTTTGAAACATTTTTTCTCTGTGTTTGTTAAATATAATAAGTAAAACCACATTCTGTAATTTTAACTTGCATTTTCATTTCACCCAAACCATATTAATGGCTGCCTTTCACTGTTAAAAAAAATAATATTGAATTAAATGTCTCACATCAAGTATAGTCTTCGGGCTTAGAGCTTCTTATTGAGGCAATAATTGCAGCACCATTTAAAGTAGTTAAGATTGTCACTTACATAGATTTTCTGGGCTTAAATAAAACTTTGTATTTAAGTCTCTAAATCTTACTATCCACCCAATTCTTTTGAGTTTATTCTAGTGACAAAATGGTGATAGTTTTGCTTGTAACTGTCTTCTCTATGAGTCTTGTTTTACTTCCTTCTGTTCCCAATTTTTGATGGCTGTTTTGATGACATAGGTTATAAATGGAAAAATTTTGTCTATGCTGTGCAAGCCAAAAGACTGTTGAAAACCTGTGAAAAAGTTTGGGACTTGCTCTTTTATTTTAATCTCAGCTAAATAAGATGTGAGATAAAACAAGATCATATCTGATTTGATGGCTGTTGTTTTATTGAAATAGGGAGTAGCAGAAATAGGGAGAAGAAATCAACTTTAATTATATGCTTGAGTTTGGAGAGGAAAAAAATCTAATTATTTCATTTTAAATGACAGAATCACAAGTTTTAGTGCTGGTTTTGTGCTAATTTTTCCACCAAAACATATCTTATTTATTATATGAGTATTGAAAAAAAAGTCAGCTCCTTTATTACAGAAAAAAATGAGGATATACAGCTCTCTCTGAGTATATTTTTAATTGATTTTTTTATTAAGGCAAAATTTCTTGGGTTTTTTAAATCTTACCATTTACTTAGAAAGGCAGAAATCGTATGTCCTATATTTACTGTTCTGTTTTCACTGGTGTTGCACATATGCTTTCTGTGTCCTCTGGATTTTTTAAGTTGAAATACGAAATTTTGGTCATCTTTTACATCAATTTGAACATTGTAGCAACAACTACCTGTGTTTAAATGAGTTTTAAGTTGCTGTGTTTGCTGTCTCATCTGTTCTGGGCTCACTTTCGGCAAACTCTTGATTTTCTAGTTTCATACTCTTTGAACAGTTTCTTAACTTCTGCTGTCTAATCAACATAAGGATTGAACACTTTCTGTTTATGAACATTTTCTATTAATGACCTTTTCGATGTCCAGTCTTGTAGGTATCCTGCTGGATACCCTTCAAAAGTTGCCAAGGTCCTCACATACACTAGTTAACTTGGGAAAGGTGATTGAGCTGTAGCCAGGTTAAACAACATATTTGTATTTTTTTCTTTTAGATTGTAGATATTCGTAGTGTAAAACTAAGCCAAACTTTCCTGGCTTCTGATTTTATAGCAAACTGATGTTGACTTTTTTATCAGCTGTGAACACAAGTTTATTTTGTATGCATGTAGGTAGGTTGTTACTCTAAAGATGTGCAAAATTAAACATTTCTTTGCTACCCAGACTTGGCTAAGGCATACCTATGTTTGCAGGTGCAGATTCCACAATCTTGCACAAACTGTGTGGGGGAAAAAAGGGTCCCCTTTCCCTGTGATCAGAGAAACTTCTACTTACCAACATTTTTTATTCAGGATGCACAACACTATTGACATAGTGTGAGAGGAGGTGGTGTTGGACATTGGTGGCTCTACCTAACGTAGGTCATGTAGCACTGACCTAGACTGGCCCTGTTCTGTTTGGCAACTTCATCACCGAGCTGTTTGGTTTTGTATTTGGTGTTAGGCTCCAAAAAGAAATCTGTAAGTTGTGATTATTAGTATTGTCACCTTTGCAGATATGCATTCTATAATACCTCACTGAACTGATTTAGACAAGTAAAAAGGTATGATTCTTGTCAACAATATAGCTTGGGTGCCATAGCATATCAAGGTTTATCCCATCAAATACAACCTCTGATCTCTTTTAGGAAGTCCTAACAAATCCAAGACAAATCGTAGTCTGGCTATGCTAATCATGCATCACTTTTGTGTGAAAGAGCAGTTTTGTGAGATGTTAGAGTAGGAATGTACACAAATTGGGATAGCTGTTGACCTCTTATATCCCTGCATTTGATTTTGGAACCAGAGTGATGTTATAATTGACTGCCAAACTTAGGCACTTAAAAAGCAAGAACTGTACTGGTGACTGAAGTACAGCTTTAAAGTCCTGTACCTTATCCCTGCACTCCTTGCAGTCTGCTGCTCTAGTTAAATGAAGTGGTGTGCCTAAAACTGTGAAACAAGGAGAAACTGATAAGATAGTAAACTCTGTTGTGATTTTTCTTTGGCAGGCGAGGTAACTGCTACTGCAAAACAATCCTATTTCTAAGACCAAAAGAAAGGAGAACTAATAACTTGCCTTACAATTCTCTTTTTCTACTCAATATTAAAAAGTTGACATCCTGTAGCAGAAAAATGTCAGGTACCTAGTATAAAGTATTGAGGTAAATCAACATACAGTGGAAAGGTGTTAAATTTATGACAAGCAGCTGCATAATTATGTCTGTAGCTTTTAATCTGTATTCTTTACCTAATGGAAGACCAAAGTGCTATCATGTCTGCTAGTTTTCCCATATATAAAGAACATTATTTAATTTGAAGATGTTTGTCTACAGACTGTGTTTATATTCTTATTTATCAGCATTTAATAAGCATTTGTCATATACATATATCAATAAAACTTCTATTGCATACTCAGTATATTTGGGAGTAACAACTGATTGCAAGCAGATGGAATGTACTTGCAATATATTAATGGACAACACCAAGTAGAGTGAGATTGTGGTTTTGCTGGAGTGTAGAAAGGCTCTTCAGAGGAATCTGGACAGGCTGGACTGATGGGCTGAGGCTAATGGTATGAGGCTGAACAAAGTGAGGTGCTGGGACCTGCTCTTGGGTCACAACAACCCCAGGCAGTGCTACTGCCTGGGGAAAGAGAGCCTGGAAAGCTGCACAGTGGAAAAGGACCTGGCAGTGCTGATCGACAGCCAGAGGAACATGGGCCAGAGTGTGCCTAGATGGCCAAGAACACCAATGGCATCCTGGCTTGTATGAGAAATGATGTAGCCAGCAGGACTAGGGAAGTGACTGTACCCCTACACTCAACACTGATGAGGCCACTCTTCTAGTCCTGGGTTCCTCGCTACAAGAAAGATACTGAGATTTTCAAGTGTGTCCAGAGAATGGCAACAGGTAGGGAAGGGCCTAAAAAATAAATCATATAGGCTGCAGCTGAGGAAGCTTAGGTTGTTTAGCCTGGAAAAAGAGACACTCAGAGACTTGATCTCTCCCTACAGCTACCTGAAAAGGTGGTTGTAGCCTAGTGCTGGTCAGCTCTTCTCTCAGGCAACTAGCAACGGGACAAGAGGAAATGGCCACAAGCTGGGTTGAGAGAGGTCCAGGCTGGATATTAGGAGGAATTTCTTCATGGAAAGGATTGTTAGACATTGGAATAGACTGCCCAGGGAGGTGATGGAGTCACCATCACTGAAGGTGTTCAAAAAATCACTGGACATGACACTTAGTGCCATGGTCTGAATGATAAGGTGGTGACCAGTCAAAGGTTGAATTCCATGATCTCAGAGGTTTTTACAACCTCAGAGAATCTGTGATTCAGTATGAAAGCTGAGCTATTACCATATGAAACTGCAATTCTGTTCTTAAGAGGAGGGATTGGTAAACGGATTGGACATATACATTTTCCATTTTCTGGTGAGTGGATATTTCTTTTAGGAGAGAAATGGATTGCATTTTAAAGAATGTTGCTGAGCTGGAAAAAGATAGGCAAAGTATCAGCTCATAATAGTGGTATCTTCTTTTATGAAGTTTATGATGATAACTATGAAAGTAATCTAAGACTTCTCCTACTTTGCTTTTACAATAGAAATCAGATGTTTCGTAGTGGATCAGGCCAATCTTCTTGTAATCTAACCTGGCTATTGAATTTCCTCACTGAGTCTGCAGACTGGTTTCCTTGGGTAAAGGAATGTGGACCTAAAAGAAATTAATTATATAACTTCTTTGTGTCCTGTCAAATACCCATGCAACGCCTGTTCAAACTTCCTTCTAAAGCCGTGTTAAGCATGCATCCACAAAACCCAAAGACCATGCATGCTATCTTTGCATTTCTGTGGGTGATGTTTCTTCTATAACATTTTTCTTCAGTGACCTTCTGCTGCCACCTGCCTCTGAAGTATTTTCATAAAATCTGTAATAGAAGAACGAAGCTCAAGAGAATTCCCTACAGTGTGCACAGAGCTGGCACCGAAGATTTACTAGTCAGTCTTTTCAACTTTTGCATCAGAAGAATAAATATTGCACTTGTTGAGTACGGAATTTCTACCTGTATGAGAAATGAAATATGATAGGATAGAATGACTACATAACACAAGTGTGAGATTTTCATGGCTCCTTTTCTGTGAAAGTAGTTTGGTGTTAAATTCTCTTCCTTCTGCTCAGTACAATGTCCATATGAACCTGATTACGTCTGTTTTGTTTGTTTGTTTTGGGGTTTTATTATTGTTTGGGGTTTTTGTTTGTTTTATTGTTGCTGGGCAGGCTACTTAGCAGCAAGTAATAAGGTTTTGTAGTTTGATAATTTGAATGACTTTATAACCCAACCACTACTGCCTGTCCATAACCTGAGGTGGACGAATGTAAGTTCGTATAACTATGATATATTAGTATCTGTTATGAGGCATACATGAACGTCCCTGGAAAAGTGCCTGTAAACCTTGTTTTTATGAGACTGCAGAACAGGCTAAGTAAAAACAAACAAACACACAAACAAAAAAAACCTAACCACCCCCCCCCGCAAAAAAAACAAACAAAAGAAAACAAAAACTACACCAAACAAATAAACAAAAACCCAAACAAACAAAAGCCACTAAAAGGTAAATAAAAAAGTATTTTATGTAAGTGTGGAGCATCTCAAATAATGATAAACAAAAATGGTTTTATTGAGAATAAAGCAATCCCCACCTCAGTATAAATTCTAGCTATAATGTGATTGTCAAAATCTATCAAGTGACTTTTCAAAAATATAATTTCCTATCATAGCTTTTATATTTTCACGACTGAAAAGAACATCTGTCTGAATCTGTTAACAAACTCTTAAAAATGTCCATTTTAACTCACATCTGGGTCTTCTGAGTTGCATCAAAAAGTAGATAAGTGCCTAAGAAATGTGCCACCTAGTGTGTCAAGAAGCTGTGTTGAAATCATGAGGGGCTCCCATAGCCAGTTTAGCAATTTTGTCATAACAAAATCTGCAGCCTTTGAATGACCCCACAGCAGAGCCCACTGCTGCAAGACCTGCCATTGGATAGCCCAATGCACTTCTCAGTATAGTTCACATTTTGCTCTATCACTGTGATGAAGGCCCATCATTGGTGAATGTATGTATTGACTTTTTGTCTCCCCACAACTTTCTCCACGTTTTCTAATCATAGTGTAAATATTTTTGTTCCATGCCTTTCTCATCTCAGTTACTGAAATATCTTCCTGTTCTACCTTGTCCATGCCAAACCACTCTGACATCCCTTTAAACTAGTGTCTGAAATCCTCTTTACCCATTGCCCTACTTGTTTCGGCTCTTTCTATGTGAGATTTATCATTTCCCCTTTTCTCTCACTGCCTCATGTTCAGGTGTTTGCCCACAGCTCTTGCTCCTTTCAAACATTTGCCTCCCCTTTCTTTGTCTTACCCTGTTTCTCTACATCTGACAATTCTGCTGCTGCAGGATGACCTTTATCTTACTGGCCTGCAAATCCATTTCTTGCTCAGATATCTCTGTTCTGCATCTTACACTAACTTCCTTAGTACCTAAAAAGTCCTCTTCTTCAGGTATTTTGTTGTGAAAATAAAATTATATGTTCACGTATGGTGCAAGGTCAACTGGTCTGTCTGTTGCTATAATATAGTGATTTTGGAGGACCTCTGTGATAGATGAGACATTTATTGTTGGGTGCAGGGCTTGTCAGAAATGTGGCAAGAGAACTTAAAGGAAACAGTGGCAGATGTTGTACATGACCCACTTTTTAACAACTACTGCTTCAGATAGAACAAGCAGGTGCTTTCATGTGACAACAACAGATGACGGAATAGCCTTTGCCCAACCCAGGCCATCAGGTTCATAAATTTGCCAGTACTTGGTCTGTTAGCAATTTTTTCTGGATTTGAAGACCGTGCAATGGTCTTTGAAGGACAATGTTTAATTACTTTTTGTCCCACTTTGGAAGAGGGTAAATTCCTGCAATAAATTTGCTCAGTGTGCTCTTCTTCCTCTGACACCTTGGTAGAGATTCATTTGACAGTTGGTATGGAGTATGCTGATTCTTTATGGAAAAAGAGGAAGATTGGGAGCACAGTAACTTACTTTCCCTTCTCCCCCTCCCTGTCTCTATGTCGCTTTGCTTTTTAAGCTGTGTGATATTGGGGTGGCAGGGAGAAAGGAAGAATGTGAATTTTAGCTTTTTTGGATATTTATCCATCAAGGTGCACCTAGATTTTTCACCAGAAACCCTCAGTTCCATGGCCTTTGACTCTGTCAGCTTGAGTTTCTCAGCTGCTCCTGTTTTCTACTGTGACAAAACTACAGTGCCTCCTCATATTTTCACTTAAGAGGGCTTTACTAAATATTTTGTTACAGGTTTGGTTGAGATGTTTTCCCTGGAGATGTTATTTATGTCGTATTACTAGGGTTTCAATCTACTCTGTCTAGAGGCTTTTGGGGTATTTTTGCGTGTGTGTCTGTGTGTGTGTGGTTTCTTGCATTCCAGGAAAAAAAACCCACACATATTTGGGCAGATAAGTATACTTTTATCAGTTTTATGCCCAAGAAAGTAGTGACTCTTCAGAGCAGTTGAGCATGGATGAAAATAGTGTCTTTCTACCTTTATAGAAAATCCCTGTAAATATAAATACAAAATGGTAGTTTGGGGAGTCTATATGCAACCTTTGATATATTAATAGGAAGAAAAGTATCTCTTTCCTGCTTAAAAGCTGTGCAGAACAGAGGCTTAAAAATACAAAGTAGGTTCTTCTCAATTTAAAATTTGCACTGCCTAAAAGATAATATCCAGACACCCCTTTCAATTTTATTCCCATTGAAATTCTATGGATTTTTTGTTCTTTTTGTCAGTAAAATCTGCCAGTACAGACCATGAAATAGTGAGGAAAGGAAAGGATTTCCTGTAAAACCAATAAGGAAGGTCTCTTCGTCTCTTGTGAGTATCCATTTCTATCAGTCATACAGAGTGCTATTGAAATTGGTGGGATAAAACTAAACGTCCTGTTAAAGGAGTATCTGAATAATTTGTTTCCATGAATAGTTTATTCCCACAAGACACTTTCCACTTAGCTATAATGATATAAACATTGATAGCTCTTTGCCAGAAACACACAAACCTCTGTCATTTTACCTTCATTAACAGCATTAAATGTTTTCAAGACTGATACAGCCCCTTCTTGGCTTTATCACCAATTCATATAGCATATATAGAAGTATGGACGACCATCAGCCACTAAGACTCACATTTACTCTTCTTCCATGTGAGAGGGATTGCCTAGGATCTTAAAACCACAGGAATATCTTTCCTTAACCTGAAACACCTTCCAGATTTGACATTGGGCTGACATTTTGCTACCCTTAGATAAGAAAAATTAATTTGGGGAGCCCAGTTCCCTGTACTGCTCATTGAGCTCACTGTTAGTGTGATTAAAGTAAACTTTACTTTCCAGCTTCTGTCTTATTTAATCTTTTCAATACAATACAACCTTGATTACAGCAATGTCAAAACAAATTAATTCACCAGATATTTTCTAGTTTTGAGCTTGCACAGAGTGCTTTTTGAGAGAGAATGTAAGTGTATCAAGAAACAATACTTGTCTGTAGAGCAGGATGGGTGGTTGCCATAGCAGCAAACAATACACTAAACAAGAAGTAACATAAACTATTTCAAAGACAATGACTGATTTAGATCAGGAAATAACACTTCATAAAAATTGATATTTCTCTGTGACTTGTGATGGTTGTTTCGTTTTTGTGAATGCTGGTACAATGCATATTGAGAAAATGTCCATTTACCACAACAAGTGTGTTAGGACTTGGGAGCCCTTGAATAAGGTGAAGAACCTTGGGAAGCCCTAGTGTCAGCTGTAGAAAAATATAGATAAAGTAATGATGTCTTGCTTGTTGTGTGTTATTTATGGTTTTCCTCTTCTCTAACTGATTAAAAAAAACATTCCCAAGATGTTATGTGACAGCTGCCCTCTGCTAGAAGTTGGACAAGCTCACACAGAGATGTTTGTCTGCCCTGAATTGTAGGAGTGCCCGTTTGCCTCTCAGAAATGTCAGTGGTATTTTTGGTAGTTATCCACATATGCATGTGTGTGTTTGTGTGTATGTAGACAAATTTTTAAGTGGATTCTGGAGAAATTAAGTTGGGCCACAGGGAAATCAAAATGGCTCCAATTAAATAAGGTCCCCACACTTACTTGTATCAGTCTAGAGGTGTGAGTACTGAGGAATTGTTGATTATCTTCAAACTAACTGCAGTTTGTAGTGCAGGGGTTAGTTCTGGCTTCATGCTACTAAGCACTGCACTTGTGAATGAGCAGAAGGATGTCCAGTAAAAAAGGCTGCAGTTCCTGAGGGTTTGACCATGATGTGACAGCCACTGCACTGTGACATGAAGGTCTGCTGCCTACAGTTCAAGGCAGAGATAAATAAATGGGATTGCTGAAGCCTCAGCAGCGATATATTGAGTTATGGAATCCGGTAACCTCCATTACAAAAAAGAAAGTCAATACATTTAGATTTTGGAAGGGAAGATTAATGAATCTCTTGGTCAATCTTTTAATTTAGTATTTGCACGGGGAATACAGACTTAGTAAGAAGGGATTCTCACTCTACTAATCTAAATTATAGCAGTAACTGAGAGAAGCTGAAGCTAGACAAACTCTGATTAAACCTCTAGAAACAGTTTGAGCAATGATGAAATTAATCACAGGAATAATTTGTAAATTTCTCCATGAGATGCTCCACTGTGAAAAGTTTTATGTTGTGTCTGTAGAATCCTCTAGAATGTATACTTTGTGTTAAGACTTTGCTACAGAAATCAAGATAATAGGCCTCAAAATCATGGTGTGCTTTCTACAGAGGTAGGGTTAGACCCTTCTCAACCCATTGCCCAAGGTCCACTTGTTCACACTGCTCTACAAACCAAAAGAAGCCAGTATGGCACAGATGATCATCCTGCTTTGGAGGGATTTCTTGATCTGGTTCAGCTTCCTTGCCAACTTAACCTCTGCTCAAGTTGAAAGAAAACACATATATAACATATATAAACATATATAAACACTAAAAACATCTACCCATTACTGTTGAGGCTGCAGCTACTAACGTGGGTTATGATGACTCAAGACATGACTGACAAACAGTAGTGACTTTAGGCCTGGTTAATCTGGTCTGGAATCAAACCACTGATAAAGTGTGCAAACTGTGTGGTTTATTATATCTTGTGAATCACCTCCACAACGACCAGTGTCACATGCTGCTTCTTTTTAGTGATCTAATAATTTATTTAGTAATTATTCCTCAGTCTGTTTTTGTATAATGACATGACTTTTGAGTACCTTTCCATGTGCATGCATAACAGAAATAGAGACTGGTAATATTTTCATAAGAGCAGTATCCTTCAGTACTACTCTCTTTTGGTAGCCTGATTACAGATTTGACCTAAAAATTCCACAGAGAGCAGAACTTGCTATATGAGAGCACACCCAATTTAGTTATTCCCATGTCCCTATAAGCTGCCCTCCATGGAATTATGTCTGAATGCTCTGGTAATGTGTTGAATTTTGTGGTATGATAAAATTACCTGGACTTCCAAGTTCTTGACAGAAGTCTTCTGGGCCACAGACTGATTTCTCCCACAGTGCAAGGATTTATGAAAAATGGTACCTTCCTCCAGCATAAGTGGTGGTAGCTGAAATGTGAGATTACCATATGAAATGTCAGCCTCTAGATTTTACCCAGTAATCTGTTCTAGTGCTGAGGCTATTTTTGTACTCTGTACCAAGTTTTGTGTCTGATTATTAATTTATACTTTTATCAAACAGGTAAAATGCTCTTAAGGAGAAAACAAAATGAAAGGCAGAGTGGAAGGTAAATGAAGTGGCCGAAAAACTAGAGCTGTGAGTTAATATTGTTCTTCACAAGAAGAAGTCATGTTTGATACTAAGGCACTTCCCTAAATTTAAATCATACGGGGGAACCAAATACTCATACATATTTACTGACATTTGAGCTACGATATTAGTAGATTGCCTACTCTCAACATTGTCACCCCTAAAAAAAGCCCAAAAACCTCACAGAGATACCAATATAATGTCTATTCCTTTAGAATGAACACATGTTCCCTATCCTAAAAATATTCTGACACACACATACTTGACAGGTGAGGCAAATGACTATGCAGAAATGACACCAGGCTCTGCAGTCTGTCAGTCTGGGGAACATAGACTCTTCTTCATTCTACCCAGTGTCTCTTCCCTAACCCCTTTAAAAGTTTTTTGGGATTTTTTTGGTTTGGTTTGGTTGTGTTTGGGTGCTTTTGCAATAAAGAGTAGAAAAGTTTGGGATTAGTATCTTGTGCCTATAGTTGGGAGATTGGTTTGGCAAGAGCTCTCACTACTCTCATCACTTTGTCCCATATTCTCTGCTTCAAACATCTTCCTTCCCCTTGCCAACTCAAGTCACTCTCTCAAAACTGTTTATTATAGTTACTAATGAAAGAAGTGTCATTGAACTACTGGCTCAGTGAACACTAGAGACATCCTTTGAGGGGATGATTTTACTCACATTACTTTGCCTATGGGTATCAAATATTTTTCATTCTTGAGACTCACAAGCCATCTCCCTGTCATTGCTGTGTCTACTGTGTACAAAAAATAATTTATCTCTTTACTTGGACCTGGTCTTGTGTCTGTATCCTGCCATTTTGCTGATTCCCATTTCATTTGTTATAGTAGGTGACAGAAACAACATTGCAAAAAAAGTTTGTTTCAGCTCTGTGATTAGAGTTCCTGTAAGGCATTAGGTGTCTATCTGTTGACTACAGTTATTGTCCTGATAATTAAAGAGCCACTCTGAATCCTGACAGTGAATAATTCTGGACTTCTTTTTTTAACAGTCTATTTATTTGGCTCTGTCCCTTCCCCATCTCTTGGGGACAAGAGGGAGAAAAAATCTGCCTGTGGAGCAGGGAGAATCAACAGCAGTTTCCTGAAACTCCTAAAGAATTTTTAAGGAAACTCACTCTACAGCAAGTTTTCAGCCATGACCCTGGGGGTGAAGGGATGGGTTGGAAATCTTCCAGGAAGGTCTGGTAAACTGAGAGTAAAAATGAAAACTTTTTTCTTTTAATATATAGGTAGGTCATGGAAGCATGAGCTTTTCTCACTGTGGAGAAAATTACCTGCCCAAAAAAGCAATATTCTGACATTTGAAAATGAAGAATAGTCAGGGATTTAAAGCTTTATCACCAAGATCATTTACTCTGTGCTTTTAAGCTTGAAAGACACTTAAGTTATAAACTACTTTTCAGTTGGTGATGGTTTCGGTAATCCCATAATTTCATTTCAGATGCAGCTTGTACGTCGTGTTAAGCCAATTGCATGTGTGTTGAGTATTGGCAGTCATAGCACTCTGTCCCATCTCCCATGTAGCTGTATGATTTAAAAGAATCCCACCCAGTTAAGAAACTCCCAAAAAAACAATTTACACTCTTGTAGCAACAGAACATCCTGCAATATCAAATCATTCCTAAATTTGTGTAAAATTGATACAATTCCAAACCTATGTTTAGCTTTCCCCCCTGCTTTCATGTTTTGCTGATGTATTTCTCACTATGATGATACCTGAAAAGTTAAGAAGAACCGTTAATTATAGCTTCCTTTTATAGTTTCAGCAGGTCATTGGAATTCCTCCCAAAAGCTTGGAGCCAAAGTCTAACTTCTGTGAAGTTGTTTAACAAAAGGATTAATGAATGTTTATATCCCGATGTAATGACTTGGGCCAGAGCTTTTTGTTCTGGTCTGCCAGGCTGTGGGGGTGGGGATCTGGAAGGCTCCCAGTGGAGAAGGGCTGCTGTGGTTTTTACTGCGTTTCTGCAGAGGTCAGGGGCTCTTCTGTTGAGCAAGGATGAGAACTTGACTGTTTTTGCACTGCGGAGACGGGGCATCATCCTCCCTCTGCCTACCGATCCTGTGGGAGCTGACCTGAGGCAGCCTATGTAGCATGTCTGTTTCTGCACCACGGAGATGGGGCTCCCTCCGTGCCTCCATCAACCCTGCAAGAACTGACTTGGGACTGCTGTGCCTGCCATTTGGTAACTAATTGCTCTCTGATCAGCAAACCGGGAGAAGTACTGCCTACAAGAGGGCCCAGCCAGCTGAGGCATGACATTGCCACCTGATGTCTGTAAATATAGTTGCACCTTTTTTTAGGATAGCAGAGAACATTGACTTTTGTTTCCTTTTTGTTTAAAAGGTTTATTACAAACTGTTTTGTTTGGTCCTTTTCTGGATATATATATAGATACATTGTGGTTAAGAACTGTTAACCTTTTCCTATATAGTTCTCCTAATTAAAGTTCTGTTCCAAATTTAAAGGAGAGGGGCTATTTCCTTTATTGCCTGGCCTTCTTGGGGGAAGAAGGTCATTCCTTTTCTCTCTCCTGGCCAGCATAGATATCTTAGTTCTCTCCTGAACTAGGACACTTCCTAATACAGTAAATTCCTTTTATTTGATGTGCAATTAAACACAGGCAAAATTTCTACTAACATTAGGCAATGTATCATTATACTTACCTGCAACCATTTTAGCATTTATTAAAGTTTCTTGTTGCATAATTGAAATATAGTGAGTTCAGTACTAACTGAATTTGTTGGCCTAATTGAAAATTTTTCCTGCCAGTCATCGTGCTTTGGAGGAGGTGACAGTGAGACTGACAGGGGGATTGAGTGCATTCTCAAAAGGTTTTCTGATGACGCTAAGCTGTATGGTGCAGTTGACATGCTGGAGGGACGAGTTGTCATCCAGAATGGATGGGGGTGGATACAAACCTCATGAAGTCCAATGAAGTGCAAGGTCCTCCACCGGGATCTGGGCAATTCCAGACACACTTACAGGTTCAGTGGTGAGGTACCTGAAACTAGCTCTGTAGAAAAAGACTTGAGAGTGATGGATGATGAAAAACTGAACATGGGCCATTAATGTGCACTCACAGCTCAGAAAGTCAACCAAATCCTGGGCTGCATCAAAAGTAGCATGGCCAGCAGGATGAGGGAGGTGATTCTCCCCCTATACTCCACTCTCCTGAGTCCCCATCGGCAGTACTGTGTACAGTTCTGGTGCCCCCAGCATAAGAAGAATGCCAAACTGTTAGAGCAGTCCAGAGGAGTGCCACAAAGTTGAAAAGGTGACTAGAGCACATCCCCTATCAAAACAAGCTGAGAAAGTTGGGACTGCTTAGAGAAGAGAAGGTTGTGTGGAGACCTAATAGCAACCTTCCAGAATCTGAAGGGGGACTACACAGCACCTGGAGATGGACTCATCATCAAGAACTGTAGCGACAAGAAAAGGAGTAATGAGCTCAAACTGGAAAAGGGGAACTTTTGTTATATATTTGGAAGAAACTCTTTACTGTGAGAGTGGTGAGACGTTGGAGCAGGTTGCCCAGGAAGATTGTGGATGTCACATCCCCGGCAGTGTGCAATGCCAGGTTGGATGGGGCTTTGACCAAACTGATCTAATGGAAGGTGTCCCTGCACATGGCAGGGGAGTTGTAACTAGATGACAGTTTTAAAATCTCTTCCAACCCAAACCATTCTATGATTTTATTCTATTATTCTAAGGTAGAGTTTGATAGTCCTGACTTTTCCCAGTAGTAAGGCCACAAATTTAAAAGAAATAAAGTTTCTAGATTTAGGATTGTTGTTTTTGCTTCTTCTAGAAAAATTAAGAAAAATTATTTTGGCCATAACTTGGTGTAGTTCAGGATAAATTAATATGGATTCTTTCCTATTATGAAACATGGACAACATTTCAAGATTCGTAGCTGTGACCTGTTTTGTAGCTGGAAGTATAATGTTTTTTTTCTGGGTGATGCTTTCTGATTTCCAATTTTGCATTTGGCCAGCTGAGTTTAATCACTGCATCTGACCTTAGACAAATCTGAACTTGTTATAAAGATAAAATGATCCTTAATGTTTTAAGCAATATTTTTCACTACAACCCAGGTCTTCAGTTTTGAACTTTGGATTTTTTTAAACCTTGATTTTCCTGTGATACCCAAAGAAAATTACATCCCTGGATTTCTGTGACTCCACTAGGAGAACAGGGAGAACTCTCGAATTTGTAAGGATGTCATGAGGTTTGGGACTATAGGATCTGAGGATGATTCAGAACAGTAGGGACTTCCGACAGTCTTCAGTCCAACCACCTTCCTAAAGAAGAGTCAGCTGTGCGATCAGATCAGGTTCCTCAGGGATATATCCTCTGTGGGTAAAAAACCCTCCAGGAAGGGATATGGCACCACATCCCTGGGCCACTGTGTTTTCCCTTAAATCTGGACAGATTTAATCCTCCCTGGTTTCATCTGCGTCACTCCCTCCTGTCAGGCACCCCTGTGATAAGGCTGTCCCAACTCCCTTGATTGTGTCCCTGGATGTCCTGCAGTGTCAGTCACTGCAGCAAAGTCAGAGCTTTGTGGCTGCATATAGAGCTTCAATACCTCCTGATTGTTCCCTTTTGTGTGCATACAATGGGATGCAAGCCTTCCACCTGAGATATCCTTCCTGAGGTCTCTCACTCCTCTTGCCCTGTACCCTCTGCTTTCCAAACAAACTGCTCTGTGACTTTCCTGTCCTTTATGGCCAGACCTTCTCATATGCCGTTACTTCTCTAAGCCTAGAACAGTTTTGTAGCAAGGTTTAGTTTTGTTATCTGTATGCCAGAGTTGTTATGCTGGTTTGAGTGCAGGAGCCAATATGCTTAACTAGTGGAACTTTGGTTTTCTGTCAGTTGCCATTCTCTCTGGAGCATCCTCTGTCTACCCCTGGGCAGTTTGCAGTTTCCTAAGCTCAGCAGTGGAGCCTAGCCATTCATTCTCACTCCTACAATATGGCCAACCATCACACGAGTTGCATCAAGTTTTGTAACAATGCTCTTCAGCAGACCAAGAAAAGGGGTGAAGTTGATGTGTCCATATATTACTTTAGAAGAGAGCAATTTATCTGTGTAATTGAGTCTTGAGACAAAGTAACAAGACTGAAGTGGAAGAGGTAAGTAACAGGGAAGTGACAGAATAAATCATGGCTCGCTGCGTAAATACATCTCTTTTAAATTAGAGACTGTGCCCTGAGGATCGGTCTCTGCCAGAGGAGCAGCTGATACCCTTCTGGCTGTCAGACATTGCAGCAGTCCTAGACACACCTGGTCCCCAGCTCACACCTGATCCCGGGGCTGCATCCCTTGTATTTGGCAGTTTTGTGCACCACACATCTACACTAAATTGCTTTTTCTGCCCGGAAAAACCAGCTGTATCAGTTTCAACTCCTTTCAGAACACAAGTTAAAAATACCCCAAATCCCAGGATCTAAAGGGACAATGTGATTGGCAGAAAAGTCTTTTCAGATTTCTGAAAGGAAAATTGAATGTAGAGAAGTGAAAATGGGAAAAAGAGCGTATTTTAGTGGGTTTGATTTGGTTTTGTAGTTTTCTGGGGTGGTTTGTGGCTGCTGTGTGTGGTGGTTTGGTTTATTTTTTTCGTTTGGTTTGGTTTGTGGTTTTGTTTTTGGTTTTTGTTTGTGGTTTTGTTTTTGGGTTTTGTTTGTGGGGTTTTTTTAAGTAAAGCTACTAAAAAAGTAGAGCTAATTAAGCTGATTTACAACACTTACTTTTAATCCAAAATGTAATGTTCACATATCTGGTTTTGTGACTGACACAAAGCACAGATAGAAACACTATTTGGTTGCTTTATCTCAGTATTACTAAGGAAAAAAATTGAAAGAGAAACTAGCAATACTGTGTACATGTACACATACCAGCAGACATTCTTTATCCAGATGAGTAACTATCTGGAAAGAAACATAGTTTTGAATTATAATTTTTTTATCTAAGTCATTTCTCTCTTTCAGAAGATAAATACTTGGTACCTTAATGTAATTTTAGCAAAATGATATTGAAAATTATTGTTTCTGTTCAATGTTCTATTTTTTACCTCATCTTTTTGACTATAAAAAATATACACTAGTCAACTTTTAAGATTCACACCAAACAGTGAATTTGAAAATTAAAATGAAAAAGTCCTTTCTTTTTGTTGGCTCATAATTTCATTATTATTGCAATGTGGTGTATTTGTACATTCACATGATGGCAATGCACACAAATCATCCTGCTTTTTAGAGGCTGCTGAGCTTTTCGAGCTGGAAGTCAGCTTGAGGAAGACAGAAGTTCTCTATCAACCTGCACCTCAGGAAGTCTTCCATCATCCCCACATCACCAGAGGTGAATCAGAGCTCAAGTCAGTCCAGCAGTTCAGCTATCTGGGAAGCATCATTTCTTCAGATGGTAAGATTGACAAAGAGATAGACAACAGGTTAGCAAAGGCATACAGAGCTTTCAGAAAACTGCATGAAAGAGTCTGGCACAATAAACACCTGAAGAAAAGCACCAAGATTAGTGTCTACAGAGCCATTGTACTATCTACTCTTCTATATGGGTCTGAGTCATGGGTACTCTACTGCCACCACCTGCAACTCCTCAAGCTCTTCCATCAGTGCTGCCTCCATACAATTCTAAACATCCACTGATCTGATTACATGACTAATGTGTCTGTCCTTGAACAGGCAGAGATCACCAGTATCGAGGCCATGCTGCTAAAAGCGCAGCTGCGCTGGGCAGGGCACAACTCCAGGATGGAGGATCACTGCCTCCCTAAGACTGTGCTCTATGGGGAACTCGCCACCAGCTGCCACAAGAAAGGAGGCCCAAAGAGGCCTGCCAAGGACTCCCTGAAACAATCCCTCACCCTTGGCCATATTGACCACCATCAATGGTCCACCCTGGCCTCCAATTGGGAGAAATGGAGACACACCATCCATAACGCAGCTGCTTCCTTTGAGAACACATGCAGAATCAGTCTGGAGGAAAAAAGGCATTGCACAAAGAACCGTGCCTCGCCCGTTGTGCTGATGGAGACTTTCTGCTGTGCCTTTTCCAATCAGACTTGCCTAACTCACATTGGCCTTTTAAGCCATCAGCATGCTTCCAGCAAGCATGCGTAGAGCCCTTCCCAAATCTTCATTCGCAAAGCCTAGCCATGAACGCACACAAACTGTTGGGAATCAAAGGCTGAATATTGTAGAATCAGGACAGAGAGAATTCATGTCCCACAGAGAAAATAAGCATTATCAGTGCTCTCATCCACACAAAATAACATGGCTCCCATGGGCAGAATGAAGTTGTTTCCATAGCTCTAGTCCAGACCTCATAGTGGTAGAAGAAACAAAACCATACAGAAGAAATTATACTATTTCTACATGCTACTATGTACCTGCAATTTGCTCACCATGGAGATTGCAAATCTCTAATTAAATTGTTTGTGTTCCTGGGGACATGGAAAAGGCAATAGAAGTCTGTCCTGCTAAAGAGAAATACTGTCACAGGCAACTACAATGCAGTTATCCTCCAAGAAATAGAAAAAGTATTAATTGGACATGCTTCTGGATTCCTGGCAGTGATAAGGTAGTGTATACCAGTAGTACCATGGCAATCACTCTTAATTGCATCAACTTGGTTTCCTTTTATTATGTATTGGAAAAATACTGAATTAAATCAAAATCAGCTTCTCTTAGTATTTCAAAATATTTCTCTTTAACTTGTCTGTGACTGAATTAATGCTGTCAGATGAAGGTTTCATTCATCACTTTCTTACTTCTTCCACCTTTTTTTTTCCTTCCTATTCTGTAAAAGAGCCACATGCCTTACTGAAAAGTGAAATTTTGTACATTATGAATGGCCACAGTACACATGGAGTTATTTATCCTGCAGATGTCAGTTAAAAGTTAATGCTCACAATGTTTAGTTGATAATGCAGAGACCACAGCTATGCTTAAAGCTATAGACTCCTGTTAAAATTAATATAATCCAAACAATGTGCTCTATTATTTTTGAGCAAATAAACATGAGACAATGCATAGTTTTTCTGATGCATGCTCTTTGATGGCAAAGGATGTCTGATCCTTGTTCCACTGACTTCAGGCTTGTCACACATTGATAATTTAATCATACAGTGATAATTTATTCCTAGAAAGAAGCAGTATAGATAGCTGTTGGGGTGGGAATTCTAATTTCTTACAGCATATTTTATTTTATCAGGGAAGTGTTTTTGTTTCTTCCTGGTTCCTGCTAGGAGGTAATAATACACCTAGTTTGCTTTTCAGAACTATTCAGTTATTTTGCATCTCAGAATATCTGTTAAATGCCTCTTCAAACATGTTTTCTGTTTTTCTGAATAATATAAATGTGACCTTCTGCTCTGTCAACAAATGAAAATAAATGTCTGGATCTCTATTTTACAGATACTTCTCATACGTTTGCTCTAGCCCTGTATTTTCAATTTTCTCAAAGCATATCAAACTTTCACACCTTTGCAGCCTTTATAATGGAGAAAAGCCACTCTTTCACAGGAAGCTCCTACTTGTCCTTTCATTGTCTTATCTGTAATGTGAGAAATTAGTGGTTTTATTGTTATGGATCAGAAAAGGTCATCAAGTAGAAAGAAAAATATAAAAGATATAAAACATATGTCATCTATAGAAATTAAATAAGGTGTAAAAAAGTTGTGCAGTATTTCTAGTAAAACCTATGAAGAGCAATCTGCAGAGTTTAACTTTGACCCCACAGGGATGAGTCTAGTTTCCTTTTTCATGTACACAGTGGGTGCATTAAATGTCAAAAGTTGAGTCTGTATTTCACAGAAGATTTTGTATGATATTAAATGTGGAAACAGGTCTGTGGATTTCTTGAAAGAGCAAGAAGAATTGACCTTGGCCAGGCTGCTGTGTAGCTGTAAAGATAAACAGCTTGCAGAGACTGAGAGAACTCAGGAGCAGCAGCAGATAACAAACTTGGATGACTTGGTATAGAGACAGTAGTTTGCATAGAGACAGTAGTTTTGTAACTGTGGCCAATAGATGATTGTTTCTGTAATGAGGTCCAATAATGTTCGTGCACGTACACTTAGCAAATACATAAAAGTAGCTGTGTGAAAAATATATATATATATAATAAAAGTTTTTACTCCTATCAATTCGGGATCTTTGCCTGCTTCTTATCAAGTCCATCCCAACAACAACGACAATTAAATTTGTGGGAAGCTGAAAGTTTCTGATTGGTAAATTATGTTACTCAGAATAATCACCCATTTCACATAAAAATAAAGGGGTCTGAAGATCACGGACACTACTGGTTTGCCATTTCTATTCTCATTCCAGACATGTAACTTTTTTCATCTTTACAACTGACAGGACAGTGTAGCATTCCTGATAAGCAGAGCTTCCCTTTTCAGCATTTTGAATTTAGAGAGTTTTTCTGTTGTGTAGCTTTCATGAGTATTCTGTATCCCCCTCTAGGATAACTATTGTTTTCTATCTGTGTTCACAGCATAGTATGCAGTTTAATCAAAAAGCAATCATTAATTGTTGTTCCTTAGTAATCTTACAAAATGTTGAAAGCAATTTTATGATAGATCAATCAGAAAATGTTTATTTTAAACCAAAACCAAACAAAACAAACTAACAAATGAACAACAAAAAGACAAACTAAAAACATGCACACAAGAACCTCAAACCCAAACCAACAATAACAGAAAACAAACAAAAAACAACAACAACCAAACTGCCAGTGTGAGAATTAGCAGAATATTTTTGGAGATATCCTAAAATTCTATAAGACCTAGGCTACTTGTCATGTGATCAAAACTCCCTGGACATTCTATATCCTTTTGCAATTCTCTATTTGCTCACTTTACTTTTATATTTATATTAGACAGATGGGAAATACAGTTCAGATGAAACCTAGACTAGTTACTGGGCAGAGCTGATGCAACATTTTACTTTTGGCAAAGTGTTAATTTTTCTGATAAAAAATGAATATTTTTTATGAATGAATGAAAATGAAATGGAGTAGAAGGGGTTGGGTTTTAAAAAATTAATTAATAAACCCAACATCAAAGGGAAACACTGCTGTCTTTTCTTTCTTTCTTTCTTTTTGGTTTTTTTTTTTTTTAACTTTTTCTAGCCTTTTCCAAAAAGGAGAGAAGTAAAAAAACCCACCAACAGCAAAACAAACAAACAAACAAAAAAATCAGTTAAGAAACTGTTGTGTTTTAACCACAGCAATTTAATGTGGTGAGGAAGTGTGACAGAATGTGTGCAGTTGAGACTATCTGACTGTTTTTTTCAAATCTATGCAGTGATTTGAATGTTCAATTCCCATTAGAATTTAATGGGAGTTTTGCTTCAGACAAGTTTTTATATTCTCCCTTACTGGTAGCAAAAGCAATTCTATATACAAAATAAAAATATCTTCTATATGCTAACTCTTCACCCTGCCTCACCACTTTATAAAGTATGTATCTGTAGGCTTTCCAAGAAAATATGTGCAGTTTTAAAGGTATATTTAACTCCTATTGAGCAGATGATCCAAAACCCTGCAAGACCATTGTGAACACTACTGCAATAATGCAAACATGCACTTTAACACAGCTTTGACCCATATATAGGCAGTGGTTCATGAGATGTGTGTTTCAGTTCTTTGGTTGTCTGAGCTTTCTACATTGTGGTACCATTTATTTGCACTCCTTGCCTCTGAAGTTTTATATATCATTTTCTGTGCAGCCTCTCCAGGAGAATGGGCTAGTCAAGGGTTTTCCTGTTAAACTACTTGTGGAAGTGCTGACCAAGGGCTTTTACTGGGATTTTCCTCAACTTCTTCACTGGCCACGTTTCCTTTCCTGATCTACTTAATTATGAAATCAGCAAATCAGCCTCCTCTGTGCCGTCTGACTGGGCCTTCCTGTGGCTAAGGTAAACAACTTCTGCACCACTCCTGTTGCACATCCAGATTTGCCAGCGCTGCTGGAGCCCCACTGTCAGGTCCCCTGTTCCCCATCAGTACCTTCTCCTACAGAGAAATAGTAGTAGTCACCAACTCTGCCTGTTGTCAGAGCTCCAAAGCAAACATCTGAGCTGTGGCCAGGGGGGTGGGCTGTTTCTGGGCCAACGTCTTGATAGAATAAAAGCCTCCAAAATTTGTTCCAAGTCACCCATCACTCAGTTGCTCTTCTTTTTTTTTTCTCTTTTTTTTTTTTGTCTCTGGTAGAGATAGAATCTGTGTTGTTAGTATACTAGCATTAGGATAGCCCCAAGTATTAGAATTAGTATACCTCCTAGTATTTTCCTGATTTTACCAGCTTGTCATGTTTGAATGGTTATTATACATAATTCAAACTTATCTGTGGACATTTTACTTGCTTCAGTAAAGTGTTGAGTTGCAAAGTTTGGAATCAGATCATAATTTCTTGAATTTAAAGAGTTTAAAATATCTTTTTTTTTTTTTCCATGAAGATATCCCTTATTCTACTTGGAGATGCATGAAAACAGCTTTTAAAAATCCAACTATTGGCATGGACTGTTTGGGTCCATGATAGAGATATTGATCACAAATGCTTAGTGGAGAGGAAAATAATTGCAGAGCTTATACTTCAACATCTAATGATTACATTTCTCAGAACTACTAGAAGTGTTGAATCTCAGACACTATATAGGTTAAGGTCTAATAAACATCATTGCTCATGGTACTGTGTAAACTGTGTGTAATCTACATGCAGAGGCTAACTGTGCTTCCGCTAATATTCAGCACTTACAACGAATCACATTGGTATGGATTGCAATGCCCAGATTTCAAGTCTTAGACCTTAAAAAATTGGCATTAAAAATTACAATACTATGGTTTATATAGCATAATCACAATTAATAGGTTTATATAAACACTGGTATGCTTATAAATACAAAATAAAGGTGGCTTTTCAGTAAAGCTTCTGTACAACCACAGCTTTGGCCTTTTAAGCATAATCTCCTTGTCAGTAATTTGATTTTGTCACACCAGACTGACCTATACAAACTATTAAAATTAGGAATATGGTGATGTCTATTCTCTGAAAAGTAAAGAACACCTTGCATTCTCAAAAGGAGATTAGTGGAAGCTATTCCTGAGAAATACTCATCAGCCATTCCCCCCTCTTTCCCCTGCCTTCTCTGACAGATGCTGGGTTTAGTCTTGTAGTTTTGCTGCAGAGAACCCCAATTATATGCTGCTCATCTTGCCCTGAAATCAATTCTGTGAAAAATATCTTAGGAGTTCATGGTATCTGAAGTGCACTAAGAATACTGGAACTACCTCTGTAGGACTCTTACTGTGAATTATGTGTGGAATATCTGTTCCCCTCCCAGAGAAGTCTTTACAAAATCAACAGGAATAGGTGTGGTCCAACATAATTTGCAGCCCAGTACCACCTTCAACATTATGGTTGCACTTCTTACAGAAATCATGAATTTTTAAAGCAGAGTTATAGTTGAGAATAACCTTTTGCTAGACCTATACATGAATATTGTACACCCTCTTTAACTACAGTTTATGTACATTTATTAAAATGAGACATATCTTGAAATTAAAATTGAATGAGTTCTGTTTACGTCCAGAGGGCATTTAGCGTCACCTATACAAGATACATGAAATGTGCTCAATAGGACTGTTCGCTCTGTTAGGAAATTAGTGTATCTTAAATAAAGGATTAATATATCTAGAAGACTTGATAAATTGAAAAGGCTGACTATTTACAGTTTGTGCTATAGTAATTGGTGGTATCTGCTGTGTCTTTTTTTTCCTTTTAAGTCTAGTAAATAATATATCAAAACTCTAGTGGGGTTCTAAAAGTGCTACATTAAGTATGTGCTTTAAGAGCCATTTCCTGCTAGACTTGCATCAAATCACATTGATGCCAGGAAGACGTGAGTGCACTTGGTCTTTCACCATTTCTGCAGTGGCTGCCTTGCTATTTCCCTTATGACAGCCCAAGAATCCCATCAAAGTGGCTCTTTACTGCTTCTTTGTCCTCTTTAATCCTTGGTTTCCCTGGCCAAAGGAAAAACCTATTGCTGCACATATCACGGAAATGAGGGGAAGATGCAAAGTTGGAGCTCTGCTTCCACTCTCCTCTCTCTGAGAAGAGTCAGACATAGTAAAAGTAATGTGCCCGGTGCCAATGAATGCAGAGGATAACCTGAGTCCTGGTGCACCCTAAGCAACTGGAGTCAGGACCTAAAACAGTTGCCATTATTGTAAGAGGGTAATGAGAACTCTTATTACAGATAAAATCTGCAAAGGCTGCTAGAAACAGCATTTCATTAAGAGTGTGGCTTCTGGGGAGCCTGGGGAGATTTGTCTAATGATTGTCTCAAGACATCACTTTGTTTTCTTTGGCTTTGGTGATTTCTTCTTCTCTCCCCACCATGCTGTGGTGGGGCAGCTGAGTCAAGCTCTCTCAGAGTTGGCCAGTGCTCAAGCACCTTGAACAACACTAAGAACTGTGTGTGTTACTGCCTTTGTACTGCTCTCAGTACTTTGTGTTAGGTAGAGCTGGAAGAAGGCAAGTGGAATTTTCAAAGGCAAACCTTCAGTGCAAAATAAAATCCTGTTGACTTGGTTGGTCTGTGTTGGACTGAACTCCGTAGGCACTCAGTCCACTGGCAGCCAGAAGGAATGTTGTGCTGGTGACGGAACTCTCTCCCTCCAGTTTTGGACAAAATGATTACTCTGAAACAAACTCCATTTTTTCCCTTCAGATTTCAGGCTGCTCTTTAGGTGCACAGATTGAGCAATAGAGACCTAAATACACTGAAGATGGCTGAGGCAGCTTTATTTATCTGCATAAAGACTGAAGTGAATTCAGAATGGTCTGGAATCTCCAGGGAAGAAATATATTTTTTGGTGTATTTCTGTTAAAACTAGGTTTTCCAATCTTTACAGTGCCCTGTTTTGGTTGGAAGTAGACCTACCCAGATAGTTTACATTCTTGCTGTTTTTACAGCATGAAACAAAGCAATACAGAAACCCTATTATTTCAGCAACTGCAGACTAGAGACAATCCATCAGCCACTAGAACACTAAATGCTTTTGGTCTTTTTCAGCTGATGACCTCTACAAAAAAAACAGCTAGGCTCTATTTGTTTTGGTTTGGTTTGGATTGGCTTTTTTATTCTGCATATGCTCAAGGGCTTGAAGGATCACCTAATGTTCCAGTAAAAGGATATTTTTTTTAATCTTTACATTTGCATTTAGAGAAAGTTGGTTTTTTATGTGCTGCCAGACTCTTGCTTCATATTTTAAGCCATGCAGAATATATATGCCAAAAATATTGCTATTTGTAATAGAAGATTATTGCAATTGGAGGTTGGGGGAATTTGGTCTGGGGTCTTATTTGTTTGGGATTGATTTTAACATATCTAATGAGGAGTTTTTTGTTTGTTTTAAAGGTACCAACTGTAACAGCATTTTTTTTGTGTCAGGGCACTGTCTCTTCATCTCCTTCTTATACTTTTTGATCTTTCTTGAGGCCGTGTATGTGTCCATATTTTCTCAGAAGCTGCTTGATTGCTGATGATTTTTTAACAAAACAGACTTTTTGTGTTGCTGTGAATTTTATAAGCACAGTAAATTTTGCTTCACCACTGGAAGTGTAATGGGATAATAATGGCATCTTGCAGCACAAAATCTATGAAGAATGGGTTAATGTTAACTCTCTGTGATTATGCTAGTCATCAGGATACTATGAAGTCTTCAGTCAGCTGAAATACAAGTTTTCAATTGCACTAAAATTTCACCTTTGGATTCATTCTTACCTAAACAGAGGTATTTCTGCATGTGCAAATATATAGTCACAACAAAGTGGTCAAAGTATACAAGCTAATTATTGACGTGTAATGGCACATGTAATAACAGCTGAGCAATTTTAATTTGGTCCTATGCCTGCTTTGCATAAAGATACTCTGACTTCCTTAATCATAGAGTTTTGCAAAGGGCAGAAATGTTTTTCAATCCATAGATAGGGCCTAGGAGTTGGCTTGTTTGTCCCTAATCAGGTGAAAAGGTAGGCTTATTTTCCTGGTCCAGCTTCTTGCTCACTTCTGTCAATCTGCTTCACGGACATTTATCCTGATATGTTCTTTTTGCCCCTTTTGGACAAGTCCAGGTACTATCCTCTAGCCCGTGCTTAGATGAAATGAGGCAGGGTGGTCATTCAAAGTAGTAAGGTATGTTCCCTGCACTTGTGTTAGGATTGCACATGGATCCAATGTTGCTCTACAAGTATGAAACTCTAATTGTGAGGAAAGTGTAAAGATTGGAGCAATCATGAAGTAGACAACTACACTTACTGCTGGACATGTCTCTGCTGAACAAGTGGGAACTTATGGTATGGTGGTATTAAAGGGCATATTCTTGTCAAAAAGTTAGCTCCCTGGCAAAATTGTGCATCCTTTCTCCAATGCATGAGAGAATAATGCTCTCTACTTAAAGATGAGTCATAGAAGGGTTTTCTTTTTTCCCTTTTTGAATTAGCTAAGACAGTTGTTTTTTCCCTTTTCTTTCTCAGAAGCGTATCTAAATTTTTCAAAACAATTGAGCCTGAGGGAAATCCCCTAGCATGGAAGATTTCAGGCCAAGATATAAGCAAGAGAAAACAATCTTCAAATGAGAATTTCTGGGGTCAAGTGTGTGTATTTGTGACCAGTGCACCAATTCATCATGAGAATTTCATATACTCATGTAGTTAAAGCAAGTGTATATGTACACATATATGCATAGATATTTGTTCCAGACCAGAAATTACAAATAGTAATTTTTAAATCTATCACATGCATGTCTTTCATACAATATAACCCACATATTCTTATTCTTAGGGGGAAACTGACAGAGAATCAAAGTAAGAATCAAAGTCTAAGTGTCTAGCCAGAAAAGGAACACAAGAAAAATAGTTTCTGCAGGTTGAATCACCGCTAATTTGTCAGTATGGATGATCCTAAGACACGCTCCTACTTATGCATTACCTATGAAAAGGAAAATTGTATTGACAGAAAACAGTATCACAATGCTTCTTGAAAAGACTGACACTTTTCTAAGAACCTCCCTTACTGTTAATTGCTGTTACCAGTTTTCCTTAGACTATTCTCACTCAAAGCCCACGTACAATGTCTGGAGATAATTTCAAATAAAATCATGATCACTGAAAATTTAAAACACTTACAAGAAAAATGAAACACAGTTTGACAGTGCTAGAAGTGTAGGTTGGAAACCCGACAAAGAGAAACTAGGAAGGGGCAGTAAGAAGCTGCTTTTAGGCTCTGAAACATAGAGGACATTGGGTGGGCTTTCTCTGCATGCAGTCATTTTCTTTTTTTTAATTGTCCAGTCAGTAATCAACATTTAAAGGAAGCCTAAGTCACATTTTTCAAATTCATCATCTCCCACAGTGCATTCTTAACCTTTATTAAGGCCACCCCATGGAAATTCCACCCTGTTTCAAAGTATAGAGTCTTGCTGGTGCTTCATACCTGGAACTGAGAGATTTTTCTTTCTCATTTCATAACATTTGCATTAGGGAGGAGAGGAGATGAATGTTTTCCTTTCACATGTTCCTCTTCATTTTGCTCAGCATAGAGTTGGTCACTATGTCTAACATGCTGAAGAAGTTTTATGTGGATACTTACATGAGTAAGAGTTACACAATTTGAGGTACATCCAAATTAATTGCTAATACAGGAATTTCTCTGAAGAGTCTGAAGTCTCTCTGTACCAGAAACTCATAACAGAAATATCTTTATAGACATGAAGCAATAGTATCCCCAGCTCATTTACGTGTGAATAGGAATACAAGACAAATAAAAGGTGAGAAAATATGCCATGCAACCGAGTTTGGAAGGGATGAGGGATGAACAAGACAGTGGAAGGTTTGTTAAACTCACAACATTATGACACTTTGCCTGATGCTTTGTATGACAATTATGTATGATCACATTGGAATTGTTCCCATTAAGTATATAAACATGAAGTCACTTTGCTTCAGAGAAGTAGAAGTATAGATATTAGTAGAAGCCCAAAGGTGTACCAAACTATGGATAATCTAGAGGAGGAGAGAAATTAGAAAGGAAATGTGTGTAATCTAACATTCAGCTTCTGCACTGTTTGATGGAAGACATCAGACCAGAGCTCTACCTCAAGGCTGACCAACCATGGCTCATCCTGGGGATTTTTTTGGGATTTTTTGTTATCTCTTCCTTCTTCATGGCACTGGATGGACCTCACCAGCATTTTAGCTCTGTTTGCGCTCTTGAAAGCTTGAATCTTAGAGGATATTTACCTGTCTCAGGTGTGGCTAAAGGGCCCTTCCTTTGCCTGGTGTTTTGTTTTAGAAATACGTCCTTTCTTGATGGCCTCTCAATAGTACAACTGATTTCTGTAGCACTCTGGTTAGATGAACTGAGAAATCCTATTTGGAGAGGGCTCATTTTAGGTGAGAGATAATGTTTAGCCTGAGGAGATGTGTGGTTGGGAGGGTTTCATCCTGTATCTTGCAAGCTACCACTGCCAAACATGTTCACCATGCACAGTACTAACTTCTTGTGCAGTGTTTGGCAAAATTGCTTTTTTTTTTTTTTTTGGTCAACATGCTGAGTGTGATCAAGATTATCTTAGTAGATAGGTGCTATAATAGATATTTTATTCAACTGATATGGTTTTTTATATTTCATAGGTATTATCAAGGCCATTTTGTTTTCTCTGTCTCAAATGCATGTGTTTCTAAAAATTCCCTCCAAGACTATTCTTTGAAGGCAATCTGTGAAGGCCCAGGTAGTCTGTGGGCTCAGCTGGAGCTGGTGAAAGGTAAGTTGCCTTGACTGGACATTAATCCCATGGCATGACTTACCACCTGGCCTTTGGATAAAGCACTTACTCTTCTGATTGCGTTAAGGGCAGAAGAAGGAGTGCTTCAGAATCATGATGTTTAACGAAAATAAGAAAAATCAGTGCCCAAAACAAGATGAAAGTGGCAGTAAGGAACAGAACACAGTGCGAGTTTGTGGGGCAGAAGAGGAGTATATGTATTCAGTAGGGACTGTTACAAAGTAAAAAGAAAGAAATCTGACATCACATTTTCTGTAACATGAGTGCTGTGGATTTTGATCTACAGCAAAATATTATTTTTTATCAAATGGGGCTTTTGGTGTAGCTAAGTTTTTTGTTAACTTGCCTGTATTTTTTCCCTTTTTATGTTCTGGGGAAAAAAAATCAGAGGAATATTTGTTTAAATCTTCTTGTGTTATAAGAGATTTTGCTCCATAACAATGTAGGGGAAAATAAGCTGTCAAAGAAAAAGAAGGATGAACTTTTAAACCCATGATATAGAGGTAAGGAGTATCAATGATGATGCTATGCTTTGAGTCCAACATGTATTTAATCTTTCCAGGAACATGAAGAATTGAAATCTAAAAGTCAATCATTTTCAGGTTTTTATTTCCTAGCAACACCTCTTACCGCTGAATGAGGTCTCTAATGAGTTGAGCTCACATGAGAGATACAATTTTGTATACTGTGACAGTAACAACTGTGATTTTGGTGATTACTTTTTTTCCCAGGGAGAAGATATGCCTGTTATGGGACTTTGCACAAATACTTGATGAATACTGGATACGTTTTAACGAACAAGGCAGGCTTTTCATTGCTAAAAGTGTCAAAAAGCAGAGCAATGTTTCTGCCTTATGAATAAGGTAAGAAATAGAAGTTTGACCCACCTCACTCTGTTGCCAACTAGATGAAGTTACTTGAAAGAGTGCAGAACCATCAGTGTAAAGATTCTTCCTTTTCTCAAGAACAGTGTTTCGTGTTCCTGGGTCTGTGGTTTGCTTTGTTTGGTAAGAATAAAGATAGGCATTGGAGGACATTTCAAAATTATTCCAAATCAGATTTCCAATGGTCAGATGCAAGTCATGATCCTCACTTCTAGTCTGTCTCCATCATCACTATGGGAAATGAAGATGTCCATGAAGCTAACACTGAGCTTACCCCACTGGCAGCCTTAGTGTTTACACTGTGTTTTGCTGAACCACTTGAAACAAGCAGATGCAAGCATTTTAGACTGAAAATCCAGCCTGGGAGGAGTGGTCTTCCGTGTTACTCTGATTTCTGTTGTTGTTCCTATCTTACATGCAACATTAACAAAATGCAGTCTTTTTCTACATCCAGATTTCTGCTATGTGTGTTTGTTTGCATCTGTGTGTGTGCGTTTGTGTAATAAGAACTAAATGATAATAAATGAAGTTTTCTTGCCCTCCTGAGGACTGTCTATTCAACAGTTCCAGACAGCTCTGTCCTGGAGACAGAAGAAAGTGTAACCATAGTGATGGAATGGAAATTATCTCTTTGTTCCTAGCTGCAGTATCCTACAGACACTGCCATTTTCAAGGTCAAATATATATTAGGAAGAGATAAAAATTGAAGAAAAATATGCTGGCTTAACTACGAAAGCTAATTTAGTTTATGCATTTTAAATTATGCTAAAAATTACCAAAATGAGATTTCTCAGCAAGAACTAAATGTGTGGTTTCACAAAACTAATTTTCAAAGATGAACACGATTACAGACTTTAGCTTTAAAAGCTTTTCAGGCCATCAGAGAAAACAGCAAAGCTATCAATTACCAGACTTCAGTGGTGCTTCTGTCAGAAATATAGTGGTAATTTTAGCATTCTCCACAGCATTTACTAAATTAAGAATGTCTCCTAACAGATCAATTAACTGGAACATTATTGAATTTAATGAAACATGGGAACTGTAAAGGAATGGTAATCAATCTCTAAAATGAAACATTCTGGCACCTCTTTCCAAATGGCAGAAATAGTAGGGCCATGACATGATGAGATGACAGTGGTCATTTTGAGGATTTGAGGGTAAGATTGAGCATTCTTCTGATTAAGCATAACCCCTTCTCATCAAAGTATTTCCCAGTGCTGAGCTCTGACATGCAGTAGAGCTAAGCTCTTCCGAAAACATCTTGAAGCTGGTAACCCTGCCACCCCTTCAATCAACCTGTTTTATTGTTCTCTGCCTTTTCCAAAGATGGAAAAATATGCACAAAATTCTGTTCCCACGATGATGCTCAAAGTCAGTGTGAAAAACTCTGAGTATCAGAAGCTTTATGGGTCTGCAGATCATCAGAGTCTCTCCCCTTTGTCCTGGGGAAGTACATAAAGCAATCTTCCCATTACTTTTGCTTCGTGGTGCTGCAGTAGGCTTGGCTGCAGGCAAGACAACACTTTTGTTGTGGAGACAACATCATATAAAGTGCCTTCTGGAAAACTGGTCTTGTGGAGGGAGTTTGAGGGAGTGTAATGTGGCAGTTAACATCAAATTGTCTGTTTGCAAGTGATCCTCCTATATCACTCAGAGTTTTACTCAGAGTGATTTGTTGCAGAAAGACCATTCTTCTCCACATCCCAGATTTGGGCCAAAGCTGCTATGTCTGCTGTGGTATGCCAAGAGACAGTCAAGCAGAAGAAGCAGAGTCAGCTTGCAGGAGAAGCAAGGATATCCCAGACTAAAGAATAAACTAAATCAATTTTGTGAGTCTCTTCAGTCAAACATGCCTTCTTCCTTTGAACTTACCCCATTACTGACTCTGCAGCCTCATGGCGAGGAAAGCACCTTTGCATTAGCTAGGGTAACATTAGAGGAACAACTCTTAAGAAATAATGAAGCTCCCAAGAAAAAATGACAGACAGTAGGAGGCCATGGCCACAAAGACACTGAAACTGTGTTCTCCCTTGACAGCCATTACTGAAACAGTGTTTAAAGCATTGTCATCTGTTCTAAGCAGATGGAGGAGTCTGATGTGAGTGCAAATCACTAAGACAGATTTTTATTTTAATAGTTCAGGGATCTTAAAGATTCAGTCAGAGCATTGGGTCATTTATTTTCTCCATTACACTAACATAACCCTAAAGTGATCTTGCAGGACCCCAATATACCCATTAAGAGAGCAAAAAGTGTCATCAGATCTGTCATTAGGACCGATGATCTGAATTTTAGTTGAAGCCTAGGATACCTTAACTAAAATACAGTTTTGATGTTACCAAACTTAGTGATTTTGCTTATTGACAGGGAAAAGCATTTGCAAGATCAGATATGACCAGTAGGACAACACTTACTAATATACAATGAAGGCAACAAGTGAGATGACACAACTGAGGCAGGGAGGAAGGGATTGGCTAAAGGACAAAGCAAGCAAAAGAAACAGCTGATGTTTGTTCCTCCTACTGAACTCAGAAGTATGGACACCAGTCACGGGAGCTGCTACCAAGGATGGTACTGCCTCCATGACTCTGGTTATAGAAACAACCTGATCTTTGCCAAAAACGTCAGCTCTTCTCATCAAGTTGATGGTGATTCTTCATATTTTGGACCTCTGCCTACAATATTTGAAGGTCTTTGGAAACAGTTGCTGTTAAGTGGAAAGCACTCACACTCAGGGTTGGGTAGCTAAGATATTATCTGCTTTCTGCAGAGCATTAGTCAATGCCACAACCTGACTCTGTGATGCTGGGTTTCTGGAGTGATCTTGTGCTTCAACCCATGTCAAACCTTTCAACCCATCTCTTAATAAACTCCCTTCTTCAGATTATTGGTGCCTAAACACTGATGAGGAGGAAAGGGTACAGAGGTACTGAAATAGTTGCAGTAGCATTATCTACTTCTGAAGCAGCTCCCCTTATTAAGCTACAAATAATCTGTGCTGCAATCCTATGATTTTGCAACCTTTTCTCCCCTTGAAATGTGTCTTCTGCTGACAATGTGTATTGTTTGTGATGCCAGAAAAATCTATTTGGTCTTCCTGGTACTTAGAATAATCCTGGATGCTTTCTTCTGACTGCTGCTTGTACAGCATGTGGGAATGGCACTGGCAGAAGCATGGGAAGCATCCAGTGCCCTAGACATTTGCTGTCTAGAGATTGTTGAAAATAATCCCTTTCTGTTGAGTGTCCTGCAGGGAAAATTCAGGCTCATTTCCTCATGACCCATTCAGATAACCACAGTTTGGTTCTGAAGAAGGATTTAATTTGATTTTTTAGTGTTGAAACTGCTACCTGATCCTTCAGGATAATGATTTCCTGAATCAAAGATGGTTTTCTCTTTCTCCATACTTCACTAAAATTCAATATGTTTTATTTAAATGGTATTTTAGAAATATAAACCCCAGATGTTTTAAGTCATACTTATTTTCAAAGTGTAATAAATTGATTTTGAAATAGATATGACTCTCTTTGCACTCTGAACACCTTTTACATTGTTACAGAGTAACAGAGTTTACACCATGGATGAACATTTTCTTTTGAGACAATGTGGATGTGGAGTGCGGTGCTGGACTGTATAAGGGCAGCATAGGAGCAGATCAGCCAAATATTATCACAGACTGGCATAGATCAAATTATCAGAGATCGTCTGAAACAGACTGATAGTCTTTCTGCATTTTAGTTGCAACTAATGGCCACCAGTGCCACGTGATTGTGAATAGCCAATCTGAAACACCATAAAGGACCTCAAATTTTTTGGGAACATAAGCATTGGAGGTATAAGGAGAAGCTGAGGACATGGATTGGTTCATCTGTGCAGAAGTGAAGTGAAAGAGAGCATAGCTAGTGGTTCTCACCGTATTGATGTGCAGGAGGTTGATGATAGCTCCATTTGTAGCAAAACTGCCCCACACAGGAACAGGCCAAA
Source organism: Campylorhamphus procurvoides (assembly GCA_013396655.1). Taxonomy (NCBI): domain Eukaryota; kingdom Metazoa; phylum Chordata; class Aves; order Passeriformes; family Dendrocolaptidae; genus Campylorhamphus; species Campylorhamphus procurvoides. The sequence continues at coordinate 232,854 of WBMV01004630.1, forward strand.
CTTCCCTCAATGGACTGTGTGAGCTCCAAGGGTATTTGTGTGTGCAACAAGACCGGATGAGGCAGCCACTGCCTGCCTTTTTTTCTGCTTCTTACCTGAAATTCATATACCTCTGTTAATTTAAATGTGCTGGACAAAGGTGCCTGCATGTCATTCTGGGTCTTAGCTGTGTTAATTTCCTGTTATTTTGCCAAGTAAGAAGCGGGAAAGTATCATGGGGTTTAGTATTCTCTAAATGCAACACATTATTATGTTAAAAACTCAATCCTTTTTCTCCACAAAGAGATTGAAAACATAAGTACATAATCCTTTCACAATTTGAGTAACTTCTTCGTTCAAATAAATTACAACTGTTTTAGTAAATTAATTCTGAGATGAATACAGAAGCAGATGGGACTGAGAGAAAGGGAGGGGGAACAATGCGATGAACCCTCTTTGGTATAGATTCCCATTTCCACGTCAATCTTCCATGCTGTGACTTCTGTGGGTCCCCTACAGCCCTCCATTGTGTGGAGACCTGCTTGGTGTCACAAACAAAGGGCCTTGCTTTAACTCAAGAAGAGGGACATCTGTGTTTGAGGTGGGAGGGATCCGGCAAGAAGGGATAGGAAGAGGCAGCAATAGATTAAGATTTTTTCTGAACTACTGCAATGGATGAGAGGTTTAGGGTCAGAGTCAGAAACAACATGAGTTATTTTGTCTCTACATCAGCTATCAGGCAGTACTTGACAGTTCTGCCAGTTTCCTTGCAAAGGTAGTTTGTCCATTTGCTGCTTCAAAACAACAATTAACTTTCTATATCTTTTATAAAGACACTGACAATGCTGTCAAAGAATAATTAATTTCAGACTTTCCGCAAAGAAATGACTACTGTTGCTTCAACTTCCATGTGGTATCACCACATAAAACACTATGTTGTCTGGTGTCTTTACACAGCCTGTGGGCCACTGTGCTGCAAAAAACACCTCTATGTCATGAGCTTCAGCAGCAAAGAAGAGTGTGCCAAGGCCAACATCAATGGAGTAGAAAAAGATTTAAAGAGTTCAGTTCAGTCACATGAAATTTAAGTTGCTGGCATAATAAGAAAAGTTTGTCATGAAGAGGTGATGGAGTAGGAATGTCTAGAGATAAGGAAGAAGAATTCTTATGGAATTTGGTTGGGCATTTTTTTGGGTTTTGGGTGTTTCTTTTGGGGAGGTTGTTTTTTGGGGCTTTTTTGTTGTTATTTATTGTTGTTGTTTTTTTTTTTGTTTGATAGGTTTTCTGTGCAGGCATGGTGAAGTTAGGTGTAACCGGTTGAAATTG
>WBMV01004631.1:8790-116101 GCA_013396655.1 Campylorhamphus procurvoides
CGCTCGGGGTGCGCCCGGTGCCCGCTCTCTGACCCCGTCCTGACCCCGGGCTCTGCCTCCCCCGAGCGCCCCGCGCAACCTTGTGCGCTCTCCTTTTGTGTTTGTTTCTGCGTTTCTCATGTTTAATCGTGGGCACTCTCCGGGAGGAGGAAGTTGAGGCAAATCGGTATTTAGGTCAGCGGGCCCGTGGCTGACGCAGTGCCCTGTGGCTCTGTGGCTGCTCTCTGCGCTCGTTGGGCCCTCGTTTGTGTCGTTGGGCCGCGGTGTGGAGGCGCCCGGCGTGACGGAGCGGGCCCGGCCGTGCCCTCGAGGCCCGGGGTGTGCGGCCGGGGCTGCTAACGGGATTTACCCGCCCCGGCCCCTCCCGCCAGTGGCGCTGGGGCTGGCCGGGTAGAAGGGCTCCGCTTGGTGTCGGGAGGCCGCGGGCCCCAGCACAACCGAGGTGAGGTCTTGCTGCTGGTGAAAGGAGACGTTTCTCAATTGTCTCCTTTCCTACATTCGAGGAGAAGTGGTTGCCTGTAACCTCCGCCGGCCCCGGGCCGCATTTGTGGAGCGGTGGGTGTTCCCGGGCCCAGCCGGCGACGGCGGGCTGGTGATGCCGCATTTTCTGGGCTGCCTGTGGGCACCCGCTCTCCTCTGGAAGCGAAGGGCGGTCGGATTTCGCTGGCGCCTCCTTCCGCCAGAGCTGACGGCCTGCGGGAGATATAAATAGGGGCTGACTTCAGCGGGCGGCGGGGGCGGTCGGGCGCCCCGGGCCCGTGGCAGGCTCCGGCTCGCCCATGTGACCGGCCCGCCGGGGCAGAGCGGCGGCAGCGGGGTGGGCCGGGGTGAGTGCGCCGCAGCGGGGCTCCTGCCGGCCGTAGGCGCCGTCCGAGTGAACCCGGCTGACACGAGGGGCGCGCCCCGGAGCCTGGAAACGCGCGATTCGTTCAGCGTTAGGTAGCAACGACTTGACATTAACCATAGGGGCATGCATTTCAAGTAGCGGAAGAATGTGCAGACAAAAGGAGCTACCGAGTCTCTAGGTTGTAGTAGGATTATAGTATCATTAGCACCTAAAGCAAGATTTAGTAGGTGGTGAAAATTGTTGCGGCACACTGACTTGGAGTGCAGCAAGTCAGTTAAGGTTGGTGTTGGCAGTGTGATAGCACTTTGATCGTACCTGCTTAGTAACAAAACGGCTGGAGTATAGTCTTTATTGTATTATAAAGACATAGGTCTTGCAATACAGATGATAAGATTTTTTTTTTTTTAGATTTCTTTAGGTGGGTCATGGCTTTATTATCTTCTCCCTTGCCTTGTGTATGTCTGTAAAACTGTATCAGAGTAAGTGTGAAGCTGTTTTGTAGCCTGAAAGGATACTGTTTATACTTGGAAGCATTATAAAGCCATAAATAGTACAGCTATTTATACCTGGAAAATTAAGTCCTGTGATCACCAACAGGCCAGCAGGTGAATTTTGCTTGTTTGCTTCCTCCTGGCTTTGGTTTGTTTTGATCCCAGAAGTTTAGTTTACGTAGACAAAGACAAGTCTCAGTTGCTTTTTTTTTGTTGTTTTTTTCTAGTGAAACATAAGTTTATTGTTTGCAGTGTAGATCTCTTAATTAAAAAAAATATTTTTCTGTACACTGTGTAACAAATTCTCTTTCTGCATTTTTGGCCTCTAGCAAGTGCCATTGGTCAAATATATAGCTCTTCCTGAATAGGAAAACAGCAATCTAAAGTTTACACTAAAATGTGTTCAGGTGCCGTATGCATGGCTTCTACTAAATTTATATTTTTAGTGCAGTATTCTTACATGTTCTCAATTCGTAGCAGATTGTGCGAATATTGTTTTCCAGTTTTATTGCCCTTGGGAATCAAGGACTTGGTTGTTGTGCAGTTCTCTACTGAGTTTGCTTTGCAGAGGTTAACAGATGACAAAGGTGAAAAATTGTTATTCGTGGCAGGGTTAGCACTGACTGCCTCTGGCAGGCTCTGAAGTCTTGCTGTAACTTTATTGAGAGAAGTTTTTTTTCTTTTGTAAATATGTAGCTGTGTAATAAAACATATTAACAGTTTGAAGTTGTTAATTTTATTTCTCTTGGAAGAGTATTATGAGAGTAAGAACTGCTAATAGTGCAATTCCATAAAATGATGCGAGATTACCATTGAAAAAGCTAATCAGGAGTCGGGGAAAAAAGTAAGCTATGTTTTATGTTTATAGACTTGGTCTTGCTTATTCTGCATATCTCTATTAGTGCTCAGGGTTTAGTAATTAAGGGTGTTTTTCGGCTGTCAAATTAAATTAACCTGCACATGTACCTCAGTGCCCAACAGGTATATTATTTCTTAGTATTAGTATGATGACACTTTTTCTTCTCTTAGAGGTTCATAATGATGTTACTTAGCTATACAATTGCAGTCTTGAATGGTGTACTAACATTCTTGCAACCCTCTTTAAGAATGATGGTATCACCTGGGGGAGGCAGGGTGAGCAGACATACTTTTAATTCTATAACCCTGTAATTGATTTTGGTAACATGCTAGTTCCTAATGCAGTTCTTGGTTTTATTTACAGCATCGCGATGACTCAGGAGACAAACCAGACCCCAGGGCCTATGCTGTGTAGTACGGGATGTGGATTTTATGGAAATCCTAGGACAAATGGGATGTGTTCTGTTTGCTACAAAGAACATCTTCAGCGACAGCAGAATAGTGGTAGAATCAGCCCAATGGGTAAGGATGTGTGGCATTGTTGACTTTTTTTACTTCTTTCAAAATAAAACTATAGAGAGTTACAAGGAATCTTAGAAAATTTTTAGGAGAACTTCTGAAAACTGTTTTCTGAAATAGTGAATATCCAAGAGAATACTACTATAAATCACAGTAAAGACAAAAATACATTTCTGCTTAACGTGTTCTTGTTTGCTTCTCATACAACCATAACTTCCTTTCCCACTTAGTCCCCTCTGTTAGCATATTGTTATGCAATCTGTATTTTGTTTGTCAACAGTTCAACATGTCTTTAAGTAAGAATTAATATGCAGTAGCAGTGGAGATTTTATGCTGACAGTTCACAGATGTGTAGGAGACTATTTGAGTAATGTGTTTGCTACGATTTAACATGTCAAATTCTTGTTATCTAGGAACAAGCAGTGGTTCAAACAGTCCTACCTCAGACTCTGCATCTGTACAGAGAGCAGACGCTAGCTTAAACAACTGTGAAGGTGCTGCTGGCAGCACATCTGAAAAAATAAGGTAAAATTAAGGTATTATTGTGAGATTTGAATTAACTGTGAGTGTGCAGCAAGTTGAAGGCTTGCAGCAATCCTTCCCTATCATAGTGAGTATCTGCATAGGAAAAAGGACCTGACAGGGCTCTATGAATCTGTGTAAATGAAAAATTATTTAAATATTTGGTTGCTGCTCTAGTTAAAAGAATTTTTTTTTTATTTTCAGCAGAAATAATTTGCTACAGTCTTGCTTGTTTTCTTCCATGGAAACTAAAATAAAGTAAAAAAAATGTGTTTTGAGGATAGTAGAAGCGCATGTCAGGAAAATGTATCAGTAGTAATTGAACCAGTAGTTTATTAATGTTCAGACTGGGCAGTTTAAGCTTTTATTGTGAATGTAAAACTAATAAAAGTTATGTGTTTCACTGTACTTCAACAGAAACGTGCCTGTTGCCGCTTTGCCTGTAACGCAGCAAATGACAGAAATGAGCATTTCAAGAGAGGAGGAACTAACACCGAAAACAGAGACTGAGCCAGGTATGTTTTCAGAATAACACTGGGTAGAACCAGTGACTTAACACAAGTGAAGGGTTTGTTTACTTTCTGAGTAGCCGTCTCCTGTTGTGGTTATGGGTCTTAAGGAACTGTGTGAAGGATACTTTTAAGTACTCTCTCCTCAGAATCAAGACTAGTTCCAGTACAGAGCTTTAAGTTACATGTTCAATGTTAGTAAAAAAATTGACATCTATGATGGTGGTTTTAGATCCCAAACCTTTTTTGTTAAAAGTACGGCACTCTAAAATTGCATTTGGGCAAGGTGTTCACTTTTGAAGTCAAACTATTGAGATTCTCTGTATTATTGAGTAGTACAATTCCGGCTGACTCATGGCAGTCAAAATGGTTTTTTGCATTTGGAGAATGGGGCTTAATAAATTCCATTCTACAGGGGAATGAAGCTGTGGGGGAAGGGAATATGTTGTTTAAAAGCATTAAGAGAAGCTGCTTAGGGTACTTGAACTAATTGAATAATCAGTACATATAATCAAAGCATTGTTCCAGAAATGTAGGATAGTTGCAGCTTTAATTGCAGTGTAAGAATTGTCATTTCACAGTTTTATTCTCCTGCTGGATAGTTGTAACTGGATTAGTTAAACTTTGAAGTATCAATTGGCTCTTGGAGGAAGAGCTTGCTTAAACTACAGCTAGTGAGTGATGGAATTCATATCAGTATGTTCAAATGGATATCTTAACACACTTGGTTTTTTACTTTAACTTGTCCACTCTTTCTTATTTAACAGTTCTGACACAGTTTTAAAAACTAAAAGTGATGTTTAATAGGAAGTCTGTTCACTCAAACTGAAGATAAAATCTGTTTTTTCAGCTGTGAAGTCAGTGACATGAAAATGGCAGCAGATGCTACTCAGCACTGTATCAGTAATTTTTGTCTAGTTATATCTTTGCCAACAAAGACTGTTCTGACACTTGATACTTAATTGCTCAGTACTTGTACCCAGGATTTTACCATTTGCATAAGTCAGCTAAGTCAAGGTTCTGTGACATGTACAGTTATACAATATATTGGGTTTTTCATTATGTGTGGACTGAGGGGATTTTTGCAATGATTAATTTCCTGTAACTGATGTTGACTGAAGAGGTTTTCATTATGTAACTGAAAAATAATGTAGATTTTGCTGCAGTATTCATTAATTTATCATGTCATGTTATGAAATCCTACCTGAATGTAACAAGGAAATAGGAATACATAAAATGGTAAAAAATACATAAAATGGTAGTAGTGATGAAGTCATAGGTGACTTTAGTCTTCTTACTGTTGAACTGCTGTCAATTTGGCAGTTGTAAAGAAAATCTTTAGTTATTGTTGTCATATTACCTGGTTTTCAGTCAACTGTATGATAGATAGTGTCACATAGTCACTGTTGATTAGAATGGGGGCATTTAGATTAGAAGCAGCTCAGGATACTTATTTATTGTAATAAATAATCTCACAGGTTGAAAGCAGTAAAAGTTGACACAAGCTTGTGTAGAGATCACAGGAAAAGTACCAGAGAACTTAAATGTCTCTGAAAAGAACTCGAAGAACCAAACTATCTTCCTGAGAAATTAACTGTAAATTCATGAGGTGGCCTCACCTGCTCTAAAGCCCAAGTTTCCTCTTCAGTATTATGATTTGGCACAGATCCTGGACAGCATAAGATAGTGTCCTTATATACTATTCTTAGTGTTTGGCTGATATCTTAAATAAGCAGTGTTGCCTGTATTCATTGACACGTTCTCTTGTAGGCAAGAGAAGCTGGCCTAGACTTTTTATACAGAATTCCTGTTGTCTCTGGACTAGACAGGTTTTTTTTATCTTCCTTTTTCCAGTAACATCCATTATGTGTTGATCTCTCAAGGATGAAGTGAAACAATGGTGAATAATTTGCATCACCTCAAAACAACAAAGCTAATACTTTCTATGAGATTCTGATTCCCTGAGATAATGCTGCAGTCGTGGAGTAGTTAATGAATCACAGGCTGGCTCTAAGTATAGTCTGACCCTAGCAACAATTTTATAACTAGATAGTAACAGACCATGAACTCTACATCTTCAACAGTATGAAGTCACATTCTCTTCTGCCAGCTTTTCTTTAGCAAATGAAATTTTGTAAGTTTCCATTACAAGCCAGAAAGTTAAAAATAGAATTACATCTGGTCAACTAATTTATTTTTTTTTAGCAATCTGTAGCATAAAATTATACTTGTTTGCTTTTTGAATTGAAACAACTGAATACAGACGGTGGAGAAGTTGAGAAAAATTTAAGCTGTGAAACATAACAAGCTTGTTTTTCTTGATTTTTTTTTTTTTCAGCAGGGGGTGTGGTTTCAGCGTCTTTTGTCTTTTCTGTGCAGGTTGAGGTTGCAACCTGAACTCATTCAAAACAAACCTGCTGCTAGGACAATTCATTGTATCCTAACATTTGAAGAAAGGCACGATGAATGTAACTCATAAATTGTAATTCACATGTCTAAGGTGCTGTGTGTTCTTGTAACTTGTAATTTCTTAGTTCAACTTTCTTGCTTTGTTGTAATGTCATAACTGAACAGTTTTCAGTGCAGTAGTCCCTATATTTTTCATATCAAATAAGCTGCATGTACAAAGTCAAATTCATAAATGGACACTATTTACAAAACATATAATAAACTTTTACACTTCATATGGATTGAATTCTAATACAGTCTTGATCAAAGTCATACTACAGTCCGAGTATTCTAGAAATGCAATTCACAGTAACATTTTTTGCCCCGCTGAGTAGAAGGATTTAAATGCAAAATTCAGTGAACTCTATTTCTTTCCATGTGTTATGCTATCAGAACACTGTATCTACCAAGTTGGTGAAGCATAGTGGAGCCCTGTTTTGCTTATTTTAGCAGGTATTCCGATAGAAATTGGATGTGTAAAAGAGAGTTAATAACCACGAAAAATAATGAATTTGAAAACAAGTATGGTTATTGTTTCAGCTCACAGCATTTTCTTGAACTTTTATAGGTCATGATCATGCTGAATGGTCAGCCTGTAGTCAGGTCTGTCAGTGTTTCCAGGCACAGTATCAGCATGCATATCAGAGACGTGAGAGTCTGGTGGTTTTTCAGATATTTGTTTGTTGGTTGGGTTTTTGTTTGTTTTCTTTGTTGTTGTTTTTTTTTTTTTCTTGAGCTCTATTGGTGGTTTTTTTAAGGCAGTAATAGATTTGTTTTAACAAGTAGTATGATTAGCTATCCTTTTTAAACCAACAGCTGGACAGTAACACTGCTTACAAAAAAAGTAAACCAGAAATTGAACTGATAATGGTATTGTGTAAATTACATATTTCAATAATACCTAAATACTGTTAACTTCCATCCATACTGGAATTTACCCTTCCATTTCCTGAATTCAGCAGCAGCAGTATTGGAGGACAGCAAGCAGTGGTTGGTTGGCACACATCTCTTACTTCCTGCCAAGCCTATATGATTAGAGCTATTTTACAGCTGTCCTGCATTCAGGTTGAGAGACCCTTGCATATTGTAGGTAGAGCCAGTGTGTTATATCTGTGATGTGTGCAGTGTGTTGCAGGTAATATTGTGAGTAAGGTATAAATAAGGTAGCTTATGAGATATGGTAGGCACAAGAATCATAAGTACATGACATTCCTTAGATCTTGTTGTAATGAGTTGCTTGCTAATTCTGTTTCATTTTCATGATGAGTGACTTGCTAATTCTGTTTCATTTTCACATGTGGCTATAACAGTTGAGCAGTGTTGCTATCTGTAAACAGTTCTATTGTGACTGCTGGTAATATTATCTTATAAGATAACTTGGTATTGTATTGAAAATAATTAGCTTTCCTTTGTGTTTCCCATGTCTGCTGTAGCTTTGGTAGATAACCCTGATTGCAAAATGTCTGAAATGGAATCTCATATAAGCCCTGAAGCTGTCCACGTTGTAAAAGGAGGCTTAGGACCCAACTGTTTGCTCTGTGCTTGTTGGTGATAGGGTGCTATATTTTAATAATGATATCCCATAGACATCAAGTCTTTATGATGACCACATTAAATGATATTTGTGTGATACTGAAACTGAGGAATCTTTACACAATTAATATGGCAGTAAAGATAATAAATACACATGTCAGAGTTGGACATATAAGAAAATGAGTTATATGCTGCAGAACATTTCTATCCCCATTCTTTGGCATGAAAGGAAGTGTGGTGGAAGTTTATTCTGCAGCCTTTCATCACAGGAACTGTGTTGGTTGACATAGCAATTGTAGTTCCTGGAGAGTGAAGTATTTGCATGTAGGAAACCTGTTAAAGCATAGTAAGTACTGTCCATCTTTTAAGACTATAAACTTTTATGTACAAGTACGTTGTCATGGATTAAGACCAGCTGGCAGCTAAGTACCACACATCCACTTGCTCAGTCCTCAGGGGGACAGAGAATTGTGGGTTAAGATAAAAACAGTTTAATAATTAGAACAAAATAAGCAATTTCAATTATAATAATAATATAATAATTGTAATGAAAAGGGGAGAGAGAGGAATAAAACCCAAAAAATGATGCGCACTACAAATGATCACCACCTGCTGACTGATGCTCAGACCATTCCCCACTAGTGAGTGGCAGCTTCCAGCCAACTCCCCTCAGTTTATGCATTGGGAAGGATGTTCTCAGGTGTGTAATATCCCTTTGGCTAGTTCGTTCAGGTCAGCTATCCCAGCAGTGCTCTCTTCCAGTGTTTTGCGTACCTGATTGCTGGCAGAGTGTGAAAAACTGTGAAAAGCTTGTTATTTAAAGTAAACACCATTTAGCAACAATTAAAACATGGGTGTGTTATTAGCATGATTCCCATACTGAATCCAAAATACAGCGCTGTAACAGCTACTGAGAAGAAAGCTAACTCTATCCAGGCTGAAACTTAAGACAATTGTGTTAATATGAAATGTAAGGATTGCATTAGCTCTAATAAAACTTTCAGCTTTGGAACTGCAGAAATGCATTTTTGTATTTTGGAGAACTTCACACTTTACCTTTTCTTTCTCATTTTATTTTTTCCATTTCTTCAGCTGTGGAGTTGGCAGTTAGCTTCCTCAAATCACAATGCTTAAATAATAATAAATGCTTAAACCTTTTTTTTTTTTTCCTGTTTTCAAGAGTTCATGCCACTGGTATGCTTGCAGTTTAAGTTGTTGGGATCTCATTTTTGTTTAGTCTGAAAAGCTTCTAAAAACTTACTGATGTGGTAGCCCTTACTGGTCTCTTTTGGTATGGGAAGGATTAGAAAATAATGCTGTTTTATTTTTATCATGCTTTGTTCAGCTGAAACATTGGATTCATTCTTTATCATATGAAATCTCAGTGGGAGAATACCTCGTAATTGTTTATACAGGCATGCTTTTTTGAAGCAACCTTACTGTTTTATGTAAGGAGAACTACTGACAGCTTTGAACATCCTTTTTGTAGAGTGGTTTTTAATTTTGAGAGGCTGTCCCACATAGTCACTGTACCTTAATAATTTAGGATCTGAGAAGAGCTCTGTTCTCTAGTTTGTAGGACCTTCCTGCACCTAGGTTGAGTAGCTTTTATGCCAGCTGTGTAGCTAACTTCTTCCATCAGTGGCCTTGCTGCTCCTCTTGTAAAGGTGCCTCTTATCTTCAGACTACATATAAAGGAAATTTTCCCAATTTCTTGATGAATTGCTTGTATTTATGTGGCGTTTTATCAGGCACCTCTCACAGTCCTACTGTTATGTTAGTCTTTATCTCAATCTGCTAAAATAATAGCCTTCCTTGGCATGATGGTAGCGCATCTTCTAGTGCCTACAGATAATAATGTAGGACCAAAATGCTAGTTAATAAACACCTCCTCAGTTCTGAAAATCTGTTGCTCCTAAGTTTTTTAGCATTAGTTTAAAAACTGATTGGTAAAATTCAAGTGAAGAAAACCTTACCAAGTCTTGAGCCAGAGGCTGGGAAAGGAAATGACCAAGGTGATGGAGGGCACAGAACCACAGAGTAGGCTGGGTGAGAAGTGGCTGTAAAAATCATCTGCTTCCAACGCCCTTGTTCCTGTGCCTCACTAGTTGGGGTAAATAATTTCTACCTAACATCTAGTCTAATTCTCTCGTAGCTCAAAAATATTTTGCCTTGTCCTATCACTGGCTGCCCATGTATAAAATACCTATCTCCCTGTTTTGTAAGCCCTTTAAAGACTGTAAGGCTTCAGTGAGTGCTTCCCAGAGCCTTCTTATCTCCATGCTGAACAGCCTTAACTCTCAGCCTGTCTTCATAGGAGAGGTGCTTCAGTCCCCTGATCACCTTTGTGGCCCTGCTTTGAACTTGCTCCAACAGATTCACATCTTTCCTATGCTGAGGGTCCCAGAGCTGGATGCAGCACTCCATGTGGGATCTGACCAAATGGACAGAATCCCTTCCCTCGTCCTGGTGGCCACTCCTGTTATGATGCAGTCCAAGATGCAGCTGACCTTCTGGGCTGCCAGTACACACTGTTGACTCATGTCCAGCTTTTCATCCACAAGAACCCGTAAGTCCTCTGCGAGACTGCTCTCAGTGAGACACACTCAGTGTGTCTCAATGTTTACCATTGCCCCAGCCCAAGTTCAGCACCTTGCACTTGAACTCGTTGAACATCCTGAGGTTCTCATGGGCCAAATTCTCAAGTTTATCCAGGTCTCCCTGAATGGCATTCCATCCTTCTGTTGTATTAGCTGCACTGCTCAGCTTTATGTCATCTACAAATGTATGGAGGGTGCACTCAATCCCATTTCTTATTTGTATCATTGGCACCGGTCCCTAAATGGAGCCCTGAGGGACACCACTTGTAACCAGCCTCCACCTGAGGCACAGAGGTATTGGCCACACCTCTCTAGCCTGGTCCATCCAGTCAGTCCCTTATGCACCACATAGTCCATCCTTCAGACTCATGTTTCTCCAGTTTGGAGATAAGGATGTGGAAGTGCATGCATGCCAACAGAAACTCTGTTAAAGTAAAAAAAACCCCTGTTTTTGCAATGAGGAGTTTGCTGCATCTCAGCAGTTACTGAGGAAGCAGGTCTACCAGTAACCGCTGTTTTCCAACTTTCAGCTTTTTTTTCTGTTACCCATTTCATGGTGATGATACAGAAATCATTTAGAGCACTTTGATTAAGACTCTGTCATTTCTGGAATGAAATTAGTTCGGTATATTGAGGACTGGGATTGTACTTGCCCAGTTGGATTTGTCTTCCATGTTAAAAGCCTTTTAAGCAATTGTAACAACAGTATTTGAATTTAGACAGACTCCTAATGTCATGGCAAAGCAACTACATTTTTCAGTATTTTTCTTCTAAGCTACAGTTTGATGAAAAAGGAGTTTTGTTCTGAGGTTTAAGTAAGAGGCAGGGTAGGCAGCTTTGCTTCTTCTTAGTCATTACTCAGAAGCACATTTTTGAACATTTTACATGATAAGAACTAATCCTCAGACTTAAGTCTGATGCTGTAAATGAATTGGAGAATCCTTTGTTCATGAAGAGTAACAATTGAACATTTAAACTTTGATTTACTGGGCTATGTCTCATCTTGGGACCTTTTAGTGGCTATTACTACATATTGTGTATTGCTTTTCCATCTTGGAAGATGTTTTAATTCTGAGGGAATGTTTCCATTGAGCAGCTCTTTCAGGAAATGTGCCCTGCCGTTTCTTAATGACCACTTGCACTACTTCAAGATTAGTAATCTTCCAGTTGTCACAGTTTCTTGATGCAAATAAGAAACTATACCTGTAGTAGTTGGTAACATTTTCTCTTAAATGGATTTGTTCTCAGTGTCTTTTCTGGTAGTGTGATCTACTAGGCCGTCTCTTTGCCTTGGTAGTTCCTGGGAAGTTGCTGTTTCCATTTTTGCTTTCTTGTTAGATAATGATATATGTTCTCATTTTTGTTTTGTCTTAGTGTATGTTGGTGACATTGATTTGATCCCTCTACATTTTCTTTGCATCTGGTTGAAACATCATGTATACTCTCAGGACTCAAATTTTTAAGTTGTTTTTGGTGCAGATGAGGCTTTCCCATAGCTAACTATGCATGAAATTGCAAAGTGTGTGTTTCTGGTTCCTCTTTTTCATTTGTCACGGCTTACAAGTAGCATTTCATTTTTAAACAAACTAGCAATGTAACAAATCTAAAAGGATTTGACCCTGCTTTTTGGGAGGTGTTCAGTCTTTTTACCTTTTAAGGCCATAGCTGACGGTTGTTAGCCAAGGCGCATAAGTATCCAACAAGTACACTTTGTGATATTGCTGGTTGTTAGCCGGTTTTTGGTCACAGGCTCTCCAGTACATAAACTGGTGCTGAATACTGCTTTTCTTAGTATTTAAAGGCAAGTTCATAGCATCATATTTCTTCATTTAAAAAATGGTAATCAAGACAAAGAATGTTTTCTTGGGGGAAAAAATGAAGCACAAGTACCAATAGCAGTAATGATTGTAGTACTAGTACTGTAATATTTCTCTTACCCTTTATACTCAGCAAAATAGCACTAATACTGAACTTACCAATTTTTTTATAAAAACAGTCCATGTGGTATGACAAAAAATTAAGGTTGCAAATGGCCGTGGTTCTCTAGGTTGCTATAATGTATTATATCATGTCTAATGTATCAGTGAATTATAAGAAAATACTAGCAGCAGTTTGTTTTACTACACAACATTTTTTTCGTGATAAGCACTGAGGGGTCCCTGTTACTTCTGAGAGTTTGTCACTTTTGAATCTTGTGCAGGTTATGAAGTCTTGCCTGAGGCCTTTCTTGTTGTACAATGAATTGTGAAGCTCTTTAGGTGTTAGTGGTAATAGTGAGCTGACTTTCAGCATACCTATGAGTGGTAATGCAAACCATTTTAAAAAATTTTAAAAAACAAGTACTGATTCAAAAGAATCTCAACTAAAAATTATACTTGTATGTATCAAGTTACAAAGTTGGTTACAAATAAGTTCGTCAGGCTTATGTGCTGTGTTTATTCCGGAGTGCACTATGTAGTTTAATCTGTTCCAGAACAATCAGTGTTATCAAACAGCTGGGAGTGTTCAGAAAACTTGTACCAGGAGCAGGTTTTGAAGTTGTGTACAAATGCACCTTTCTCAGCTTTCCTTGATTCCAGTTTGGATATAAAGAGGATATCAATTAAAAAAAAATCTGGGGAAAAAATACTTTTTAGAATAAAATTAACAGCTTCACAGAAGGACGCATTTTTTTCTTTAGAGAACTTAAGTAGCATTTCACTTGAGTTTGTTTAAAGATGTTCACAGCTGAGACAATTGAGAAGTGACTGATTTTGACTGTACTTGAACAGTAAAATTAAATAAAGAACAAAAATACAGATATTCGATCAAATCTGCACTTTGGTATTTAAGTTCACTCTTTTGAACTGTGTGTTTTGTAGCTGTGTTTTGGATCTGTCATAGAATTAGTAGCTTGCTAGGTGCTGTCTCAGTGAACTGTTTTAGGTATGTGACTTCGCAAGAGGAGTGGTGGAGTAACCCAGTACTATGGTAGTAACATACTACTGAATTTCATTTATTTCTAAAATATGTTCCTGGTAATTATATTTCCTACAGGGATCCCTCTGTTCAGCAATTTTAACTGTGGCAATATCGTTACACTTTTAGATTAAATGTTGTGGATCATATGATTTATTTAAGTATTAAATGTGTACATGGAATTTCTAGAATGCTTTTCAAGCCTGTATAGGTGTAATGAGTAAGTGCCATGTATTTTCTAGATGGTAGAAGCATGAGGGGAAATCTGATTGTCTTGAGTAGAGTAAGAAGGGGTGAATAAAATACCTAAAAATCGCTATTTTTGATTCATATTTCTGTAGAGTAGTCTATATAAGTACTTCAGACAACAAACATCATTCATAGTGGATGAATTAATCTTTAATATATGCGTGCTACTGAATATCTAGTAAACTCAAGAAAAGCAAATTTAACCCTGATTTCCTTTGCTTGTATTAACAGTTGTTACTCAACCAAGCCCATCAGTTTCCCAGCCTAGTACTTCAGAGAACGAAGAAAGAGCTGCTGAACTGCCGAAACCAAAGAAGAACAGATGTTTCATGTGCAGGAAGAAGGTTGGCCTTACAGGTATGAGAGCCCTGTTAATTTTGAGCAAATCTTTGTGATTAGTTGCCTCTTGCTAGATTGAACTTGATAAAATACATGTTCTGTGAAATTTGTTTGCTTCTTCAGGAGTCAAACAGCTTGGTACAGCTGCTCGTTTTTCTTTCTATGTCAAAGTAGATGAACATATCCCCTTTGTAGTAATTATGCCCTTAATTTACAACTTAACCTAATTAAAAATGAATCTTCCTAATGATGTTGCTTCTTTTTGTGTGTACAGGATTTGACTGCCGATGTGGGAACTTATTTTGTGGACTTCACCGTTATTCTGACAAGCATAACTGCCCATACGACTACAAAGCAGAAGCTGCAGCAAAAATCAGAAAAGAAAATCCAGTTGTGGTGGCTGAAAAAATTCAGAGAATATAAATGAACCTGCTTGTGAAAAGACTGACTGACTTTTTGTGGGGCTTTTTTTTTCCAATACATCCTAGAAAAACATGAAAGAGCAGGTGCATGGCCATTTTCCTTTGTTCTTCAAAGTTTTACTTCTAGTCCTGTCTGTCTAAATGATATTTCAAAATGTTTGGGTGTTTGTTACAGGCAGAATTGGATAGATACAGCCCTTGAAAATATATATGCCCTCCCCAGAATATAGTTGGATGATCAGAAATCTGCACAGGAATACACATACACAGAAGACAGACTCTAGTTCATGTGTGCCAAACAGATTTATACTGTCTGCATGTGTGCAGCAGATCTGCCTTCTGAGATGTGGGTGAAGTATTTAATGTTCAGCTAAAGTTACATGCCTGTTACGGAGAAGGATACATCAAAACAGTGGCAGTCTTACTTCTCTTATTTAAGATCTCATTCTACTTTTAGTTTCCACACTCCATTTTAGTTTTCCAGCAGAATGTGAGCTGTGTAGAAGTGTTCACCATCCCAGGAAGATGAGTGTTGGTGCCATATTTAAGTCACTTAGCAATTACATGGAGAAAAATAGAATAAAATCAGATACATACAAGAAGAAAATTGTTTCAGAAAAGATTACATTAACTTTAGAATCTTGAAAAGAGGTTCCCAAAGGAAATGTCCTGTTATGAGCTTATGAACTGTCCTGCAACAGAGTTGTCTGCTTTTCCTTGCATAGCTAAAAATGTGTAGCACAATATTGTAAGATTGGCTTACAAAATAAAGTTACATATGTTTCTAGACATACCACAGCAGCTCTGTCAAGCAACATGGGTCTAAATAAGTTGCTGAAGTATTAGAGCATTTTATTATTCATATACTACTTATGTTCTGTGTGTTCCAAGTTCAAAAGAATATTAGGAGTTAATTTTCCTAGTTTTAAATGTAACAGTTGCACCATTCTGCATGGAAAACCATACCCAACATGGCTGCTGTAGACTTAAGTGGTAACTGGAACCACTCTTGGAGGGCCGCTTTATCATTTTTAATTGTACTTGGGTATAGGACTGTAGTGTTCTTGGGTGTATTGCATGGGCTGCATTATCTATGGCATTGTACAATAACAACTAGAAAAGGCAGTATTCTTCACTGATGCTTGTCTGGTAATATATATCACTTCTGTGTTATAATGGAAGGGGTTTTTGTGATGTATGAAACTTGTGTTTTTTATATAAACAAATACAATTTAGACTAGTGTTGTGGTAATGCCTGTTCTCATCTGTAAATAGTTACGTATGTACACAAGGCGCTACTCCCGACCTTCTGATTTTCATTGCCAGTGGTCCGTCTTAGTTTTTACTTCACTATTAAAAGTGTCAGGGTTTTGCTTCTAACTTTGTTTTTCTGAGTTATTAGATATGCAAACATGTACAGATAGTTCATATTTATGTATTGCACATAAGCTACCCAGCATCTATGCTATATTGTATTATGTAAATAATAAAATAATGTACAGAAGGAAATACTTCCTTTTGTGACAGTTCATTGGTTTTAGTTACTGCTGTAATGAGAATGTAGTCTTGTAGAGGTTGAGGTGCAAAATTAATACTAAGTCCTTACAGATGTTATCTTTATGCTTAATCCTGCCTATGTTCTTATTTCATATTTGGATATACCAGCTTCTTCTGAGACAACTTGCCTGAGCAGCTGGAATGCAGGTAACTGCTTGATGGCCTGAAAAAATGCCAGCAAAACAACAATGTGCATGAAGGGAGTGAAGGACAGTATTAGCAATGAACTTCAAACTTACTGCCGGTGGATCTGCTATGACAGAGCCAGAACACCGTAAACACCATTCTGTCCACATCTCACCAGCAGACCTGGGCAAAGTTACTGTCAGTGTCAGCAGTCAAATATAAATGGTAAATATCCCTGATTTATCCTTCCCAGTGCGAAGGAAGAGGACACAGCACACAGCCCATGTTGCCATGGAGGAAGACAACTTCACTGCTGGATAATTCATAAAAATTGGTTATATCAGAAATGGATAATGTGTATCCCACCAGTCAGCTGATAGTCATCGTGATAAGTTAATACTCCAGCCGCTGTGTATACTCCAATAAGGGAACACAGGCGTGCTCTGGGACTTCTTATTCCTGGATCAATTTTAGGACTTCATTGTGGAACTGCTCTAAAGCACCAAAATTACTATTTTTCTACCTTTTGTATTAAAGCAATACCAACGACTCCAGCAGAAAATGTTTTCTTCTTTTTTTCCCTTTTGAACAGGAGACTGCCTTGTCTGGCTTTGATACTGTCTTGGCTAGAGTGGTTTAGGACAGGTAATAGTACTAATACTGTTAATTATTATGATGAGGTCAATCTCAGTCTGCTTTTTTCTGTACAAATGCTGTACTTGTGAACACTTGTTGAAATATTTGGTAATGTACATCTGTACAGGAAAGTATGGAATGAAAAATCCATCTTTTCCTCTAAAATAATGAACTGTATCATGTCAATTACACTTAAATGGGGTATGAGCCTGTCTTTAAACCTAAGTCTGCAAGCTACCCAGGGCTGTGTTCTTTTGATAGTGTGTCTGGTGTGTACAATGACTCAACACTAGTTCTGTTGATACTCACTGAACAAAGGAGAAAAACGTTTAAAAAGTGCAGCTGTTGACAAAGTGTGGGGTCTGAAGCCCTGATCCTCATTTAACATTTAGCTGTTAGACTCAGATCTTATTAACTCATACTTCACACACTGTTCTGGGAACAGTCTCCCTCTGTTCCAAACAACTTTACCAGATGCTGGAGTCTTTTTTTACATACAAGCAGATGAGTAAATGAAAACAGCTAGATGATGAAAAAATCTTCAATCTGAAATACTTACCTAACTATGTTATGACTGTGCAATTATACTGTGTTCCACAGGATTCTAAACAAGCTTACTGACAGCTGTTAACTATTAAACTTGAAATACAGAAACTAAAGATGACCTTCCTGTGGTGTTTCCAACCTGTTGCTGCAAGGCTTGTGAGCACCCAAATGATCTGGTTGGTTGGTTGTGGTGCATAAGGATGCAATGGGGTCGAGAAGCCCCAGCTATCTTCATGGTATTTAGCCCTTTGAAACCATGCTTCTGATAATTGATTACTCTTTTGGAAGGTGATTATTCATGGGTATAAGGAAATGTCTTAGATGCTTGCATTTGTCATGTCTCTTAGTCACTGAAAGGGTACTTGAGGATTTGATTCATGTCTGGTGTCTGTAATGTAAAACACATGTCAGTTTCCTGGTGTTCCTAAGCTACTCTGCAGTATCGACTGATATATATGTGTGAAGGACGAAGGGTACAGCAAATGAGGAAATTTGTTTGTTTCAGGTACCCAGGTGTGTTAAGTACCAACGATTCAGTCACAAAAGGAACTTAGCTTTCTGTATAGATTTGTGATTTTTATGTTTATTTCATTAGTTTCTCAGCCAGCCACAAATTACATTTTCTCACAAATGACCTATTACTGACTTGGTTGATCTTTTTTTGTTATTAAACACACAGAGTATTCAATAGACTGTGCTCTTATTTGGAAGACACAAAGACCTCTGGCAGTACAGCTGAAAGTACATGGTTGACATTGGAATTAATAAATGACAATCTGAACAGTTAGAAAACTTTAGCTGGAAAAGTAATGAAAGTAACTATATGTGGAAATGTTAAAGCATAGCACAGGAGCAAAAGTCTGTGAGTGTAGTGAGAGTTATCACCAGAGAGAGTTTTAAGTGCCATTTTACAGATCTGAGTTATCCTTTAAACTACTGTAAACACTTATGTGAAAGTGCTTTAGCCTTAAATTGCCTATTTTAGAAGTAATTTAATGATGGTGAAAGAAGCTGGGTTGGAGTTTGATTTTGTTTGGGTTTTTTACTTCTAATGATGGTGAAAGAAGCCGGGTTTGAGTTTGATTTTGTTTGGGTTTTTTTCACTGAAGGAAATACTGAGACCATTTCTTCTTGAAAGGGCACATCAGCTCGTAACACAGAACCAAGGACCAGATTTCTGATGGTATGGAAGAACTGAATTCTTTAGGATGCAAAACAGAATATCAGGAGCCCATGATTTAAGTTAAATTGAAACAGAGGTATAAAAGTGGCAGTACTGAAATAAATACAAGAATCAACACCTAAAATGACAACCAAAAACACTGGCTTGACTGTTCATTTGTGTAGGTAAAATCTTTACCACTTAGAAAAAAATTTTATCATTGAAATTATTAGTGTCATAGTTTCCTGAAGAAGCAGTGTCTCTCTCACCTTTTGTACTAGATGGTAAGATGTAGATGACAAACTTTTTCCAGTGCCAATTTCATTTCAGTGTGTGTTTCTCATATCAGCTCATTGTAGCAGTGTTAGAAGTTGGGTTTCTCAGGTGAGTGTTACTTTGGCTCAAACCTCCCAAGTAAGATATCTGTACCTTTACCAAACCTCCTTGTAGTACTAGCTGTTTTCTCCCTGTATCTACCACTAGCTCACAACATTTATTCACAAGCAACAAAAAAACGTGCCTGTCACAATCTGAGGTTTATTCGTTATGGAGAGGAAAAAAAATGGAATAATTATATCTACTCTTGCACCTGACTACAAGCATGCAGGGTAGACCAGGAGTTGGACTTTGAGGATCCTTGTGGGTCCCTTCCAACTCAGAATATTCTGTGATTCGCTGACTCTCTATTGTGTAGAGTCCCAGATTAAGTCTGAATTACCAGCATCTGAGAGGATTGAAGGGTGAAGTGCCCCCCATCTCCGTAGGTCTTTTGAAGGTTCCCCATGGCCTGAGCCCTCTTCCTCCTCCTTCCAAGTTGGGATGCTGCTAATGCTAAATGACTACCATTACTGTGTGATGCTATTTTTGGTCCATACACAAGTGAAAACATTTCTCAATTATGTTACTATGACTGTAGAGCAAGTTCTTACTTTGTTTTATTTTACATAATGGGGTTTTTGTGGGGTGGTGGTGTTTGGTTTTTTTTAATGTGTAGAGGTGGTTGTATGTGTATCAAGGAATTTTATAGGTAAATTATAAAATGCCTTCATATTTTTGATTTTTTCTTAGCAATCTGTATGTCAAAGGATTCAACTGAACACAAGCGTACTAATACACATGGTACTATATCAGTAGTATATGTGTATACTACTGACACATGGTAGTTACAATGACAGTGACCTTCTGTTGAACACCATTCCGAATATCCATATAATGTGACGATTGAGACCAGAACCATGTTTGCTACATGACTTGGAGTCACAGACTGCGTAATAAGCTTAATGTACTTGCGTAATTGGACTCAAGACACGTTAGCTGCCCACTGAATCATTTGCTAAGCTACTGTAAAATGTGGCTTTGTCTGAATTGGTTTTACTCTCCATCCTACCCATAGCCAGACATCCTCAACATGGTTTGGTTTGAGTAGGGAAAAATCAATAGTTTTCAAATGCTTTGTTTGGGGGTTTTACCAGAGTTTTGAGATTGTTTTGATATGGCTGTGAGCACTTTTGGATGGTAAGTCGCTTTTAGCCTTGTCCTGGTCTCTGTGTTTCTACGTTCTTCCTATAGCTCCTTCTGATAGTACACTAATTAAATCAATATAAATGAAGGCAAAATGACATAAAAAGGATAAACTGAAGCCATGATTCAGTATGGGGTCTTGCTCACTGCAAAACTTTTCTGTCAGCTTCACGTTGCCCCTGCAATCATATCTCAGAGCATGGTGCTAATAACGCCAAGTCACAAGTTCAATCCCTGGCTGATCTATACTCTTAAGAATTGGACTCAATGATCCTTGTGGGTCCCTTCCAACTCAGAATAGTCTGTGATTCTGTGAAATGACTTGCCAGTCCCTTTTTCCAGTATCTGAAAAATATAGATGTTAACTCGGTCTATTTAGATATGTGTATTTTAGTCTTCTCTTTATTGACGAGTTTTATTTTCAGATTTCATTGACAGTGGTCTTGACATATAGTTATTGTATTTGTTGTCTGAAAACATTTTGGTGGTGATATTTTTGCAGCTTCATGGTGTACCCATGTGAAAGAGGTGTTAGAAGCTCACAGTGTTTGCCAAGCTACTGGATGGCAAACATAGGTGAAGAAATGCTCCCTACACTTCAGTTCTTCACCTTTGGAAACCTACAATGCCCATCTCTAATACTTTTGCCTGATTAGTGATCTTCCAATATAAGAAGACAGAATGAAGTCCCACTGTGAATCTTAATTTGACGGTATATAGTAGTACAGATCTGAGGAAAACAAAAACAATTCACCGTTCCTCATTCTTATTTAGGTACTCTTCACCATTGTATGTTTTTTTGGTTTAAAGCCCACCGCAGCTGTGTCTTTTCCTGATGAGGATTTTGCTTTTGTGGACATCATTTTTAGATTTGATTGAAGTTTCCTTTAGTAGGTCCATGAGATACTGGGTACGTGATGACTATACCTTGAGATCCCAAGGGAGCCTACAAAACAGTTTCTGCACAGGGCTGTTTCACTTGGATAATGCTTCTGGGAGACCAGGTCAAACGGGGTTTAAACAGCATTAGGCTAAAGTAGATTTTCCTTAGTTGTATTTTAAATAGCATGAGACTTATGAGGGAAAGTAGATTTATGACCCTGTAAAAATCTTGATCCCTTTCAGTCTGGTTTCTTCTTCGGAGTGAGACTGAGCTGGTTCCTTTGATCACCATACTGATGTCATCTGATGGATAATACGTATATGGATTTGTGTATTTCTACTAGAAGCTCAACTTCTGACTGACCTTGTACGACCAGAGTCTTGGATGTTTTATTGCCAGTTCGGTCACCACAGCAGCTCATGGAAAGTTCACTGACTACTGGATTTAGTGTATGGAGGATGCATAGACAGACACGAGCAGTGATACCACCATATGTGTGTTTGCACACACTGCTGAGGAACTGCAGTTTCAGTCTCAATGCTGAAACAATTTGACTTGTAACCTTCAAGCGTGTAGCAGTGACGTCAAAGTTAGTATTTGCCATTGCGGCTTCAAGGTTAGCTAGCTGAGTCTGAGCCAGTCACCTGCAGGTTTCAGAAAGAGGTTTACACTTGATTTAAGGTGATGTTACTAGTAATTGCACATATGGACCTGTCAATAAATGAAGAACCAACAGTGATAATAGTTCACTGGCTCCTCAGCAAGATTTTCTAAGCTAGAGTTTGAAATCGTATTATGTTAGGAAATGGCCTTGAGGTTCAAGTTTATTTCCTCATCATTTCATGTAAACAGAGGTGGTAGTGTTTGTCATCTGCTGAAGCTGAATCACAGTTCAGCACAGAGTCATTTCTCAGTTTTGACCAGCCTTCAGTAAATAGAGGCTCAACACTCAATCTGCAAACAGCTGCTGGAGACCAAAGGTTATATCAGTGACTAATAACATTAGGACTTTTACAGCCTCTTCCTCTTTGTTTCTCAGAGTACTTCATGAAGGTGGGTAAGAGTTGGCATCCCAATGCACAGAGGTGAGGATGAAGCACAGAAGGGGTCAGTGAGGACACAGTCCTGCAGTTTTGGCTTCAGCTGTGCCATATTACCAGACTACTACCACTAACTGCTTGACTGTCCTCTACCCCTAGTTTTGGCCCCCTGCTCCACCCTAATATACACCATTGCTTCCTGATTCGTTTCTGGTCAAATTATCTGAGTTAAAAAGCCATAGATCTCAGAGAGGTTGAGTTACACTGCCAGGCACAGAGGTACATCATCTGGGGATTCCCCAAGTGGAGACATCTTTCAGGAAGAGAAGCACAACATCCAAGCTCTAAACTACCCGTGACTGTGAAAAGCAGCAGTGCCAGATCTGGACCCATCTCTCCCTGCTTCTTCAGGGGTGTCTCTGCTACATACCTGCTTCCTCTGAGCTCCAAGTGGCAACAACTTCTCCCTCTGCATAAAGGAGCATGAGGGGAGGTTCAGCAATCCTTTGGCCGGAGCTTGGATAGGCACTACCCAAGATACAGTTCCACCATATCATACTGGTGGGGAAAACCAGATGAAATCTAGAGTTACCATTTCTGTTTCTACCTTCCAGCAAACACTTCCCCAAAATATCTTTGAAGTCCAGTATGCTCCTCTGGAGGCAAAAAATCCACCCACCACCACACTTGGTCCTCACCAAGCTATTAAAAGTCTTCAACCACTGGCACTTCAGCTCAGGAAACAACTGTGTCACACCCATGCCAAACAAGAAAAGCAGCAATAGGCAAGAATACCTTACAATACTGCTGCCAGACCTCAGGAACACCCTCTGTAACTTAACTCCTCAGAAGTTTTGGCTGACCTTTTCTCTTTCATTTCATCCCCCTCTCGCGGTAGCATTTTAACAGTCTGAAACAAACATTCTGATTTTGTTAAAGCAGTTCAAATAATTTGAAAAGCTGCTCTGTGTGCTTGTGTTGTTTTTCAACTAACTGTGGTAAAAGGTTATGCCAACAGCATATCTTTGGGGGCCTTACTAGCACTAAAGAAATTAAGTTAATACATGTACAGCCTGCAGTGTAAGTAGTATGCTATTTTGGCCTGCAAATTGAAAGCTAGCTTTAAAAAAGTTGACGCAAGAATGCTACTACTGACCGCAAGTCCTAAGCAGTCAGGGTAACTTTCACTTTCTTTTCTGCTGAATATACCTTTTTTAACTAAACACAATTTAGTTAGTTGGAGTACAGACCTGGATTTTATGAAATCTCTGGTTTTCTCCAAAACTGATCACTGCATTTTTAAAAAGTCTGTTGTTCAAACACACCTGTTTGCTGTTCTAGCTGAGAGCTGGATCTGAAAATCCCTGCCCTCCACTCGCCCACCTCAGTTGTCTCAGTGCTGCTTGTAGACAGGCAAAGCCTTGTGTTCAGACATCAGACATAGGCTTTGGCATTTCAAAACCTTTTGTGTGTGCAGCTGTAAGCACACTTTATAGCTTTTTTTATTTTCCAGCTTCAAGGAAAGAACCATTCTCAATCCACAAAAACAGTAATGCAAACCAGCTCAAGAGTCCTATTCATCTTAATATAACTTGTGGCTAACCACAGTCTTCTCTGTGTCTCAGCTCCTCACTGACATGTTTGAAAGGGATTCACAAAACTCAGCTGTAGAAGAAGGATGGCCCCAACAACCCATGAGGGTCTCCCTGCTGCAGGTTGAGCCCTGATGCTGCCATGCCCATATGAGCCAGAGTCCCACCTTCCCTCCCTCTCAGCTCTCCAGTTCAGGCCACCTGTGCCCCTCCAGCAGTCCTGAACTCGCTGGCAGGGCTGTGGGGTTTTAGCCATAACTTCTGCAGTGCTAACCCCAGCGCACACTGGCCCAACAATTCATCCTCCACCACAGCAAACCTCTCCCTTCAGTGACTCAGCATCTAAATAACTGCCTTTTTTTTTTTTCTGTCCCTTCCAGGTATTTAAAAGGAATTTCAATATGAGGAAGCTTTCAGAAGGATATTAAAAGAAACTAACTGGTGTCTTAAGGCTCCCCTTTTCCAAGGCTACAAACTAAGGACAAAACCACCCTGTTTTTTCAGTTAAAGAAATTGTCAGTCACACTGGCCAGTCCCAGAACAAGATTTCAGGGACAAGGAAATATTTTGGGCAGGCATGTTTGTTTTATCTGTGCTCATAGTGCCAAGCTCCATCATCACAAAATCAGATCAGTTTGATCATATCCTGCAAAGCACCAGAGCTCAGAGGGCCTTCCAGCAGCCCAAAAGGCTATCCAAAGGGCAGTACATGATACTACAGGGGCTGTATATGCCACACTACCACTGCGATCCTGGATGTGGAGTTTCAGCTGTATGTGGATGTGGTCAGCTGTCAGACCCCTCCAAGTGCATCCTGAAGGGGGTGTGTATTTATGCCTGTCATATCACCTGTGCTGATCCCCAGGATACTGTGATAGGTTATCAGATGGAGAAAATGTTTGAAGTCAACAGGCAGAGCTGAACCAGCAAAAGCGCAGGACACCTTCCCTTCCACCTGCCTGACTCCAGCATGAGCAGCCTCATATCTCCACACTTATTGCAAGTTCCAGGGAAGATTGAATTTTACTTTCACTTGTGCTTAGAGGCAAGGCACACAAACACACAAATGTGTTCCAAATGTACCACCAAAGCTTACACAAAACCTTGCAAGCTGCCATGAAGACAGAAAGTCTGTAATGTGATCATTCTTTATAGGACCTCCATGTGAATTTTTTCCATATCTGATCTGAACTTGCAAGAATTTTGCAACAGATTTCCTGGCTGCCCATTCAAACTGCCAGCAAGCACCACCACCATCAAAAAAGAAAAAAAAATATTCTCGGGGAAAAGTGGGAGTGCTTTTTTTCCCCTTTCTCCCCTTGTTTTATGATTTTATAGAGATTTGCAGCTAGGAATTTGATGTCATGTTTAGGTGATTTGGCATGCAAACAGCAATAAATAAGACTATTTGTTCTATTTCTATGATGATATCATAAAATGTTAAAATAGGAGTCTCACAGTCCATTATACATTTTTTTAGCCTCTGGTGTCCTGTTGAGGCCACCTTTACTTAAAGGTGCTCACTCCCTGCACAGTGAATGGACTAAAGGAAATGCAGAGAGTAGTGTGGGAGCTATTTATCTAGTGAGAGACACCCCACATATCATTCTCATACTTAATTTTGCCTAATTATTAGTATAGATATTTGTGGGCAGTGGAATAATTTTCATATCAAATACTACTTGGAAATACATTATTTTGAAAGTAACATGTAGAGGTTTAGCGAACTCAGTGAGTCACAATCTCAGGAAACAAAAAAGGCAGCTCAGTGCACTTAGCACTAAAATACCACAATTATCACTTCAGGAGCTTGTCTAAACAACAATAACATCCAAAGCAATTATTTATGTGACATTAGTAATCTGAGTTCAGCATTCATTGCTGAACAGACTAAAATCCCCTTTTATAAAAATCTTTGCATGTTCTTGAGGCTGCAAGTGTCTGGTTAAATTATGCCTGCAGGAAAATTTAACACTTCAAAAGCAGCACGGACATTACAGAGGGGAGCAATATGATGCAATCTTTCACTACCTATCAGAGCAAATGACTTAAACCTCTGTAAGCAGTCAGCATTGCCTTCCTTTACTCCAGAGGGGAGCAGAGCTGGCAGGTAAATCCTCGAGACCAAGGGAGATGCGCATCATTGCTCCGCTTATCTTGTCAGAGAAGCAACAGCGTCCAGCTGGTCTCCCCTGGGCTCTGCCAAAGACATAAAAAGCAGTCGGGCTCTGATGTTATTCTTGCCCCCTGGAGCAAAAGGATGAATAAGTCTTCCTAAAAGACTGTTGTGGTTATTATGAAATATTTCTTGGTAATATCTAGTAGCTTGGGTTTATAACCTTATTATACAAAAGAAGACCAAATGAAATTTTCATGGTCTTTGAATCTATGAGAATGTTGGGGTTGCATGGTAAATCTTGGGTTTAGAAAACAAGTTATAAATGCTTATCCTTGCTATTAGTAATACCATGGAGTTCATCCATCCATACATACATCCCACATTTGTCACCACATTATCTGGATATTTATCAGGACAATTTAGAAAACAAAATGTAATTGTTTTGAGTTCTCATGTGAATAACAGAACTATTGATAATGATCCAAAGGGATATTTTGCACTTTGTGCATCCATTTGCAGTAAAGCTACTTTAAATTTGCTGAAGTTAGAGCTCAAGTATGTCTGTAGTTTGACATAGATTTTTAAACTTCTCCTAGAACATAAAGTTATGGTAGTGGTTATAGAATGCACATCATCAGAAACTCACAAGACATTTTTGAAAGGAGTTGGGAAAGGGGACATTGTCACCATCTATAGTGCCTGTTCCTGATATGATCCTATTAGAAGGATAAAATACCATGTCTTATTGCATTCATTTTCTGTTGCAAAGGATCTATTTTTGAGGTTTTACGTACATAAGGGCCAGCGGAGAGAAAGGAAATACCCATCTCTTGCCCCTGTCCCCTCTTTCTGCACTCCGTCATAGAGCTACTGCTCTTCTCATCACAGTGGGTCTCAAAGAACATTCCACAGTTATACACGAAGGAAGCAAATGTGGACACTTGATGCTGTAAATCAGTCTTGGATCAAGAGTAGGATGTTAGCTGCACAATGATTCTTCTAAAGTCTGGACAGCCCTGAATCTGACATCATCCTTCAGCCATGACCAGCTCAGCATGTCTATCAACCTTGATATGGAGAAACAGAATATTTTCATGGCTGCAGGCAAATGCCAAGCTGTTTGGCCCTTTGTTACAATCTGCTTGAATATTGCAGAAAGAACTTTAGATTCGAATATTTTCCCCAACAAAATTAAAACTCAAACCAAGTTATCCGTTTATTCCAAAAACTGATTTTTTTATTAATTAATTGCTAAGAGATGCAGAGAGAGAGAGAGAGAATAAGGAAAGATTGGAAAAATGCAGAGATTAACTTTTTAGAAGCAGAGAGAAAGNAAGATATACAGGAGGTTTGTTTGCAGGGTTGAGCTGGTGCGAGTCAGGATGTCTCGTTGGATGTTTATTCCATTGATAAGATGTCGGAATATTAATTACCTTTTGTGTGTGTTATCTGTATACAACACCCTTGCAAAATGTTCTCCTGCTTCAGGTCTGTGAAACAGATGTTTCGTTTGGGGGTTAGGCAGCACTGGCTGTTCTTCCTTCCTTCCTTCCTGTGACACCAGGCCAGTCTACTTCACATGTAATTTGCTATCTAGCCCTAATCTTCCTCTGTCAAACCAAATTGCAATATGGACTTCTTTACCTCAGTCTTTAATACCAAACCCCATTGTCCTCAGAATTTTCATCTCCCAGAGCCAGAAGTTAATGACAGAGAGCTGAGTGAAGAGGCCATGATCCAGGAAGAAGAGTTTCGTGGTAAAAGGAGTTATGTCCAGCTGGTGGCTGGTTACCAGTGGTGTTCCCAGAGACACAATACTGGGGCCAGACCTCTTTAATATCTTTATCCATCATCTGGACAAGGAGATTGAGTATGGCCTCAATAAGTCTGCAGATGACAGGAAGACTGTTAACCTACTTGAGAGTAGGAAGACTCTGTAGAGGGGTCTTGAAGACTGGATTGATGGGCTGAGGCCACTTGAACAAGGTTCAACAAGGCAAAATGCCAAGTCCTGCACTTGGGTCACAACAGTCCCATGAAGCACTACAGGCTGGGGAAGGAGTGGCTAGAGAGCTGCCCAGCAGAAAGGGACCTGAGTGTGGTGGTTGACAGCTGGCTGAACATGAGCCAGCGTGTGCCCAGGTGGCCCAGAAGGCCAAATACATCCTGGCCTTATATCAAGAGTAGTGTGGCCATCAGGACCAAGCAAGTGATTGTCCCTCTATAATTGTCACTGACAAGGCTGCCCCTGAGGGCCAGTGTTCAGTTCTGCGCCTCTCACAACAAGACATGGAGGTGCTGGAATGTGTCCAGAGAAGGGCAATGGAGCTGTTGAACATTTTGGAGCATGAGTCTGATGAGGTGCATCTGAGGGAGCTGGGGGTGTTTAATTTGGATAAAAGAATTACTGGTCTTTACAATTATTAGAGAGGAGGTTGTAGTGAGGTGGGATTTGGTCTCTTCTATGTCCCAAGTGAAATGTTGAGGGGAAATGGCATTAAGATGTACTAGGAGATATTCAGACTGGATATTCCAAAAAATTGTTTTCACTGAAAGACTGGTTAGGTATTGGAATAAGTTGCCCAGGGAGGTGGTGGAGTCACAGTCTCTAGAGTGTTCAGGAGGCTGTATGTGCCACTTGGGGATATGGTTTACGAGTGATTATGGTGATGTGGGGTTGATGATTGGCCTAGATGACTGCCTTAGTTCCAGAGGAGAACTAAGATATCTATGTTGGCCAAGAAATAATCCCTCTGCTTTAAATTTAGAAAACAATGCNTATTTCTCACGAATGAAAACATACAAGTTAGGGAGGGGACGACAAAATCCAAGCTATCAAGTAACACTGGAATCGGTGTGTCCCTGTCCTTGCTCACTCCACTGAGAGCTGAGCTTCTAATCCATGCAGAAAGCACAGAAACCTCGACCCCATCCCCCCACTTGAGCCTGTCTTCCCTCCCCTTCCCAGCCCGGGGAGAGATCAGAACAAAAGGCTCTGGCTAAAGCAGTTAACATCAGGATATGCACACCCATTGTACCCTTTGTTAACCATCTTTACCGACATTAAGGTTTTGGCTCCATGCTTTTTGGAAGGAATTCCAACTGAGTTTTGAAACTATAACAATGATTTTAAACGATTATCATCCTGCATAATTTTTTAATCAACTGTACTGTGGTTATCAGGGGCAACTAAAAATCTATCACCTTGGAGCAACTTTCTGCCTCTGCCAGATAGATTTAGTGGATTCTCTAGAAGTGACTCTTCAAATTATAAGAGCAGCAATTTTTCAGCATCCCAGAAAAAGGATTCCAGACTGACACAGGGATATGGAAAACCCCTGCTGCCATGATCTCCCAGCTGAGTACTTACCTAATTGCCTTCATTGGGGATAAGAATATTTCATTTGAAGACTATGTCGGGTACATTTTGCCAGTTACAGGAATTCCTGCCAAGAACATTTTACCTACATGATGGTTAAATTCCATTGGATTTGATGAAACAATTGAAACAACACTTTTTTTCAAAATATAGTTTTCCACTAGAGCATATTTCCCATGAAATTTTACAAGCAGCTCCATGCTGGATACTTCAGGCAGGACAATTTCCTGGTTCTCCTTGCAGGGAAAAGCTGAAATGCTGTTGCTGGTTGTGGGGAAGAACCATTTTGTATCTTTGCTGCTTGTACTTAGGGTAACCAGGGGTAGGCAGCCACATGATTGGTGGGAAATGGATCAATTTTTGCAGTGACCTTTCTTCAGCAAGTCCCCACCATCATTTCAAGTGAAGAATCCAAGCTCAACCTGTGACCAGGCAAGGAATAGGAAGACTGCCTTGGACCCTAGTGTCCCAGTGGTTTACATGCTGCTTCCATGTCCTCCATACCTGTCAGTTAAATAAGGTGATGTGCTAATGAGGTAGCATCATTTATTTTTCTGTATTTCACAAAGTTTTGGGTCTTACTGTACAAATAGTTTGTCTAACTCTTTCTGCACAGTCAGTGGTGCCTGAATACTTGTATCTCCCATTATATTTTAACATCCTAATAGAAACAAAAGCCATCCCTGGCAGCATTAACAACAGGTGCTCTTTACTCAAGCAGTGATTAAAAATGCTCCTAAAAGAATATATAAAATAAGTTTCGTGGTGATCCATTCCTCTTGTTGGGGTTAAAACAGAGCAAAAATATGGGAACATTAACATAAAAGTAGCCTCTCTTGGAAATCACAATTCTACTGAATAAAAGAAGAGATGGCTGATCTTTCTCCTCCCAAGGAAAGCCTGCATTTATACCATTTTGGTTTCTTTCCCCAAGCTCCCCTCCCATTCTTCAAAGTGGGCACACTATAGTAACCAGAGCAGGGATAGCCCTGTCATATCCCCCTGACATCCCCCAAGGGACCAGTGTACAGGGGGATACTGGTGCCATGTGTGAGGGGCCAGGAAGGAGTCAGGCCACAAGCAACACCTGGTTGTATTTCCACACTCTTAGAAGCTTGTATCAATGCTCACTCAATGCTCAATCAATGTTTTTTCCTCTCAGAAATCCACCACATTAACTTT
The DNA here is from genome assembly GCA_013396655.1 of Campylorhamphus procurvoides. Lineage (NCBI taxonomy): Eukaryota > Metazoa > Chordata > Aves > Passeriformes > Dendrocolaptidae > Campylorhamphus > Campylorhamphus procurvoides. The sequence goes on from WBMV01004631.1 coordinate 38,829, forward strand.
TTTGAAAGGGACTAATTTGGGAGTGAATTATTACTGTCAGCCTTGGTGTTGCTGTGATCCTGTAAAGGTCTTCCTAGAATAATACTGATGTGATTCCTATATTTATAGTGAATCTTACCGAATCATTTCATTAGTGTTAAATTAGTCAATGATCAAGGGCAATGATCAAACCTATAGATATAAGCCATTAATCAGGTCTGAAACTGAGTCTGAATGCAGCTGCACTAGGCTCCAACAGGAGTTTAGAAAGGGAAGTGGTCCATTCTGAATCTCATGACTCAGCAGGGGGGTCTCCCTTACCCTTTTACATCCTTACCTTTTCATGTCTCCAGTCTCCTTGTAAATCATTCTAAATCAATTCTAAACTGATTTTTTTTGTATGCTTCATTTGTGTAGTAAGTAATAAACTACACCTTGCTATTAAACTCAAGTTATGCTTTTGGAAATTTATATTAAACCTGCTTTTTTGATACTTTTGACAGTGATTCTTCAGGTGACCTAAACAACTTCTGTGTGACAACTGCCTACTTCTTTTTTCATCACCTTAAAAGTCCGTCTACTTTCTTCTCATCCAGCAGCAAATCTCTTTGTGGAAAAATATTACTAAGCCAATTCCTGGCACTGTAAATTAAATCACATTTTACAGGAAAGACCTAGAAAAGTGGTTTAGCTGCAAGCACAAGTGCACCTGAGTCTACAGCTTCATGTCGCGTATGGGAGCTACCATGAAGTCTGGCCGAGGTCCTGCAGCCACACACATGTGATGGCGCCAGTGACTCACACACTCATACAGGACTGAGACAAGATGAGGCAGTGTGAGTTGGGACATGCCATGACCAACCTTCATTTCATGCTTTCACAGGCCTTTAGTATTGCAGTCTGAGTAGCATCAGCTCTTCAGACAATTATCACCTGGCAACTTCACAGATCCCGGAGGGTCTACATGACTCGGTTTTTGTTGTTGCTGTTGTTGTTGTTGTGGTTTTATAAATGCAATCTTCATGGCTAAACAACAATGAACTGAGTGTGTCTTTGGGCAGGTTGTGTCTTCTTCTCCAGTGCAGATTTCACTACCACAAGAGGGCTGGAGGACTGTTCAAAGAAGCACTAAAACTGCCAGACAGCTATAGCTAAGACTCTCATACATTTGCCTATCCTGGATTTCAGCTGTTATTAAACTATCTATATGAGTCAGATTTCTTTAATGGAAGGTTTTTATGTAATTGAAGGCAAAAGTATGACATGGCAGTAGGCATGTAGGGCAATGATGGCATACTGCATGCAAGCATTTGCTTCTTTAGGTGACACGCTGTAATTTGAAGGTATGAAAGGTTAACAAAATGTAAGGCAACATGATATGGTGAGGGGTCGTTATCAGAGATGTTCCAGGAGAAGAACAGAAGGCCTGTGCAGGGACTGCAAAGAGTAGCACAGGCAAGTACCACCCTCCACTCACAGTCCTCTCCCCTCCACCCAGACCCCTGGGCTGCTCCCACTAATATGAAGTACCTCTGTAAGATACAGCCTTGGAAATACAGTAGAAAAAAACAGAAGGCTTTTTTTTACCCCTTTTTTTTGCATTCCACTCTTCTTTTTATTATTTCTTTTAATTTTCTTTATCTTTTCCCCTCTTTCTTTCATTCTTTTCCTTTCCTCTTTAACTCCTCAAAGGATTTTAGAAAGCAGGGGTAATACTGGCAACCACTGCTCACCTTAAAGAGTTAAAACTGAAGTGCAGGAGTTTATGCAGGTTGCTTATGGCAAGTCCCAACTCATGCTGCCTCACCTTGTCTCAGTGCCACAATAGCACCTACAGACAGAAGTGGCAGCTGCTACAGGGCAGCAGCAGCTCCCAAACCAGGCAGAGATGCAGCTGAAAGTTCTCTGTGCACATGAACCGCTTTGAGGTGGCTTTTGTATTAGAAGAAGTCCAAGTGCAGCAGTTTTAACTTCATTTTATTCTTGACAGCTTGAGATGTCGTTGAAGTGAAGATGCCTCAGTAGTTCAAGTTCCCTGTATTCCAACAGGTCTCCAGTGAGAGTTTGGGCTGCTCCTGTATAGTGGCTGAACAACGGAGTGTCCAAGCAGCCTCCAAACTATTAGCACATAGTTCTTCACAGCACTACACTTAAAGGGAACAAGACCCATAATAAGTCAAGACAGTGTTTAGCATGTGCATGCTGTCATGCTGCTCTCATATTCTGTGCCTGAAACAACTCTAATCGCAGCCTCTCAAATGCACTCTGTGTGTGTTTCTTTGAAATGTTCATCCCCAAAGATGGGTACATGAGATGTGGCCTCATGGGATGTCTCAGCTTCCCAGGTCAATTCTCTGACCTGGGAAGATTAGAGCAGAGGATTGCAACAGTTCACTTATTTCTAAGTTTAGGCTTAAAAAAAATCTCTGAGTCTCTCTGTAACAGCATATTCTGCACACAGTTCAAACTCTTCTCTTTTCATTCCCTTGGAGCTTGTGACTTTTTTATCAGTGGTGGAAATGCTCTCAACAGATACAGCCCCTCAGCTGGGGTAGGGAGGATTGCTCTGCACTGGCTGCTGTGTGCTGAAAGATGGCACCGATCCTGTTTGCCACATCTGTTTGCCACATCTGTTTGCTATTTTGCAAACCATAAAAATACAACAATGGGAATCCCTCCTCAAAAATAAAAGCCATGGGATTATTTTTTAGAGCACTGAGAGAATACAACAAGCAGTAGCACTGTACACAGCTACCTGGAATAGATATTCTGTATGAATAGGAGGATGTGGGTTTCTTACAGTTATGAACCTTCACCTGTGTGTTAGGAGTTTATGATTTGTGTAAGCTGGGGCTGAGATTAAAATGTACCTATTGTTTAATACTTCCAGATTCTAAGAAGAAAAGTACTTCTATATTTTAAGATGTACCGCTAGAATAAAATATGAAAGGAAGGGGCATTGCCCATATTTCAGCTTCATTTCATGGCATTTATGGCCATATTTTTAAGGTCATTCCTAAAGGACATATTTAGTCAGAATTAACACAAGAATGCAGTAACAAACTCATTGCTTTGGAAGGAAGACATCTCATTACAGAGTACAAGCATAGGTCAAGCACCTTCCTTTTGCATTCTAACTACACTCTCAAGTCATGAACTATAAATCCATCCAGCTTGGTTATAAGTGATCCAGTATCTGATTTCAAATCAAGAAGAGTCTTCATACAGTAGAGAGGATTGATGGAAATTGCACTGGTAAGCTGTTCAGCATTATCCAATAGCTTTTTTCAAGATTGCAAACTCTGTGTTCACTTGTGCAAACTGTGCCTACATCAATGCATTATAGTGAAATAGTTAATTGTAGCCTGAGATTTGCTGATTACATACCCAAAGGCTCTCAGATTTTTTATTTGACTTGTAAAACCTCTACACCATAAGAATTATGCTCACATCTGGGGTTTATAACTGTTTTAAACAGGTATGTCTCAATTTAGTAGTCCAGTGAAATATTACAAAAGCATTTCTTACTGCTATTTTTCAAAATACAGTGTTAAGTGGCAGAATTTCTATGTTGAAAGCATAAATTCACCCTCCTATTAAGAACAGTAAGAAGTTTTCATTCCCTTGCCTTTTCTCTGTAGTTAGAATGGTCTATGTTGATAAGCTGGTTGATTAAAATACAGACCACCTTTATTTCTTGTGCACACAATTTTGAGTAAGTTGGCAAAAGCTTGCACATAATTCTCAATATTTCAGTATACAAATCCTTGATGTATATTTAGTGGTCCTCCTATGGCAGCTTTTAAGAAAATCCACAAGAGGCAAGCAATTCAGGACAGTAATCTTTATAAAAAAAAAAAAATTAAAAGGTTACTGAAGCACTGGCTTTGGTTTAGGAAGCCAACAAGTCTGATAATAAAGATATATCAAAAGTTTCAAGATTTTTGAATCTGGAAGAAGATCCCTTAAAATAATACTGCACATACTAAGCAGAATTTGCAAATTCCTGTTGTGTCATGCTGCTCAAGTTCATCAGAGAACAGTGTATTTTGCTGTGTATTTTGGTCTTCATTGTTCATTAGTCAGCTTGCTAGCCTTCTCTCCCTCCTTAAAAGTAAAACACAGAAAGACGTGAGGGTTGCTGTAAACACAAGGCCTCTTTATTTTGTTTCAACAGTACAAGACTTCCCATTTAGCATGACCAAAACCAAGCAGAACAGTGGAAATCGCATATACCATTTTTCCTAATACATTGCTCTCCCTTGAAACTGCACAACAGGAAGGATAAATTGAACAATATTAACTCCCATTAGGCATTTTCACATATGAAAGAACCAGAGCTTATGCACAACAGGTGACAAGCAGACAAATCAAAGACCAGCATCAGAAAAACTTACTCCAATGAGGTGTGAACTATCCTTTGGGGAAAGAAAGTTTGTCTTGAAGCAAGGGAGGCAAACCTCTTTGGCTAAGGAGAACGTGCTAACACTTTTTTTACTTCATCAATAAAAGTTGTTAAAGGACTACACAACCCAGCTCCAAAGCCACAAGGCCAGACAGGATGCCATTTAAAGCCTGCAGTTGTCACCAACACCGGCCCCTTCTCCTGAAGGCTTATCTCCAGAGAGTTTTTTGTACCTAAATTTTCACAGGAACCCTTGGCTAAGGAAAAAGCCATCGGTGATTTAAGAGCAGATTATAGTAAAACACTTTTATGGTTTTGTTAGCTGCTGATAGTTTACATGCTGGTCTTGGCTGAGTTTAATTGTTACCAGTTGGTTCATAACATTAAGTCAAATCACTGAGTCTAAGAACTGTGTAAACAATGTTTACCTGGGTGGACAAATATATTGAGCCAAAACATTAGGCAGTTAGTAGAAGATTGCCTTTTAGACTTATCCTTCTCCTAGCTTCACTCCTTCAGCATAGTTATTTCCAAGCTAAAAGCAAGCATAGAAGAAACCACAAACTAAAACCAGAATTAAAGCTAATACACACTTCTGAGTCATGACAGGGTAAAGAAGTGTGGATCTAGGCATGACTATTGCAAAAGTCATCAGGGACCTCCTTGGTTGGAGAACAGCTCTAATTCTGGGCATCTTCTAAGAAAGAATTTCCACTGAAGTTTTCAGAAAACTGCCCTCCAAAAGTATTGCTCAACTTTCCAACAAAAACTAACAGTTCTTTAAACAACAGATTGTTGCTAATGTTACTGATCCCCAAGAATTGTTTTTGTTGTTGTTGTTACTCTTTTATGTACAGGGAGCCATGCAGGTGTCATTTCCTCTGTTGTGGGCAGCACAAGTTGTAGCACATACAGCACAAGAGCTTTAGGTTCCCACAGCTTAAAGCCAAAGCTCCCTGTACCTAGAAGTTCAGTATTAGATACATGATTGTGTTATTTAAAATGTGCTGTGCTCTCTTCAATGTGCTTAACTTTAAGACAATCTGATTTTTAAAATAGCTTGTATTGAGTCACTTCAGTCACACCAGAGGTTTTGTGCTGGGTCAGGCTCAGTCATCAGGCACATGACAGGGGATGATATCTGAGGCATGCAGGAACAAAGATTCTCCCCCAGGACCAAAGTACTTATGCGTCTGTCCTGGCTAGTGCCAAATGTTTCATTGGACACTTGTACATAAAACATAATGTGTCCTTGCATTATGTTTCTTCTGGAGCTCTTACAGGTAATTTTGATTTAAATCTTGAAGCAGAGATCAACAGGTTGTGTTATATAATTATGCTACAACTGGGTACATTTATTTGGATTTGTATTATTAAGCAGGTAAGCAACTGCTTTGGAAATCTGCCCAGTTTTTAAGACCATGATTTAACAGAACATTGCCTGAGAATGTATCATCTTTTATGAGTGTTTCCCACCTAAAACTTGAGTGACTTGTCATCTTCTTTTTACAAATTCCTCTGATCTATCTCATTTCTACTTTGCAGTATTTTGTATTCCACAACCACTCTTTTCAAATCTCTTCTGCAATTAATTTTTTCACTGTCCTTTTAAAAATTTTCAAAATCCCTTGGTTTCTCTTTTTTGTTTGTTTGGAGTTTTTTCAAATACCTTTTACACTATAATTTTATGGATTAATTGACCCCTGTTAGATACAGGGCTGCAGATAAGGCAACACCATTTATTCATACAAATACAGAATTTTAAAAGCTGTCCACCTTAACATCTGTTAGGGTTGTTCCTGGAAATGCTTAAAATAATAATTTTAAACATCTTGCCTGAGCTTTTTATCTTTCAAAACCAGAATATTCTTTGAAAGAATTTGTGCTTTTTGTTTTTCAATACTTAAGTATTCTTCTTAAATGAATAATCCAGAATAGTTATGTTCACTTTTGCTCAGTAAAGCCATAGATATTCAGAAAGAACTTTTATTACCTTCTGCTAATTTGCATTGCATGATCACACTTAAAATATAAAAAAGTATATTTATCTGCAAATATTTTTTAAGTAAAAGTTGCTATTCAAGTTCATAAAAACATTATATTTTTTCCAATCATGAGTACATAATCAGGCACAGGCTTTTAAACAGAGTCATTTTAAAGTTACTTTTTCCAACACTAAGTCCACCTACAGAAAATTTCAGTTCAGTGAACAAATACACATTTCTTTTCCCCTACAAAGCCTTAGGATTGCACAAAAATATACAGAATAAATATAAACATTAGGCCAAGGCAACATTTTAAAGTGCAGAACTCCACTTGCCACACATGAATAATTCAGATAACGCTGCATAATGCATAGGCAATTCTTACTAGTATTTCAAAACCTGAAGTGACACAATGAGATCAACATATAACAGTAATTCAAATACATTCTATTTATAATAAATAAGAGCTTATCTGACCATAGAACATAGTAAGCATATTGTCCCAATAAGCAAGCTCTTCACAAACAAACTTTTTTCTCTTTGTCTGAATGGTGTGCTACCATTGAACATAAAGACAAATTAACAAACAAAGATCTCATCCACCATCTGGTAAGACAACTCATGGGGAGAGACATCTGGAATCTGTTGTGCATACAGTTTTCCAGAAGTTTTATCTTAAACCAGTCAATCTATACTGTCAGATACCTGCCAATTTATACAGACTAAAAAATTATCCCTTCATTTTCTTCCACATACTTATATACTTATATCCCCTTAATGTCCAGTTGTCTTGTTTTTTTTTTTTTTTTAATAACTGGGTGTGAGGAAAAGAAAAGAAAGGTGTAAGAGGGTTCCTTCAATTTGTATTCAGCTACTAAGTTCTGTGACACTAGGGATGGAGGGGGGATAGTCCAAGTCCTAGCCTTCATTAGCATTTTGCTTTGACACAATAGTGCTGTTCTGAAGTGAATTCTCAATCAACCTCCATTATTTAACCTTGGTTCAGTTTGCAGGATGGTTTTGGTACACAAGAATTAAGTTTGTTTTGGAGGAAACTACACTTAAGGCTCAGCTGCCTTCCAAATACACTCCAGTCTCTAAAACTGAGACTAAGAATCTGAACCCATTATTTGGCCTGCTTCAAACTGCATATGCAATAGGGGTATTTATCTAAGGAAAGAGAATATATATAGTCTTGAGCTGCATATAGTGTAGATGTATGAGTCTCAGCAGTAACTGCTTTCATCTACTGATCCTCCTCCTCTGTATCTTGGCAATCTACACAAAGGCAAAGAGTCCCAAAGACCAAAACTTCACAGTGCAATCCTCAGTGACTTTCTCGAAATTACTTCAGAGAAGTTTGACTACTCCTTTCTATGTATGACCTAAAACCTTAAAATTTCTCTGCATAAGCCATCTTCCACTGAACAAACTTTTGGGACTGTCCCAGATGATTCTACTTAACTTGTTTTTCTTGCAGTACATTATTTCTGTATTCAATTCTAATTATGTTGCTCTCAAAAGACCTTCAAAATTTATTTGTTGTATGAATTCTCCCACTGGCTTCCTCAAATATCAAATTCAGACTTCTTTCATTTACCCCTAAGCACTTCAGCATAATCTTGGTCCTCGCTCCTCCTGGTCTTGGGCACTGCAGGGTAGTGCAGGCAGAGGTCTTCTCCCACTGAGATTATTAAAAAGTTGATTTTCCATTGCTAAGCCTGGGTAGTGTCTGGATACTAGACACCAGTAAGGCTATAACCAAAAGGCTGAATTCCTACCTTGTCCCTGAATTTTCCAAGAATCAAACTGCTCATGACACAGTAAATTGTCAGATACAAAGCTCATTGGCAGCAGGTTATTCTAGGGAGTCCCTGTGTAACTGGGCTTGCAATGTAGTCTTGAACTTGCTAAAGTTTTTCTGTATTCCCATTTTGCAAACAAGCAACCTCTCCACACCCAAGTATTTCGAGAAGAAATGCTGAATGCCTTTCTTAATAACACCACAAAATAATGAGAAAACAATTATGTCAGAGACAGTTATGACTACCACTAAAATAAAAGCATTGATTCAATTCATAGCTCTGGAGGCAAAGTAGTCTGGCACTAGCATATGTTGTATACAAGGCTGTGTGATCTTTCCCCACATAAAATATTCTTGCAGTAAAGCCAAAGCTGAAACCCATAGTTTCAAACAGTAACTGGGAGGATTAAAACATGTGTCTCACAGATCTTTGGTTTTGGAACATGAAATTTGGTCAATTAAGTTCCCTGAATCAGGAAACCAAGTTAAAGACCTAAAGACTATATTTGCCAAATGACTGTGCTGCTGTGTAGGTGATTGGGACACATGAAAAACAAAACAATTGAGAAAACACCCTGATGGAACACGGCAATCTGAATCCTTAGGTCCAGACTCCTCAAGCCTTAGGAGTTGCTGAACATAATGGGTCATAAGGCTGTCTCTCAACAAGGAACAGCACAGTGCAGTGCACTGGGAAGACACCTGAGTGAACCCTCAGTGAGCGAGCCATGCAGCTGGATTCAGGTGACATCTGCAAGACACTATTCTCTCCTGTTTAGTAGGGCCCCTCAGCTTTGGCAAAAACCCCACACTGGAGAAACTATACTGCTTTATGTGCCCAAATTAGCTTTTACTGTTCCCCTTGATGCTATGTTGTCTCATGTGGGCATGATCATAAAGATACATAAGCTCTGAAAATGCTTTTAAAATCAGAACATTATGAGTGACACTGGGCCAAGCACTCTCTCTGAAGTAGACATGATGTGAAACTTTGGTGCAGTGACCTCCCTTGTTTTGTGGACAAAGGGAAGTCCTATATCCCCAGGCAGCGAGATAAAAGTGCGAAACAAAGGTTAGTGAAATCAAAGAAGTTTGAAGCAGGCCTTAAAACCATATTCAACCTTGTTTATAATATCTAGATACAATATTGTCTCTAATGACACGGAAATTAAAGCTTGCATCCTTTGTGTTGCAAAAACATAACACAGAAACAAGAAGCAATCCCCTCCTCAAACAAATCTCAACAATAATAATAATAATAATAAAAAAGAAAGAAAAAAAATAGCTCCTATAAAAATTAGGGAAACATGCCTTTGTAGAAAAGGAAGTCACATAGATTTTCAAAACATAAAGGGCATTTTTTTACCTGGAATTGTACAGAGTTGGAATTATGGCTGCCATGTTGAAAGACAAAAAGAGCACATTAGAGCTGAACTGCTTTTTCCAGTGACGATTTTCACCTCAAGTCAAAGGTGGTAATAGCCAGAAAAAGCCCATTTCTCTTGGATTTTTTTTAAATACACTCACTTCTCTTACAGAAAAGAGAAGGGACATCACGTCATCCTGTCTGAACAGTCAGGAGGAAATGAGCTTGGGAAGCTTTGTCAGGAGGTTGAACACCCCCTAGTTCAGAAAATCTTCTTAATTTGTTGGCCATTGTGTAGCATGCAGATATATCTTAGTGTCTGCATCTAATTTAACAGAAGTTTCATTCAGCTGTCATTCAGATGAAGGTATTTCAGCAGAGTTTCTGACAACGAATGGCAATTCTGAACTCTTTGATAAGGACCCTGATTTATTTATAAGTACACTGTTCTTATTTAATTCCTCTTAAAAATAATGTTTTAAATTAAATAGTTACCTTTTTTTTCCCCAAAAAAACTCCTAAGAAAAATTGAAAAGTGTTCTAAATTCCCCAACTTTTTTCACACTTGGTGAGAATATTGTGGAAATTGCCTTCTTCTGTGACATTCATTACCTGCAAAATCTATTTATTAGCACAGATTATGCTCAGTGTCTCAGTGGTCCACATAATGCTTCCTATACTCTTATTAAACAGAACAGCAGGTATCTTCTCTAATTAAGGCATTTATCAAATCCCTTATCAATGCAAAAATGCTATTTTTGCAGAGAAATTTAAATAGCCATTTCCTGTACAACTATAACAATTTTTGTAAAGTAATACTTGAAAGGTTTAAACAGAAATGCGGTGTTCTTCCTGATGATCAGGCACTGTGTTTAATCAATCTTTTCCAAATCAGATGCAGAAGGATCAGCACAGTATTTTGCAAAAGGGAAACGGATTTATACAGAGCTTGAAAAAGGAACCACTTGCTTTCCAGCCACATACACTTCAGAAATATTCCGATCATCACCTGAAATAACATGGTCAAACAGAGATTTGCATATAAATATAGGCAGTGATTTAATTAATGAGAATTATGCAGTTCACAAAACCAGTTTTAGAATACATAATTTCCAACAACCTTTTCCTAGGATTAAGAAAGTTCATTTGAAGAGAAATAGTCAGAGCTACCAAAAAGACCAATAAATGTTTAAACTACTCATGCTTTTTTAACAAAATAAACATAGCATTCAGCTGTTGCAATGATGTCATGGATTTTTCTGTATACTCAGTAATTCAATCCCTGAAAATATTATCTATCTGTACAGAAGATGCATTGTTGCACAGCATCTGAGCTGACTCAGGTACTAGCCAGCAACGAAGGTGGTTTGTCCCAGCCAGATTCTCAAAAAGGCAAAAATCTAGTCAGAACATGACACAATTGTGGCCAGAGCTAATACCAGTTACCTGAACATAACAACACATCAGGCAGCACAGGTCTGGTCCAGAAAGTGCCCTGTAAAGAGCACCTACTCCCTTAGGGGGGTGGAACTGTTTGGACTGGATTTTGTTTGTTTTAAAGGCTGACATTTCTCTTGGAGAGTAAAAAAACCCACCATGTACCAACTGGTCTGCAGAAGTCCTTCTGAGCTGAACTGGTTCTGAACCAGTGATTAGCAGGTCAGTGTTACTTTACTGGGAAACATGATTTAGTTCATACTAAAATGTGGTGCAACTGATCATGTGAAATTGACTATTTAACTGGCCCAATAATATAAAGTTAAGCCTCTCAATTCTTACTCACTACTTATAAATGAATATTAATAAATATAAGTCAAATTTCATTTATTAATGTAAAACATTAACATTCATTATCAGGGACGTTAATGTTTACATAACAGGTTAAAATCTATTACTGTAAACAAATGTATATTTAATCATATGTCAATAAATTTATTATTAACCTTTACATTATTTTAAGTAATGCTTGAGAATTTTATGTGGGTTGAAAATCAGATCATACCTAGATACAGGAACTTCTGGAGAGTGTCCTACAAAAGAATAGGAGAAAAACAAATTCAGAAAGCAGTATCTGCTGTCCCAGATCATAATTATTTGAAGTTTGAAAGAACTGTTAAAAACTGTTTTCCCAAATAATCCTAGAAATAGTGTAATCTAAACTTAACATGCGTATTATTTTCTCACTATTAACTTTCAGAGGAAGAAAACACGGCATGAGTTTGATGGCATGTGCCCTTCCTCTTATTTAGAGTTCTGAATTTCATTTACTTATTGTAAAATTAGATAATATATAAGCATTTTTCAAGTCCTAAGGACTGCTAACTTAGCTAAAAAGGTTTAGACTTAAACTGAAAAATAATTCTTTTTACAGAATTGGAATTGTTTCCAGACAGTCTGGCCATATAAAAATACTCAAGTAACTGCTGTTAATGATCTTTTTTAGTCAGAGGTTTCTGTATGAGAAGGTGTGCCCACTGCATGAGGCCAACAGAGCTTTACTATTAACATAAGAACTGTACTTTTAACTCAAATTAACTGTCTTGAGTTCTTGCTTATTTTATAACAGCAGTGCTGTAAAGGCAACCTAACCTTTCTCTGGGAACAGGCTGCCATTTTTCAGTTTGAACTTGAGTGCTCAATAAAACTAAATTGCTTTTTCTTGGCTGCCATTTGTCAGTGCCAATAGCTAACTTTAATTGTCATGTGGGACTAATAAAACATGGATTAAAAATATTATGTGTGCTCATGGGGTTATGGACTGAGGACACCCTGCTGCTGTTACCAGAATAACTTTCAAGATACTTATTCTGTCTGTAACATGGACCTTCCCCACATAGTTTCCATTAATTTTTTTGATCATTAATCCTGCTCTGATTACCTCAAAATTATCAGCCGAGAACACGTCAAAAGGGCTATCTGAAGCCTTCGTGTTGATTAGCAGAGCATCAAATTCTTTGCCCACCTCAAAGTTTCCAATCACATCATCTAGTCCTAGAGCTGAGGAAGAAAATAAGCTCACAAACACATATTCAGCACTAGTCTGTTCCCACCACATAGAAACACCTGGCAACTTGAGATATTCATAAGGAAAACAAGAACTTGGATGATTAAAAGGAAAAACCCAGTGAGTACATTAGCATTTGAATTCTTAAGAAACATAAGAATTTAAGTAACAATTTGTTACACTGCAAAAACATCAAAACTCCAAAAGGGGTAATGAAATTAGATCAGAGAAACAGTAAAGTATGTAACATTCACCTGGGTGAGACAGTATTAGATTTCATTTTTTAAACAGTTTAAGCAACTTCAACAGGTTGTATAGACCTATTACATTAGTAACATATAATAACATGATAATAAAAGAGGTGTACAGTGGAGGGAAAAAAATCATAGCCAGATCTGAAGGTCCCATACCCACCTGTAAGGCTTGTGTTTTACTCTATTATTTATCTTTGTTTTTGAAAGCTTCTTTACAACCTCTGGTTCTCGGGATCTTATGCACTGAAAACGTACATATTCATCTTCATTGACTGGGTGCTTGAAAGTGCTTAGAATACATAAAGAGAGAGCTTTGTGTCTCTTTGGAAATAAACTAGAATAGTATCAAGTTGTAGAAAGTATCTGTGAATTTTCCAATCCTCTGAAACTAAGTTATCAGAGAGGATAATATCTGCAAATATCTTGTTCACTTGTTTTCAGATCGCTGACAGAGGAACTTCAGCCTTCTGTGAAGCTTGTGTGTGGCAGGAATATCACAATATCTTAAAGATGTTTAAGCTCCTACAAATGGTGAAATATTTTGACTACTTACTAGTTTCAACTAAAATGATCTCATATTCCTTCAGGGTTTTGAACAGAATGCAATTTTTTGATTAAGCACAAGAGGGTGACAAGCGTTTAGGAGCCTTAGCAAAGCAAGTAATTCCGAAGAAGAATAAACCAGCTCAAAATAATACATAAAATTAACACTTTACTAAGTAAATCTAAGATAGAAAAAGCACAAGAGTAGCTGGGAAGAGAAACCACATATGAGTTTGGGATTTTTATAAGTTTTCCTTTTGGTGACTCAGCTAATTTAGTCTCACACTTTATGGAACAGCATTTACTGTGGGGAAAAAGATCCTTTTTTTGTTCCCTACCCATCTTCTGTCTTCCGAATTTCCCCCATTACACCCTCCAGGAGTTCAAATACAGTCCTTAGAAGAACTGCTTGACAACATTTTCATTATATCTTTCAAACTTCCATTAATAGTTCCCAATCATACTTTATGACAACTACAAAGATGTTACATTGAAAAGCCTTGGGACTAGTTCTTCAGTTTTAAGCTCACTTCTGCTAACTGAAATAGTAGTAAGTTTTCACTTAGGTGCGATTTGGTATTTGCTAAATCATACCAGTTCCACTAAAATTTTTAACTGGTACATGCACACTGATCATGACAAAACTTGCCAGTGGACCAGGGTAACCCATATACTATATGACTATTCTGCAAATACAACTGTGTCTTAAACAACTACGGTTGGTATCTTGTTTAAATTTTTTTGCATTTCCCTGAGTGAGGGATGATGCATGATGTTCTGATTTCCAACAAACTGCCTCACTAACAGCTCAAAAAGCAGAAAAAAAATCAGAAACTGATGACAAACAGGATGCATGATCTCACAGTAATTGCACAGTTTTTCCTACATGTGATGGTTGCTGAGAAATTTCCAGTTGGTGTGATTAATATATAAGCACATACAACCTTATGACTAAGAAGTCTGAGGACCTTTGCAAAGCAAATGTACAACCCTGAAAAGCCATTCAGATAGCATTATTAAACTCTCAACATCCATATGAGTACTCTTCTGTAATAAGCCTAGTATGGGTATGAGAGACTGAAGGATATCTCTGCCTAGCAGGTACCAGTTTAGACTTCACTCTGGCACCAAAAAATCTGAATCTCCCATGAACATAATCTGTAGCTCCTTTTGTGCACACTTAAGAATTTTCTTCTTACCTTGGCTTCCTCCCAGAGTAGCAAGTTGAAAAGCTTCTTCAAGAGTTAGACCTGTTTCATTCACTTTATTGATCTGAAGGCTATTAGATGCCATCATTGCTTTCCTGATAGCGTCAAGCATGGAAGCTGAATATCCACCAGCAACATCTAGAAGGGATCAGACTCTTAGAAACAAGCTTTGGCATAATTCTCTATGTTAAATTTCTGTTGAAAGTTGCAAAGAGACAGACATGGTAAATACAAGTTTTACTCCTAAGCACTGTCTCTGAATGCATAATTCTTGATCAAGGTGTTCTCACACAGAGTCAAATGAAGAGAACAGAACACAAAAACAGAAACCTGAAAAGTTGTTCAAGTCCTATTTAGTCTCACAAGAGGAATAAAACACTTTTTTTTTTTTTCTTTAGAAACACCTTTGGACCAGCCCTAGATTTCAATACTGTACAGTTCCTTAATCTAGAAGTAGTGGGGGAAAAAAGCAGGACCATAAGTTGGATACATGCTAACTTTTAAATATGAACAGGAGGGCATGTTTTTATGTCTCCTAATGGTTTGCAAAAGAAACCATTTTTACAGCAAACTACTAACCTGTGCCAAGACCAAGCTTCACATTGTGTTCCAGGACCTTTCGGACATTTAAGACACCACTACGCAACCTGGATTGTAAGAAAAAACATATTCAGGAAGAGCAGGGCTGCAGAGCCATTTTATGACAAAGGCTCTCAGAATGTGTGCAATAGATTTCATTTTTTATTTATTCTGGCTAGATACCATCATTATCTTATTTCTGCTTAGCAGAAGACTATACAGTCCCTTTCCCCAAAACATAAGCATAGTTTGGGGGGAAGGCAATGGCTTAAATCTGACATTGACAAAAGAGTCAAAAGAAACAATTTTTTTTAAAAGAAATATTTATACAGATGTAAATATAGGTATAGATATAAAAACTAGACTGAAAGATCACAAGACAGTCCAGAGCACACTGCACAGAAGTAGATCATGAATAGTCATGTTCAATCCAATATTGCTCATGTTAATAGCCTTGCAATGGTAGCATGAACTCAGGGCACCATGTGAACAAGTTTTATTTAATTATACAACTTTCTTCTCTAATTCTTTTTTTCTTTTAACTTACGAAAAGTTAGAATTGGGGCAATGCGAAATTGCAGCTCCACGAAGACTAAAAAGTTTCAGCTCTTCTTCAGAAAGATAACAGGCATGAGCCATCACTGTCTAAACGAAAAGACAAACACCAATTTTCTCAATATTGCATTTACTTCAGTGGCTGTAAGTTTTGCAAAAGGACACACTGCCATACAGCAAAATTAATGCACTTCTTGAATGAAGCTCTTAAAATCCACAAGGGAAAAACTCTGGGTAACTTCAGTATGCCTGAGATATCATTCCCTCAGATTTTTTCCATTTCTTAATGTAAGAAGGTAGGATGTTGACTCTTGCAGTGACTGTTGTGACCAAAGATCTTAAAGAAGCAAGAGCAAGAATTCCCCAGCTGTCCTAGCACTGTAGTAAACTTATGATTTATATTTCGTAGTACACAGAGATTAAGTATTGGGGCCAGGAGTATCTCAGATACAATGAAAGACATATATGTACTCTTAACATGTTTCTCATTGCCTCTCTAAAGGTTTGAGCAGGTTGATATATACAAATACATATATGAAATATTTGTTAAGTAGAATAATCTAATTTGTTATGCAAATGATAATGACTTATTTTTTAGCCTACATAGCTGACCTTAAAAATTAATTCATAAGCAGTACAAACAAAACACAGAAGTATAGGATAGTGTAATTTAATAGTATGTGAACCAATTATTCCCAGACAAATGTAACTGGCATTACCTCATATGCCAAATGCCCATTGTAAGAGAAGAGCAAGAGCTCTGTTAGATCTTGCAATCTGCTGATAAAAATGAGAAGGGCACAGAGACTGTTGCCACTGAGCATCTCCTAACAGCACCTCTACTCATCAAGCTCAGTGCAGCTGAAAATGCAAGGAAGACAGTCACATCTTCAGTCAAGGACATACATGTGGTAGCTGCTGAAGTATACTTTTGCTGATCTGTACTGTTTTTTAAAAAGAAATAAATATTTCAGCTCCCAAGAACATGCTTTTAAAATACTTTAAAAATTGATTTGATGTCTTAGTTTTAGTGGCTGGGCAGAGGGGATTGTCTAAGGTTCTGTTCTGCTTGTGTTTAATAGAATGCTTTCCCAAACAATCAGTAGCCTGTCTTCAGAAAGCACAAGTATCCATGATTTTTAGTGATCATTTTCACTTCTGTGAATTTAAAAGTCTGACAGAATTAAGATCTGTTTCCACAGCACTGATATTCTCTTTAGTACACTCACTGACATATCAAATTAGCATGCTAAGAAAACAAAGGCTAATATTGTGTACATACTTCAGTAATCCACATTGATTTCTCAAGTAAAAAGAACAGTAAACAAGTAATTTACTGGGGTACCATTTTGAACACAGAAATGGGAGTTCAATAGCTAATTCCCAAGGAGTTTCCAGATGCCTTTTGTGTCTCTTAAAATTCTCTCCTAATTTTTTAAATAACTTGACTGATGTTTATGCATTCTGACTGTAGTTGAGCTGTTCATATTCAGTTTTGCACGGGCTTTCCACTGTCTAATAACGTGTGCCTGGCATTCCTACCTGTAATTACTGTGGGCTGGTATCAGATCTGCTTACATTTATCTCACTCACAGAACAAAGCTTTAATGAGTTTCAATTCTTCAGGTTACCGTGCCTCTCAATGCTTGGAAAAATCAGCTAATGAGATGAGAGTGCTTTTGGATAATCAGAGTAATAATGTGTACCTATTTGCATGTGAGATTGAGACTCAGAATACAACAGGGCAGGCTGCATTTCCTTAGGAAACTGACAAAAATTGAATGGTCCTATGGTAACACCACAGAGGAAATCTTCAGGCAAACCAATGTACAAGAATATTGTAATATAAGGATAACGCGGTGCTGTCCAGGAACTAGCAGCTTCTACAATATCAACTGCTAATCCCACTGCCCTAATTTTCCTTGAAGCCCATGGAAAATGGATAAGGGAGCATAAAATATCTTTACTGTTCTTATCCCCTAAAATGTTTAGGAAAAGTGTGGGCTTGTATGAAATTCCAACACCTCAACAGAGAGTATAAAACAAATTTACTTTCTGCAGATGTCACTGACCTTGACAAAACAATACAGACTTTCCAGGTAATACAGTAAACCATCATATTCTCTAAATGGATTAATCTAAGATACACTGTGGATGTTTTTATGCAGCTACCTTGCTGGTTAGCAGCTTGTTTTTATCATACAATTCAGTGTAATTCTGGTAGGCAGGAAACATGTTCTCCACAAGTTTGACTTCTTCTTCATTCTCACTGATGTGACTCTGCAGTAGGAAAACACATAGCAGTGAATGCTTCAAATAGCTTTGAACCTCACATTACAACCTTCTGAGTAACCTGCTGGTGTTAAATACAAAATGATGGAAATTAGTATTTGCAAAGTCTACAGTTATATCTAGTCCTTGAGCTCCTTTTTTCATCAAAGAGATCCCTGGGACCCAAAGGAGTAGCTTCATTTGTTTCTTTAAAAGTGGTATGAGA
Organism: Campylorhamphus procurvoides; assembly: GCA_013396655.1. Lineage (NCBI taxonomy): Eukaryota > Metazoa > Chordata > Aves > Passeriformes > Dendrocolaptidae > Campylorhamphus > Campylorhamphus procurvoides. Next base: position 57,008 of record WBMV01004631.1, read on the forward strand.
TGGTTCATCCCAGTAGTGTGGTGACAGAATGGCAAACTTAGGGTTTGGAAAACATTAAAACAGTAGATAAAATAATACATGATATGCTTGTGAATTATATGATAAGCAGCCTATAACTGAGTGGATCCTGAGATCAGGGCAACATATAGGTAGCTCATCCATGTATCTTCAGATGGGCTGATTAATTACTGCTCTCAGATAAAAATCTGACCCTTCTGTACTGCCACTCGGGTATATATTTTCAAAATTCCCACTTTGTAATGAAAAAAAATCCACAGGTACAAGAGCTTTAAAACAGTATATGCCTAGAACAGTGTAACAATAAAAAATCCATTTCAACTTATCTGCAATCTTTAAAATATCTTTATCACACTGGAAATCCTACAGCTATATTAACAATGTTACGTAAAATACAAAGATGAGTAATACTTTTATCTGCTGAAATCTGTTCTGTAGAGAAACAACAGAAGGCAGGGAGACAGACTTGACTAGAGAGGGCAACCTTCAGCAATCCAAGGGGTTGGTACACCCTTTGGTACATGGTGCCAGTCTCCTTGTGCGCCCACGAACTGGGACTTGCTGAATTATGCATCCTCCCAGCTATGAACTTTATTATTTCCTGTAACAGTTACAATGTTCCTATAGATACCATCAGTAATTTCAGAGGAGTTAAAAACATACTCCAAAATGGAGTGACCTAAGTGGCTTTCCTGAAATCATGAAAACCCCCTGGTCAGTATGCTGTCTGTGCAAACTACTGAAACTGCACACAAGCTCTCAGAGCTTACCTGCACATGGAGATCATGAGCCTGTGCTAGATCACCAAGTGCACACAGCAAGTCTTCTGTGCAGGAAGGGCCAAAGCGGGGGGTTATCACAGGCCATACTCTTGGATACTGAAAATATTAAAAGGACAGGCTTTGTATTCCACATGGAGATATATATGTCAGTAACCATAATCAGGACTAGCATATACATTTTGTCTTCTCTGCTTATTGCATACTGCATTCTCACCAATTCAAAATGAGCTGTATAGTAATTTCCTTACTTTCATTAGACATTTCATTACACAAATAGATAATAAAGTGGGGAGAGTTTTAAAACAATTTTAATGAACTTCATTAAAGAATTTGTTTTCATTAGAACTCTCTCATTGAGTCACTGAGGTTGACCAGTCTTCAGGAGCACTGGAAACTTTTTCATATGTGCTGGCACTCCTGTATGCACTATGAGAAATAAGTCAGATGAATGACCGACATTTTTCTGAGTTCCACTTCTGTGAGTGTCAAAGATACAATGATGCAAAACTGCAGGCTTCTGTAAAAAAAAAGGACCATTTTCTTGTTCCGTCTTCTCCACTCAAAATAGCAACAAACTATCACTATACTTCACAGATAAGAAGAATACTGGTAGAATCAGATATGCTACACATTAAGAAACAGTAGAGAAGAGACCAAGAGTAGAGCTACAGAGGTTTACACCTGGCATGTCTAGATTAAAATTTTCATAAAAAATAGACAAGAGCATTGTAATTCTGCCTTCAGTCACAGGTGAGAGTTGTGCGGAAGTCAGCATATCATAATTTTGATTGCAGTTTCTTTTATGATCCCCCAGGTACAAGATGCTCAGGACTTTGCAGATTAGCCAAATTACTGTGCTAATACATATGAATTAGGCATTAAATTCAAGGAATCTGCTCTTGAATATTTTGACAGAGAATGTCAAAAAAGCCACTGAAAACTGAAGGCTGACAAAAAAAGTACTCCTGCTTATAACATTGGAGTGTAAACTTCTATCTTTACTGCAGGAGTGCAAACCTCAATTTCTTTAAAACACACTGTAAGACATGTTGACCAAAACCCCTAATTTTATAGTGAAGTACTAACTGTACTGAAAAACCACGGATTTCTTTTGGTGAGAATTTCTTTAATTAGTCTACTTATATACCACAGAGTAACTCCATTCCACCTTTCTGTAACAGAAAATTATCCTTTCTAGGGAGTCAGATATTTTGAAATCAATAGAAAAACACATAGAACATTATTCTGCTTTGGTCTGATCACAGAAAACTGATTTTACACTGTTACAAGTTCATTTTTCAACAACATGGATAGCAGAACATCTTTCAGACTGATGATACCTGTCTATTACACAGAAAGATGTATATTTATTGATTTGTCACAAAGACAACAGCTTTGCACAGCATGATTGATTATTTTATATATTCACAAAACATCTTCTGAATACAGAAGTGGATGCAAAGGAGAACTTTACTTACTTTCTTTTCCAGCAGTTCTTTAACAAACCTGAAAAAGGGTAGAAATAAAATTGCTATAAATCTGTCATCTATGTTCCAAATTATGAAAAATACTGAAAATATATTCTTAGATAACCTGTTAAACACTCCAGACATAGATCGACTTTTTACAAAATACTGGGCCAGAATTTTCAGATGAAAAAACCCAAACAAACAAACAAAAATGAGAGGCAATGCAATGAAGTTGGGATAGTTACAGCAAATTATGCTAGTTTTGAATTTGACCCCAAATATCCAGTTTTGTTTTTTTTATTTGCAATAATTAGCATTACACAAGTGGTAATTATTCTGAGTTCTTCCTTAAAACCAAACACACGCTACATTAAATGAATTGAAAATATAATTTTAAGGTACAGGTGCAACATTAGAGAAAAAAAACAACAAACCATCTTAAATTTCTCTGATCATGAATTTAAATTACAGTGTTACATAAATTCTTTTAAAATCCAATTTTTAAAAGATGCACCAATATTTTATACCTCACTTATAGTAGTTGCATTTGTCTTTGTTCACTTAAAGAACCCTGATTTTCTGTAAATGCTTATATTACTGTTAGTATACAGATTATCTACCTTATGGAAAATACCGATTTACTTTGTTAACTAAAAGAAGCTACCTCAGATCTCTACATAAAACCCCAAGTGGTCAATATGGATAATGGAGTTGAGCAAATAAAACTTCCTCTGATTTTGGAGGGAGGAAATTCTTTGAAAGCTCGTATGTTCAGTGTATGCAATTTCCAAAAGCTAGTTTGCGATGGTTTCTGGACAGGATCTCTGTGAATTTTTATGTCATAGTCTCTATTCAGAAAACTGTGAAATTTTGAACACAAACATTGAATCAAATTTATCAAATATATTCTGACAGAAAAGTAAATAATGCTGAGGCTAGGTGCTAGATCACCAGCTGGAAGTGAGAGATCTGAGTTCGCAATGACCAAAGGAATTTGAGCCCACCATTGTTGACCTTGGAGAGCCAAAATGCAATGCGAATTCGATACCATCTGCCTGCCTCTCCCCTTACTGATTAACCTGATAAAATATTCACCTGAGCAGAAACTCTAACAGAAGTATAATGCTCAGATGAGAAGCCAAAATTCAGTATGGTTCTTTTCATATTTTTTCACATTCTTTGAAGAACACGAGCATGGCTTCACAATTGAAATACCTTTATCAAATATACTTTATATTTTGTTGGGTTATGAGGAAAGAAGCTTAGCTTCAAATCACTGTCTTCTGTAGCAGAAGACCAGACTTGAACACAGGTCTTCCTCTTTCCAAGTGATTATAACTATTAGTAGCATATATTGTATTCTGGATTTCAATTTTCTAACTTTTTATTAAATCCCCTTTGACAGAGAAAGGTAGATTCAAATTCCAACTTGAATTTAGATTTAATATGTGACATACTTGGAATACAATACAAATAGTTCTGAAGGTTGACTGTAAAGAACTAAAATCAGTGTGGTCCGTTTTCTGGCAGTGTGACAGGTCACATTTCCTAGGTTCTAAAAAAATTTTAAAAAAAAGCAAGCAACAAAAAACCCCAATACAACATCATCCTCTTACAGACTGAGCTTTTTCATTCTTCTGCAATTGTATTGTTTGTGATTCAGGTAAGTACTCCAACTCCATGCCAAGAAGCACACAGTTCTCTTCCCTAGTCAGTTCTGGAGTACTTATTGCACACTCTCACCAAAAGCTGAGAAACACTTGATATTAATACAATCAAAAAGGAATGAGCTGGATGCACAGAATAGGTATTTAAAAGAAAACTATTTAGATAATTCTGAAGCTCTTAAAAATAACAGAACTAGGCGTTCTGCTGCTTTCAGGCCCATTTGGCAGGATTTGTGCTGTATTATGAAAACTGGGAAGAAAACAAAAGCTAGTAGAGTAAAAATGACTACATGTTTTTCAAATGTCTTAAAATATAAAAACTGTTAGAAATTCATGATAATTTCTGATTTTTACTGCCATGCCTCTAGCATGACTTGCAAAAATTGGGTAGCAACTTCACACAAGTGTCATAAGATGTTTATATTACTCTTAGGTATTTTCTCTTTCAGAATGGTATTTGAAACAATTACACAAGTAAATAAATAATCCCATGAGAATAGTTGCATGTCTGCTTAATCATTTTCTGAGCATGGGTGCAAAAGACACAAGAAATATAAAACAACAGGGTGTCATATTCCAGACTTAGGTCTTCTCCACTATGGACATTGCCTTGGCTTGATTCTCCTTCGTTCTCTCAGCTTCATGATAGAGTAGTTTGAGTGGTGGTGTGATGGAGAAGAGGAGAACCACAGAATGTTTAAAATGGAGTATATGAAAGATGACTCTTACAACTTGAATAAAGCCTTATCCTAAACGATGGAAGAAAATAGCTCAGAAGATAATGGGGGCAAAGGAAGTTGCTGCGACCATACCATCCTGTATCAGGTCACATCACCCTCACACACAGAGCTGTAAAGGGAAAAGAGAAAGCAGAAAACACGCATATTCTCTCAAACACTAGATCTGTGTCTTCTCCCTTTGAAAAAGACAGGGATATACTACTTGGGCTGTTCAGCAACTGGGTATGCAGGAATTGCCAGAACTGTAGGTAACAATACTGTTGGAAGAAAAAAAACCTGTTCCTAAAAAATTCACACCTGTAAATTCTTAGTCAGATTCACATTGACATTTCAGATATATGAAAAAATTTTATTTTAAAAGGTTATGCTATCAATTTAATCATTTTACCTTTCTGTCTCTTGGACAGAGTCAGCAGTAATCTCTTTGTATTGTGGCACACTGTCATTCATATCCATGCAGACTTTTCCAACAAATGCTCGTTGACCAAATTTATCTGTTAAGATGCATTAGAATATGTCTCAGAATCATCGGTTCTCAAAAACGACTATCAAAGATTAAACTGAAATACAAAAGCAAAGTCTACCCCACCCATCTTCATTTAAGATGAACAAAATTTATGTTCTTGTCTTATCTCTAAGTTGTGACTATTCATGTGACTTTTAAGGATAAAAAGGGAAAAGGAAAAAAGCAATATTTAAATAGGAATTGTCCTCTTCCAGAATAGTACTCAATTTCATAAAAGTTATAATTAAGGACTAGATTACTGTAGTTTAACTACCACCAGAATTCATAATGGTAGTATATGAAGATGGCTGTGAAATAGAGGATGAGAAATGTAAGCACTAAACCACAGTAAATGTAGTAGAGGACTACCATGAGAGGAGCATGGTAGCAAAAAGATCTCAGCAAACCATCTCTCCTTAGGAGAAAGGAATGCCTCCTACACACAGTTAGAGGGAGAAAATTTTCAGAGCTATTCTAGCCTCTTTCTTGAGATTCATCCACGCTGGATGAATAAATCAGAATTCATGTGTAAGACATGTATATAATATTCAATTCTAAGCTGTGAAATGTGTTTCTAAATTAGATCTCTGCCCATATTTACAGTTTGAGTTGCTGAATACAACAGCTTCAAAATTTTCCTACAAAATTGGAAAGATTGGGTAATTTTTGAATTAAACCAAGAATTTTATTAAATTTTTCTGCTTTGGGAGCTGCCTCAGCCTTGAGAAACCCTGCAAGATCCACAGCGTTTGCAACTGTGAAGAGAAGGGAAGGAGAAGATCCTGACGCAGCTTCCACTTTCCTGGTTTCAGAGACTGTGGAGATTTTTGACATTGATTATCAGCTGAAACTTAAGAGTATCAGGAAATTAATGCACTGACACTCAGCCTTTTAAACCTCAAACAGCAAAAGGTTAGAAAAAGCAGAGAGCTGCAGATGGAGAGCAACTCCATCAGACCTAATTCAAGATCAACTAGCAGCTGGTTTGGGAGTGAAGAGAGAAGCAGAAACAACAGTAGGACAGGAGCAGTGAAGGGAACAAGGGTAACTGAAGTGGGGTTTTGGCATACAATATGGCAGGTACAATGAATTAAAAACAAAATAGTAGAAAGCCAGATCCCTAGTCTAAAAGCCCTAAACTCTGTTTATGATTCACACACCATCCTTTAAAACTCACTGTTAGTCTTACCTACAATTTCAGCAAGAAGAAGAGATGTATCTGTGTGAATTGTTGCAAAGTAGCAAGCTGTAGTCGTGCCATTCTTTAGAGTTCGTCTCTATAAAAAGAAATCAGCTTCAACTGTCTGGAAAAAAAACCAGTAAAGCTGCCAAAATGCAGAACAGGCACTCTCATTTCAAACTGCGAGAACATTTAGTTATTGTGAAATTGTGCAGTGAAGTGGGAAGGTAAAATATAGATTTTTAATTTCATAATAGCTTTTTAAAGTCTGAATGTTAAATACAAAAATTCCTCACAGAATTTTTGCAATGGCTAAACCCATAGAAACCAGTCTATATTTCTTCTCTCAAACAGGAAATACTCCACCTTATATTTAGAAATACGAACAACTAGTCATTTTTGTTATTTCCTAGTTTTGAAAGGCTCTCCAATTTTCACAGTGAAGCACTGTTTATCTAATGTTAACAGAGCAAGGCTTTTGGGAAAAGCAGTGGTTTTCTTTTGGCCACCTGATGTGACTGGAAAAACTAGTCAGGGTTTTTGTATATCAAAACATAAATACAAAGCAACAAACAAAGGTAAAAGTAAACTAAGTACAGCTGCTCAGACTGTAATCTAACTATTTATTTTATTACAGCATTTGAAAGGAGATACTGGTTGACACCTGTTCATATTATTTTTGCAGAATATACCAGTAAATTAAGTACAATTTTAGTTACATTATTTCATAATGAAATTTATAGCTTCCCTTGATCTTGGGACTGATGCATACCATCTTGACTACTCATCCAACATACAGGTTTAAATTTGGATTCTTGCTACCAAGTAATTTAAGAATTTTTGTCTATTTTTTTAATGAGATAGAAGGTGGAACATTCAACACAATGTTGGCAATGGCTAGAGCTAATTATCTGGTGAACACAAAGCCAAGCTGTCTTTTCCTTACAGTATTCAAATCAAAGTCTTTAAGGGTTCCAAAAATGAGTCTCAAAAATAGCCATGTCATTACTGAGAGAAAATACCTTTGTCCTTCTTTGCTTTTAAAATCCAGAATTCTCTACTTCTGGAATCTTAAGATCATTAAATGAAATTTAAAACCATTCTATTTCCAAGTAATCAGCACAAAGAAATGGCTTTCCTAAAATTGGAGGGACCAGAGGAGGTTCCAGCTAAAAGTTGGAAAATTTCACCTGAATTAGTTTTTTTTTGCTGTTTGTTTTTTTTTCTGAATATAGAAAGTGTTTAATGGAAACAGTATTTTGATTTGAAATTCAATGTTTTCATTACAACTTCAAAAGTACAATGATACATCTGAAAAAATATCTGCTCCCTGCAGGTTTAGTCCTGCTTCTAACAGCTGAATGTTATTATCAGCCCCTCTGAATGCAGCAAAGTGACTGGTATTCCATAGGTTTTCTGGGTGAAGACATTTTCCTGACCTTGTCCTTTTTGATACACATGGGGAGAGCTTTATCATTGTGTTGAAGCTCCTATAACTAACTTCCATCTCGCACTGGCAGTTCCTCCCCAGATGATGTTAAACACCTTGCACAGTGAGTACTTCAGCTGTATTGAGGTCACACAGTGAGAACTCTTAACAGTATGTTGAGGCACACAGCTGGAAGGTGAGAACACCTCTATGTTTTAACCAGCTGAATGCATGTGTGCTTGTCACTAGAGATTATGGCCAAGCTGTTTGTACATGTTTTTATTATGGAAGATGGCAGAAAGTAATTTCTTTTAAAATTTGTGTGGCAAGGACAGTATAACTATATTTCAGATTCATTAATTATTATTTTGACAACATATTCTGTCATAGTAAAAGACAAATGTAAAGCAAATTATGCTGGTCTATTACTTTAATTTGTTGAAGATATTGCAGTCCACACATTAAAGGATAGATTACAATTAGAAGACAAAACTATTGCTCTGCAATGCAACCTAGCTGCTTATTTTCCTGCAGTGAAAGATTTTCTTGTTGTAAGGACCTCAGCAGTAGAAGTGTCTCCCTCAACTACTCCAAGACATCCCAGATTCATTGTCTATGAGAAGCCTTTTCTCTTTATGTAGTCTTTGCAGAGGATGATTTCATAATAGAGGATTTTGTGCAGAAAAGGAAATATCCCTTGAATAATTTTTTTTACTAAGCTTCGTTATTTCTTCATTGAAGCTGTCTGCACCTTCTGGCTATACTGCCTCTGAGAGTAGTCTTAAATATTGGTCATTGTACTCAGAAAGGATGATAAACAAGTTCATTGCTAGCCTTGTGATTAAATAAACTATCTTGTCAGCAACAACAGAACAAGATCAAAGCTAGTAAGGGACAATCTTGGCTGGCAATCGGCTGGGTATCTGTTGAGTTCATCTGGTTTTCATGACATTAAAACATGCTCTGGTCTTTCTGCTGACCTTCTGAAAACATACCTAAATTTCACAAATATGAATGTCGTCAAGTAGGTAAATGTTGTTTGCAGGACTTACAACAACTCTGGTGTACACTTCTTCTGCAAAACCACTGTCTTGGTATTTGGCTTCTGTTGGGAATGTGTAGGTAGTTAACCACTGCAAAAGAGGTAGGTCTACTCTTGTACCAGTAAATGAATACTGAGGGGCATGAATGTGTGTGTCAACCAGTCCTGGCATGAAGAATTCACTAGGGAAAGAAAATAAAGTTATAATAGTAAAGTATATCTCAAAATTTTTTCGGTTTTGTTTTAAACAGTATATTTGTGCAAAATCCACCAGAGTAAATGGCAAGTACAGACTACCCTGACTCTTCCAGCATCAGCCTATCAACTCCTACAGTACCTCTACCCACACCCCTTTTTGGTATGAAGTAGTTGAATAATAACATTTGCACAGAGACACACATATATATAGCTAATTGTGAGAAAAACAATACAAGAGCATAATGAATCCAATTATCTCTAATATTAACCCAGACTAAATACCAAAAAAGGCAAATTGATTTAACAGTAACTAAAATTACTCCACTGTAGAACCCACCTGAAAAAGAGAAGATTTGGTCACAGTCTTGCTTCCTAGTATGGATATATTTAGAATGTCACTGACTTCCAGACCATTATATTTACAAAAATATCCCACTTCTACTCTATATTATTTATGTGTATCTATCTATATATCTATAAAATGAATTTTCAGGTTTAATGGAAGAACAGTCACTGTGAATGCAAATGCAGATACTGGTGAAAAAGGTCTCTCCTCGATATCTTGATATGTATATTTACAATGGAACTAAAAAACTATCTGTTGACATGCAATGTTCATGCAAAAACAGGGATGAATATATCAACATTACTAGGAAATTGCTATAACTATTTTGTTTTGTGCTGGAACTCCATACTGTATAAAATTACTCTCACTCCTCTCCCCTTCTGCCTGACTACTGAATGAACAGTGATTTTGTCTCTTTGTAGCTCCCCTTCTTTCTGTTTTTCCTGTATGCTAAAAATAATGAAAGATCTTTCTCAATCTGATCCATCTTCTCAGCACCTTCCATTTCCTCAGCCTATTCAAGTGAAGAAAACATCTGATGACTCATATATACTATATGATTAGCCTTTCAACAAAACATACAAATTTTTTAATAACTGATTACTAAAACGATGCTGCAGCTAAGCCACAAGTCATTTTCAGTGCTACTAAATACAATGCATAGCAAGTGCACTCCAAAACTATTTCATCACCAGAAAGTTGGGGAATTTAACCAGCTGAAGTGCTCTAGCTGAAGCATAGTGAGAAATCCAAGGCTCTGTTTTTAGAAGGTTTAAATCTTCTAATTGTATTAACTTTTTTTATTATCAACTGTGTCAAAGTCCAAGCCAATGAGTTTTATATCTGCAGTGTCAGTGTAACCTACATTTACTAACTCTAGAGTTTCACTTTGTTTAGGCACATTGGTAGCTCACTGCTAACACGATGGATGCAAAACATAATCTCAAGAAAGAACAGCATTTACTTCTGTGAGCACAGAAGTGGCCTATTTGTGAAAATTAAATTTGGCATTTTATTCTGTGCAGTGTACATCAGTCAGCCCAATTCAGCCATGTCTGCAGTCCCAAACCAAGGAATGCAAAAAACACACGGATGGTTCACCCTTCGAGTCCCATCCAGTACACAGGTAGCTTTGCATAAAGAGCTCTCACTGAGATGAAATGGAGCTTTAGCCATTGAATTGGATTTTATATGCTCCCTGCCAAAACGTGACTCACTTTACTTCACTCAAGGAATAAACTTCATTTGCTGAAATTAATCTAAACAAAACATACTGTTTACTTAGTTGTCTTATGTCAGATGTTTTGAAACCCCACTTCTCAGCCAGTTGCTCCTGCTGATCAGTTTGTTCCAAAAACACAATCTAAAAGAAAGAAAACATAGTTAGGTACTTTAAACCTGCATCCCACATCAGCTTTATAAGAAGGCAAAAAAAAGTTATATTTTAAAGCAGATTTTGCGCAGTTACTTCAAAGGCGATAGGTTTGCATGGAAATACTTGTTCCTGACTATCAATCATGGTTGTGAAACACCTTCTCACAATCCAGTGAATTATCACACCCATCTTGTAACTTGCAATAAAACAATTCACTCTCAGGTAATAGCCAAGCAGACCTGCAGAGACCTTGGTGTCCACAATCATTCCTGCAAAGTAACATCATAAAAGCACTATAGTCACTTGCTGCACACTTAATATATTCACAAACAACGGGGTCAAATTAACTGCTTTGCCTAGGATTAATTGACAGCAAGATAAGTATTTTCATATTTTCTGGGGTTCTTTTTTCTTTTTCAGTGCCTAGGATGGGAAAATAAATTGAGTGGGACAATGCAGATATTATTTTCATTTTACAGAACAGGCTAAAAGGATGCTAAGATCTTTGTTGATTTCAAAATAAAGCCCTACAATCTGGAGACAGACAACCCAAATTAACTCAATAGAACATTGACTGTACTGATGATGAGTTGCTGTTGCCAAGTCAGAATTTTAGCATACTTTCTATTTATATTTAAATTCCATTGTATTTTAATGTACAACATGATTCTTGACATGTGAATTCTCAGCTCTTTGATTCTCTGGTCCATCAATAATAGGTACAACAACTCTCCAAGAAACAAAGATTCTGGAGCCTAGGAACTGCAATGCCCACTACAGGCTCCACGTAGAATCCAGGTTTCCTCAACACTTGACAGAGTAGAGGACCTTGATGCCTCCCTTAGCCAAAGACTGCCTAACGTGGACTTTTAAGAATTCTTACCTAATCACAGCTTCTGCCCGAAATCAATTCACAGTCTTCTTAGCATAAGAGCCTGTATCACTCTCATAACAGGTGTTTCTAAGGCAACAGTTAAAAACCCCCAATCAGAATCATTAAAAAGGGCAATACAAAGTATTTGTAAAATGGCAATAGGAAAGAACTTAAGATAAGGGGCAAGAGGAGCCCCTTGTATTGTTTAGCAGTTATTTGCATGCCAGTTTTTTATGTGTGTGACCTTTTTATATGTGTTTCTATTTTCCATAGAAATTTACCATTTTCTAATTTTTCCATAGACAAAAATAAGCAACGGCTGGTAAACAGTAAGTTTTTGGCTGCCTAGTCTTTTAAATGAACACATAGCTTTTATGATTTACACTGTCTAAAGAGCAGATGTTTTACATTTCTAATCAGAAAATATCACACCATATAAATAAATACTACACTAGCAAAAATTGCAAGATTATAGTAGTCCCTTAATAGTTCACTTGAAGCAGTATCTCTCTAATTCCAAAGAGGAATACAGTCAACTTAAGGAACTGTATAGCTGCAGAATGCTTGGAATAAAGACCTACTGAAATTTCTAATGGGCAATAAAGAAAATGTCATTCAGACACTGAAATCAAAATGGATGCAGAATGAGTAATGTTGGAGATGCTGAGGGAAGAGGGGGGAAGGAGGAAAAAAAAGAGAAAAAAATATGAAATACCAGATGACAAATTCTGGAAACAGGCGTTGCCATGGAAAAGCAGTGGCTGTTTTGTACTCTTAGAGTGCAGACAAATAAAATACTTAAATCATGAAAAAAATGAAGAAAATATGTTTCAGGAGACCTGGACAAGTGAAAGCAATTCTAAACCTGACAACTGCTCCATTATGGTCAAATGAGGCTATGGGCAAATCAGTAAGACATCTATACTCTCTCCAAACAAACTTCTCAATGGAATGCCTTAGTCAGCCAAGAGATGTTCCTCATTGCTTTAGGATGTATTTGGTCTGGACACCTTTCTAACACTGAATACTTCAAAATCTATGAGTCCTATGCCTGGACATTTGCTCCAGTATTTGATTATGAATTCAAAGTAACAAACCTGATGAGCTGTTCTTTAAATTACTTCTGGACTTCAATACTGCAGAAACAAGAAAAAAATTCTGTGGCAGTACCAATACAGAGTCAAGGGAAGCAAGTGCACAGGCAAGACTAAGATCTTCAGCTTGTAAAGAAGGAAGTCAAGGAAAATAATTGGCACTTTGGGAGAGGTATATTCACAAAAAGCAGGATCCACAAATGCCATTGTCCTGTCCAAACACTTCTCTAAGTTCTCATGTGTCACCCATGTGATGGGGCCAAAGGATCAAAAGTTGAGAAGCTGAGACCTCCCTAACCCAGGCCTTTTTTATTCCAAGTCATGCTCAAAGCTCCTACATCAAAGCATAGTTGATCAACTAAATTGCATCAACTCTGACGCAGCAAATCCTAAGTGCCTCCAAGCACCACAGCGGACATAACTTTGCTAACAAGAGAATGGAAAATGAGTTATAATGGCTGAAGGAATACAGATTTTTTTGGTCCAACAGGGCCTGTGTTACTTTGTTTCTAGCTATGACATTCATAGATGAACATGAAAAGGGGTCCGTCCATCCTTCCACTCTTACGTGATCTCTTCCCTGCTTTTTCCCACAGTTATTAAATGACTTTTGCAATCAGAGACATGATGCCTATTGCTTGCCAAGTTCTCAAAACTGGAACGTGAGGCTAAATGAGGGACTAGAACACCAGTTAGACACAGTTGCTAAAGGAAGCACACAACCTGCTGAGAAATGCTAAGCAATGAACTGTTGATGGGTGTTGATACCCTGACACCTTCCTCCTTATAGAGATAACACATGTCACTTGATGCCCTAGTTGGCTTAAATTACTTTAAAATATTAGCCCTTATTCCACAACTCTTGCTCTTTTCATTACTTCAATGGGAGCTTTTATCTCAATACTTGTTCTAATGGCTTAATATTCTACTCAGCTTAGTTAATTAACACCAACGTTTCAATGATAACTCACATTTTGCACCTGTGGCTGTTTGTTTTCTTTACCCTAAGGAAGGCTGCTCTTTCCACTTGCTGCTCCTCAAGAGTAACACTGCACTGCTATGAAAACCACTCAGTTAAATATGGTCTCTACACTACCTTGATGATAATCTGGGGTTTCATACCTGACATTAGCACTCTCCTTACTAAATCTTTCTTTTCATCTTCAGGCAAAGCAGAGAGAGTTCACATTTTATCTCCCATAAAAGACAGGTAGAGTCTCACACTGCATAACAGGACCCAGCTGTTCACCAAATGTGATCTGTTCACAGTGTCAGAGACTGCAAGATTTTTCTGTGATGGAGTTAGCAAAGTGAGACAAAAAATAATGCCTGTTTAGTTAAATTAACTTCCTTGGGAGTAATACTGAAGAAGGTTTTGTGCAAACTTGAACAATAAAGATACATATCTTTCTAACCACTGTGTCCTTCTTGAAAAGCCAGCTCTCTTGTGATTCCAGTGGTTGTTCTGCATGAGATTACATTATGAGTAATAAGGAGGGAAGAGAGCACATAAAAGGGGTACCAGAATTCACAGTATCAACCCCTGGACTAGTAAAATGCCAAGAATTTGCAATAAAAAGAGAAAAAAATCCAAACAATTGTTATGATACTCTGGTGGGAATTTCACTTTTGGGCAACACCATTTCAGTAGAAATTAAAAAAAAAAACAAAAAAAACCAAAGCAAAACAAATAAACAAAAAACCACACACACATGCAAACCAAAAGCCAACTGAACAAACAAAAACCACACATCAAAAACCTTCTGCCAATTTATACAAGGAAAACAGTCTATTGCGAATCTTTGTTACCTAGGAGAAGGGGAGACAGTGAGTAAGAGTACAAATTTCTAGGTGTAGCTTACTAAGGTACCTGTTTTTCAAGATAATCACTTAAAAGTCTCAATTTCCTCTGGATGCTGTGTAAAGACACTTTTCTGGAAATTGCCATTAGAGAGAGTGAGATGGGGTATGAGTTTCTATCTTCCGCACCTGAGTTACACCAACCAAATCCTTTTTTCATCCAATACTATTGGTTTTAGTGGACACCAGCTAATACATAATTATGTAAGCTTTTATTTCCCTTCTGTATATTAAAATACAGCCTCTCATAGGCTTTGATACACCTTGCACCAGACTCAACATCTATATAAGATGTCTTGAAACAGGCCCTCTTGCACTTGTTTGAATACAGAATATAAATGCTGTTAGGTCTCAAAATGTGCCTTGCACAGATTTCAAATGTTACTGAAGCCTGACACACTGAAACTTGTTATTTAGCCACAAGAAAGAAAATCACTTTTTAAAATTTTACACAGAACACCCATATATGTTACTGAGTCTATAAGAAATCACTAGTCTACCTACACAACCTGCACTGTGAAAACTGAGTTTCAAGTGTGATACTGCAAAGGGAATGACACAGCTTCCCTGCCAGACTCGATCCTGCATTACCAGTAAGT
The DNA here is from genome assembly GCA_013396655.1 of Campylorhamphus procurvoides. Lineage (NCBI taxonomy): Eukaryota > Metazoa > Chordata > Aves > Passeriformes > Dendrocolaptidae > Campylorhamphus > Campylorhamphus procurvoides. Next base: position 72,186 of record WBMV01004631.1, read on the forward strand.
GAATGCTTGTTTTAAGCTTGGCTTGTACCACTAACATGCCAAAAATCCCTAACTCTTTATGGGTATATGAAATGGAGGCGGTTTTGCCAAGAAAATAAAAATCTCACTCAGAAGGCTGTGCAGTACTGCAATGACTCACAATCTTAGTTTAGCTACTTTGAGAACGAAAACCTGCTTGTGAAACTGAAAGAAAACAGACAATATGAAAGAATGCCCAGTCTAGGTGCGCTGCTGTTCCGGGAAGACTCATCACACCTCAAAAACTGATTTCAGCTGAGACTCGTGCCGAAGAGACGCTCCATCCCGGTTACCTCCGGGTCCTGCAAGTGCAAAATCCCTTCTCCGCGGCGCTTTCCCCGACGGACATGAGTGTGAAAATTTTCCGCTTTCTCCCCACAGACCGACGGAGCCCACGCTGCCCCTCGCCACCCCTGGACATGAACGTGAGGCCAAAAAGGGTCATTTTCACCTCCTCTCGCGAACCCTGGGGAAGGGCAGGGCTCTCCTGGGTACCACTGCCCCGACGGAGCGGACCGGGGTGGCCCAGAGGGGTTCCCGGCACCTCCCCGCGCCCCCGCCCGGACCGGACCGAGCCCCTCACTCACTGTCCCGTTATCGTCCACGCCCAGAAGGTGTCCATGGAGGATCTCCATGGGTGTGGAGGCCCCGGAGTGCACGAAGGTCCCCTTGAAGACATGGGCGAGCGGCGGGCGCTGCGGGCAGTCCATGGCGGCGGGCGGCGCTGGGAGCTGCCAGACAGCGGGCTGCTGCCCCTCCGTGTCTCCCGGTGCCGCCGGCGGCTTCCTGGAGCTGTCACCATTTCCCCACCCCCTGGTGACTTTCTCTTCGGGGAGTGGTTTCGGCGAAGGGAGGGCGGGAGGCCGGGCCACCCCCTTCCCCCGAAGCCGCCGGACGGGAGATGCTGCGGGGGTGCCGCTCACCCCGAACACTCAGCCTGCCCCTCGCTGGTCCTCTGCCAGAGATGCGCAAGCCCGGAGCAATGCCCGAGGGGTCTTGGGGGTCCCAGTTACTCCCTGGGAAGCGGTGGGTGTTCCGACAAGGTGTCCGCTAATGTTTTACTGGTCTGGCAGCTCACTTTTGCAAACAACATTGAGGTTGTGCCTCTTGCAAAAGTTTAATTTACAATAGGTTGAGTTTGTGGCTTGGAAAAGGCCTTTAAGATCTTCAAGTTTCCAACTAACTCAGTCCTCAGCCTCTGTACTTCACCTTAGTAGGGTATAGGAGGAGAGGACAAGTGCGAGGTGAGGTACCAGCACTACCAGAAGTAGGCAGCCTTCTTCAGTCGGGGTGGTCTACAGAACAAGAGGAAACGACTTCATAAAAATGAAAGGCAGAGAAAAACTAATTTTGTTAACTCAGAGAACTGTGTTCCCAGAAGCATATTTTGCTCCAACAACCTAAGTCAAAGTACATCCTGAACACATGCTAAGAGGATCACTATTGAGAATATTGAGATAAGACTTCAGGGAGACAGAATAAGGTCCACCAAGGCTGGCACTGTGAGTGTTCTCTGAATTCCTGTTTGTAGACGCCCTTATTCATCAGCCTGTCAACTGATGAATGAACTTGGCACCAAGGGCACTGACCCTACTGTTCTCAAGGCTGCATTGCAAAGTTTGTCTTTACCTGGTTTATCATTAAAAGACCTTTGCACTTCCCACTGTGCTGACACTATAAAAATGCGTAGCGGATTATTGTTCCTACAAGCTCTACAGACTAATGGTTGTAGGAGAAAAAAAAAAACAACACAGTGAGAAATCACAGAATAAATTTAATTTTGGTCTGCTATAGACAAATCACCAGCCTTTATCTTGCCTCCCTTGCACAAGAATATGTTAGGTTGCTGGGAAAGAAGTTAAAAAAATATTGGATGTACTGATATCAATGTTCTTATGTGGATTTTGAAATCAGCTTAGTCAGGTAATAAAGATTGTCCAAAATAAAACAGACAAATGAAAGTGACTTTTATATATTTATGTTGCCAATTCTTGTGATAGGTCATGCACTTTAAAAAGACTCCCAAAGTAATATCCCAATATAAAACTGAATTTTTTAGGACACATGGCAGTTTTTTATTGTATTTCTATCTTCTTTGTAATGAGAATCTAGCATTCAAAACAAATCACAAATTGGTCTTGCAGGTTAATCTAGTTTTCAGAAGAAACTGACGTAAGAATCTTCTATGCAGTTTAGTTTACTTACTCTAATCCTGCTTCCTTGAAGAGGGCAATAATATTTTTTTTTAAAGTAGTACCAAAAGCTTTCTAAATTACCACTGACAAAACCCCTCTTTCAAAGTTGTTTCTCAGGGTAATGCTATTGTCTTTCTTAAGAATGCAGCTGAAATTGGCTGTATTCCAAGCTGTTACTCCAGGTGAGGAAAATAGTTTTTTGCTGTAAGAAGGATAAAGAGTGAAAGAGAGGCTGGTTTTACTCCTGAATAATAAAGGTAGAGGGAGTGGAGATGAGAAATAGGGTGATCAATCCCTGCAGAGGTAATTCCCTTGCTCCTCCTGTGAAAAGCGGAATGAAAACAACTTTCCCCAGAAAAAGCTGCAGCTCCATACGACTTGCCCTCACCCTGTGGCAGCAGCTAGCTTGATTTTCCTCTCCAATGTTCTGCCTTAGGACAGCTGTGTGCTTCAGTTAACACAAATCAGCCTGCCTACAGCTTTTGGTTCAAAATCCCAAGCTCTTGTGCTGGCTACTCCCCAGAGTTATGTACATTGCTGTCCAAAGCTATATTCAGCAGAGAGCTCACTGCTCCCAAGAAACCCTTCACTGCTCCTGAGAATTTCAGGCTGCTTCAACTATGATTTTCCATTAAAAATCTCAGGGATTTCCTCCAGCTTCCTTACAAAAAGAATGATACTCCAGTGATTTCATACATATATAATCCAGGCAGTATTTATTCAATAGAAGGAAACCAAAAACTGAGACCATTTTAGGAAGCAATGTCAATAACAAACACTGTTAAGGATATATTTTTGCTTTTCATGGGTTCCAAACACTCTGAAGATGTATAATTTCACTGTCAGAAGAACTACAGGTCTCTTCTGCTTTTTCCAGCTGTCACATGGGAGAGCATGGAAGCCATGGAAGAGGGCTGGTGGAAGAATGGTACAACCTTCTCTCCTCCCAGAATTGTTTTGTTTTGCAGTTTGCAATAGTTACATGTGCATGCCCTAGATACTTGCATGACTCAAGGTGAGACCTTGGCCAGCTATGAAAAACTGAGTCATTCTTCCAAAGTATTGTAATAGGCTTACACTGATGTATGTTTAGATTTGCTAGGATATGCTGGGCTAGGCACTTTACCTTCCAGATAGAAATGTAATGCTCAGGTGTGCATGTTACATAGTAATTAACTTCATAAATCAATGAAATACCATGCTTTCCACCCCCACCCTGCCCCCTGAAATGGTTGAAGATCTGAAGAAAGAGATTTAGCTTCTTAAAAATGATGATTTTTTTTCAGTAGCATTTAAAGTAAATCTTAGCCTTACATACTCATTGAAATTATCATATATGTGTTAAGACATTTAATACTCAGTAATCTGTACTTTGTCTAATGCTGTTTTAAAAAAAATCTGCCTCACTATTCAGTAGCTTATTAGACTTTCTGTGGCTTCTAAATTATTGACTTCTAAGCAATTATAGAAATGAGTCTTTAGCTGAGTTCTGAAGCCAAACATGTGCAGGATCAGAGAAATAATCAATTAATGTACTTCCAGGAGCACAGGGAAGATTTCAACACAATTATAGTGCCTTCATTCTCCTTAACACTTTAACTTTCTGATCTATTTTTCACTCATCACGGTACACAAATGTAGAATTCAATTACTTGTTTCAAAGTTTCAGAGCACCCAATCTGATCCTTTTACATCTGAGAAATATAAGAAAAACAAACCTGCTTCTCTCCACTGCTTTCAAAAAGTAGTTCATGAGGTACATGCCACCTGTTGTCAGGAGTCTCTTGAGGCCAGTGCTTATGGAGCCTGAGCACCAGGTTACAAAAATTATTATTCTGATCTAGCAATGAATGTTATTATAGCACTTATGATCAAAATATACCTTGTCTATAATTTGTAACATAGCAACTAGGAAAATGGAGAGAAAAATATAGTTGATTTATCTGCTATTAAGTGATTTTCTTCTCTGTATAAGAAAAAGTTTATCATGCAGATAGTACTTGGGATTATTTGGACAAAATAAAAAGCAAACATACAAACAAAACAAAAAAAAATAAGGTGAAGCATGATTTAAATATCTGTTCTCAAGTCTGAAATTAATTTGGGAGCTACGTGTTAATCCAGCACAGGTTACTTCAGAAACTTCATTTTCCCCCAATATTTATATATTTGTATTATTTAATTTTTCCAACTCCAACTAAAACTGAAAATTACCCTACCCAAAAAGAATAAGAAGCAATGTACACAACTCCATGTCATTTATCACCATGGGTATTGACTCTGCAGTCCCAGATAAAGCTTTTACCTTCTGATGGTTTCTATCTTCAAAACGGGCCAATACTGGTATAGAACTGCCACAAAATATCCCATCATTGGAATTTAGAGATGTTGTGCCTTACTTGTTCACTGATACATAATTAACTGAAACACAGATTAGTGTTAGATTGTTAGTTCTAACAATCATGAAGTTTTTCTCTTTTACTGCAAGGCTTGTTCATGACAGCAACAGTAGTAACTAAGCCAGTGAAGTTTGTAAGAAGAGACAGGAAATACTACACAAATATCAGTAAAACTCATCTCTCACTAGAAATACAAGCTTGAATGGGTTGCACCAGAAGTACAGGCATGAATGAAATATGTCAAAGGATTTTATTGGCAAACTTGTTTCCATTTTCCGCAAGACACACAGGTTCAATCAATATACTTCTTAGACTTCAATTCTGATCATGTCAAAAGAGAATAGAATTTGTGTGTCTGCTGCTGTTAACAGGGGATTATGGAAAACAAATTGGACATGACTTGCTGTTGCCTGAGATCTTTCACTATAAAACTTTATCTGTGGAATTACATTACATGGTGAATGCAATACACATAATATAATGAAATCAGCTGATCTCTGGTCATAGCAACATAGCTGATCATAGACCACTGTACATAAATGTTCAAAAGATATTGTCTTGCTAATCTCATTTTCATGTTTAAAACAAATTAAAAAACGTAATATTCTTCACATACTATCAGTGACTAGAGGTTTTTCTAACTTTGCATTGCTAACAGAACGGAAAACACTTTAGACATGTAGCCATAAAGAAATTGTCATAAGGAACTGAAGTGAGCAGTTAATATTCATTTCCCATTTATTGCTGTGAACACTTTTCCTGGTTTTCTGAGAAGATAATTTCGTGGACACTGGAATTAATTTTCTTAGGTGATTTGTGAACTCTGAACCATGATGAATAATCTAATTTACCAATGTAATTAATAATGTATGCATCCAAACACACTCTTGTTAAATCACTTAATAATTGCAATATATTAACTAGCAATTGCATTTCTAAGCTGTTTGAAGGATCTCTTCATGCATGGCAGTGTTCAGCAAGGTAGTAAAATCATCATGAAAGGTTTCATGATCAAGTTGGAGGGAGTCTACTAGAAATATAAAAACAATATCACAGTATTATCATCAATTTGTTCCAGAAGACATTAAAACATAAATGTATAAAGTGTGAGAATTAAAAAAAAAGAAAAAGTCAAACACTTTTTGAATTCCAGTGATAATAGTGATGTGTTTAAACTAAATTAACTAACTTACTTATCCACATAAGCTGAGGAAACACAAGTACCTGCTAATGTGTGTAGGGATAAATAATTCTTTTCCGGAAGATATTGCTATTGAGAAAGCATTTATTTTTTGCTAAGGAAGATTTCCTGCCTGAAATGAGACATCTTTGCCAGACACAGCTTTGGGATGTTTCTCTGCATGCATTCCACAGAAGGTTACTCCCCAGGCACAAGAGAGATAACGCTTGCAGCTGTGCTGCAAGGCCTTGGCTGCCAATGGGCGAACCAATGCAGGGGAAGTGATGATAAAGCCCAAGGAACTCATGAAAGCCTCACCTTTTTGCCTTTGCTCTAAGGCCAGGTGCCACCCGTACAGTGTCATTAGGAGCTTTAAGTTTTCAGCGTTCTCACTTCTGAAATAAACCTTTTTAATCCTTTTCACTGCTTACCACTCTTTGGGGGAATACATGCATATAACTTGCTTTACAAAGTGGATCCAAAGGAGGGCCACAGAGATGAGGAGGGGGCTGAAGCACCTCTCCAATGAAGATAGGCTGAGGGGCTTGGGATTATTTAGCCTGGAGAAGAGAAGGTTCCAACTGAGATTTTACTCTGGCTTTTCAATATATATTTTTATTACATATATCTTATATAACTATTTCTTATAGGAAAGGCTTTTACCAGGGCTTTTAGTGATACCATAAGGGGTAGCAATTTTAAACTGGAAGACAGTGGATTGAGGTTGGACATAAGAAAGAAGTTCTGTACTCCAATGGTGGTGAGACACTGGAACAGACTGCTAAAGAAGCCGTGGATGCCCCATCCCTGGAATGTTCAATGCTAGTTTGGATGGCACTTTGAGTAATCTGGACTAATGAAAGGTGTGGCAGGGAGTTGGTCTAGATGAGATTTAAAGGTTCAAAAAACTCAAACCATTCTGTGACTCCAAGCATCTGCCTCCCTCTGAAGATACTACTCTTTTTTTCTATTTTTTTCTTTTCTTCCCCTCCCCTGCAAAAAAAAAGTAATAGCAGTGTTCACAATTTCATGGTGTACTTTTCCTCTTGAATCTCAAGTTGATATCAGGGAAACACAGTCACATGCCCCATGCTGTTTTTGACTACCTCCAGTAGTGAATCATGCCAGAATTCACAAAAGTGTCAAAAGGCTTCTCCCAAAAACAATGTCAACATGAAATTGTGCTGCTGGAAATGCATCTACAAAAGCCATGGACAAACTTTACTGACTGGAGCATTATAAACACATACACAGACACAATACTACCACACAGCAGAACACCAAGGCAAGAAAAGTGTTGCAGAGACCATGAATGTGTGTTAAGAAGCATTGAATTATTTGTCCTTTTTAGCCCAGCGTTGTTCAAGAACATTTTTTCATCCTGCTTGTCATTCTTTACTTCTTCATCTCAATTTATTCACTAGATTGTAACTATCAGCACTTTTTCTGTTCTGTTCTATGTGACTCCTGTTAATGCTATATTCTTTCTGCTGTTTATCACACTCAGAGAATCATTTAGGTTGGAAAAGGCTCTAAGGTCATTGAGTCCAACCTTTGTTTTATCACCACCTTGTCAACCAGACCATGGAACTAAGTGCCAGTCATTTCACGCACACAGAATCACACACAGAATACTCTGAGCTGGGAGGGACCCACATGGATCATCAAGTCTAACTCTTGAGTGAATGGCCCCTTTTCTCCACACTGAATACCCCCAGCTCGCTCAGCTACCCCTCATCAGGGTTTTGCTGCAGAGCCTCCACCAGGTTCGTTGTCCTTCTCTGGACATGCTCCAGCAACTCCATGTTTGCCTTATAGTGAGTGGCCCAAAACTGAACACAGGACTTAAGATGTGTTCCATGACTGTTCCCTTTGACCATAAATGCAGCTAAATTTTATATAAAGAAGAAAGGAAAATCATGATCTTATAGTCTGATCATCTATGTAATAAACCCCACTGTCAACACTTAAGGTTACGTATGTTTACTCAAATACCTATAGGAAGACCTTGTTCAATAATTTGCCACTAGTAGAAATTCATTATGGCCTTCAATAAGATGTGCCACACTATTTGTATTGATAACTACCTTTCCTGGCTTTCCTGGCTTTCCTGGTTTTCTGGACAAACAATATTTTTATACTGAGTAGAAAAACTCTTTATGAATTCCATGCTTTCACTGAGATCCATAAGATCCATTCACCTTGACAAGATAAATATATTATGGGGTTCTTTTGACTTTCAAGATACAGCCTATTTTCCGAGGTTAAATGTTCTTTATGTCACTTTTCTGATTCCGTCTGTTTTAAGTATCTGGTGTGGACAATGACAACTGAATGCCATATGCTAGAAACAATCATGCTAAAGCCAAATGCAAAGGTTATGTAATGTCCCTATTTATATTTCTGAAACCAGCATGTTTGCCGTTTAGCTTGTGCTGCTGCACTGACAAAATGACAAGTCATTTTGGCTCCATTATCAATCATGGTCAACACTATGGCGCAGTTAGCTGCAGAATAAATGCAACCCACATTCCTTCCTCCTAAGGATATGCCTTATACTTTTTTCTGTTGAAGTATATACTATCTGCTTGAGACAGGACAGTCAAGATGTCCAGATCACAGAACTGCACTTTATCATTTACTACTCTTCCTATCTCTGTGTCTTTTGCAAATCCTACCAATGACAATTTGTTTTGTTTTTGTCAAATATTTGGAAAAAGAGTGTAGAGCCAAACAGCAGTATCTGACAATTCTAGTAGAGATACACCATATTGTCCTTCCACGTGTATAGTATGGTTGGAGGTTTGTCTTCCTGCTCATGAGCTGGTGCAATGGTCAACAGCAGACTGTGTATGGTACCCCATCTTGTACTTTATCTGTTAAAACAGATTGGCTAAATATTTGGTGTGACTTTTTTCTAAATTTTCAATATTGCCTTTTAAAAATTTTATTTTATTACTCCACTATAATAGAAAATTCTTATTTAAAAGGGAAATAACCACTCAAAATCACTAAGGTAATTGCTTTCTGTATTTTTTGTCTTTCTTTCATCATTTCTTTCAATACATGTGGAAAAGAGCAGCAAGATCTTCATTCCAAAGCAACTGCGTGCATCAGCTGGCGTATATTAGCAAATCTCAGCTTTGAAATTATTTCAAAATCATGAAATTAAAAAGTATATGAAGCAACCTGTGAAGGTTTCCCAATGAGGCAGATTGAATTACAGCCCATCAAGGATCTGGGCATTCCTTAAGAGCCATGCACTTACACTATTAAGGCCATAAACTGTCAACCTCCATCTGTAGAAGGGAGGTTACTGCTGATCCAGCATGGTCAGGCAGAAAGTCACATAGGGTTCTTTTGTTCCATGCCTCTTGTGCAGTTACCTCTCTTTTGTGTTGCTGGCTAAGGATGCTTGGCACCCCCTGACACACATCTTCTTTCAGGTCCCCAATCTCCAGAATTTGCACTTCTGAGCAGTTGCCTTCAGCCGGGATCTTCACCTGTTCTTTTCCAGGCTCCAGCTTTCCCAGCATGAATAGTCTGTATGCAGGAGCAGATTGTGGGATCAGTTTCAAGTGGTGTCTCATGTCCCTTCATGAATTGGAGGATTCAGGACATGTCACCTGTATTTAGACTGGGTGTTATCAATATTTACAGCTGTACCCCATGATTCTCACAGTAGCAAATAGTAGACTGCTTCTTGGGAGTGTAGAAGTTTCACTTTGGACAAATACATACACAGAAGCATTCAATTATCTGCTGCCTGCTAGCATTCACAGTGAAGCTATTTTTTCATCCATAGCACAAGCAAGACTTTTTCTGATTCAGAAGTACTGTCGTGACTCACAGACCCTTTTGATATGCAAGCATGATGCTTTAAATAGTACACTCTGACAGAAAGACAGAACAGTCAAAGTAGATTGCCTCCTTCAAGAATGTTGGTCCCTGGTAAGTAATAGTCATTCACACACTCTAAGTGTTAAACCACTGCAATTTTGTATTTTTTCCTATTACATACAACAGCAGGGGAAACAAATAAACAAACAAACAAACAAAAAACAACACCAAAACCTAAGCCTTTGTAAAAGGCAATTAATTTATGCAAATTGAATGGGCTCCTCTTTCTCAGTCCTTCACACAGAGCTGCAGAAAAACAGCTGAGGCACCTACCGCAGATTCTCAGTGAGAGCTTCAATGTCTGAAGTAAAAGTAATTTTATCCTACTTCCCTGTCAGTAAGAGAAATGTATGTCTGGAAAATCAAGTAAGTACCAGCCAAAAGTACTGTTGTTTCTGCTCTGGCTGTGTCATTCAAGAAAGAGGACTTCTGCGCTGTGACTCTACAGCCACACTAGTTTTGATGTGTCCCAACCATACAGCTTCCAAGGCAGAAACACCTGCTGGGCTGAGGCAGAAGAAAAGAAACTCCCATACATACCCAAGAAGAGTGTTGCAACTCTGACAGTATCAACACTGATTTGTAATTTTGTTCTCAAAATGGATATTATAGAAAACACATCACTCTCTTTTTTGCTTTTTAAATGCTTTTTTCCAAGAGATTTATGTGAAATATTACTCACCTGATAAAAACCATGAGAGTTAGATGAGAAACTTATAGCTGTTTTTTCAAGAATTATACATCTCCCAAGCCTGAAAGATTAGGGGTCACATGTGTATATCATTCTTTGGTGGGGCATCTGGCTAGATGGATTCCCTTTTAAAGTCAGACAGATTTTGAAACTGTAATATAACTGTTCTCCAGTACTGCAGCAACGGTTAGTGAGAAAGAAGACCATCTTCACCATGCTGAAGGGGGTTGCCAATGTCTAGGGAGAATTCCTAGTATCTACTGAACAACTGGTTGGTGGTCTGGGCTCAAGAGCTGTGTGTCAGCTCCTGGTTTCTAGGAAACACATGGTATGTTTCAGAGGTGTTTGCACAGCCAGTGTGCTGGGGAACACTGGGAGATTAATGAAGTTGGATGTGTCTGGACTATTCCAGAGCCACGTGCTAGCAAAACCTAGAGTGTTTTTAAAAATAACTAGGCATGTTCAGGTGATGCCAGATCTGATGTGTCACACAAGAAAAATTGTGCAGGAATGTAAAATATCCAAGCAAATTTCTGAGTGGAAAGTGTAATGAGCCTATCAGCTACCTGTGTTGTTCACTTGCTATGAGTAGTGACCTCTCCCAAACACTGCTCTAAAAGTATGCACTGTTGTTATGGTAAAACTTAAGTCCCATGTACGTTTGAGAATCTTGAATCATGGTGGAACTGCCTAAACTGAAATAATGGGTAATGATTTTGAAATTGTTGGTGTTCAACTTCCTGATTTTACTTCATTTTGGTAATGACAAAAGTGATTTTTAAAAAAAATCAAATTACAAGAAAGCCTGATCTGCACAGGAAACCTTATTTGCATCACTCACTCCACAGATGAACAATCAAGTTTGAACTGAAGAAGCCAGGATACTTTGATCCAATACAAAACAAAAAGTGGTCAGTTCAGGAAGTCTCTTGTTCACCACATGAAACTGGGGTTTACACTTGCCTATATTTTTGGCAGTAAAATACAGCAGAACTATAAGATTTTGTGTGTATGAAACCTTTCTTCATTACTGCTGTAACCCAATTATTTCTCCAGGCAGGAGACTGATAGCGAATGCTTTATTGAAACAACTTTGTACAGTGAAGGAGTTAATCAGAAAAGCCAACTTGTAGTGTTTTCTAGGCAACTTAATTGAACTGATTTCAAGACTGAGCAGTTACGTTTTCTAATACTCTGTAATGGTTAAAGACTAAGCAATTGATTAATTGAAGATTGTATTAACTCTAACAGCAACTCTACTCATGTGCCTTAGACAGAATTCACAACACCCACCAGTAGTCGTTGACTCCTCAGTGCTGAAGACTTTCATTCACTTCCCACATGCAACCACCCACTTCGTTGATAACTCATTCCTTTAAATCATGCTCAGATGCACCTGCTTAAATACAGTCTTGGGCTTTTTAAAGAGAACATACTGTATACTTTCACAATGAATGTGTGCCTGCTAAGACAATATCTATTTCACAGAGGATGTAGATAAGCTTGTACATACAAGCCTAATCAGTGCTTTTGGGTCTCTTTTTCCACCCCTATTTTCTGATTTAAGGTTCTGAAAGTATATGTTTCACTTAGTAGCAATTCTTTTTGTTGTGACTGTCCAATTCCATCAGGTTCTTGCTCTCAGAGCCAAAAAAAGAAAGAGTTTTAATAGCTTTCTGCTTAACAGATCATCAACTGAGGTATAAAAAGTTTCAGAGAGGCGGTTTCAATGTGGAGGATGTGAAACTGCTTACTTTGCTAGCCTCGAGATTCCTGCCCCCAAAGTTTTTTGTTAAAGGGCTTATGAGGTTTTTATTTAAAAATTTGGAAGTTTAGTTTCACCTCAGGAAGAGAGTTCAAGGACTATGTAAGGAGAAGAAACTCAGGTCACCCTGACTCTTAAAATGGAGTGGTCTACACAAGTAGTCATTTTTCTGGGTTGTTCTTTCAGCTAATAAATTGTTCTTTCATGTTCATAATGGCTACATCCCTTTGTGCCGTGTCAAGATCTGACTTCAGGTCATATTCTTCATTATTAAACATTTTGAAGGTCCTAATTACAACAGATCATGGCTGGATGAACTCAAAATGAAGAATCTGGGATTCTGGTACTTGGGAAGGGAGAAGAGAAAAAGCTATTATCCTGTTTTACCTCTGTCCTGGTTCTGGCCAGGACAAGGCTAAGTTTTGCAGTAGTCAGGAGAGAGCATGGCTGGAAGTCAGGTCAGGCTCTGTGGTAAACATTTTCCAGTTGAATCACTCTAATACACTTCTGTTACTAAATTTTTTGCTGTTACTGGTCCTTTTCTTATCTCACCACTTTTCCCAGTAAAATCAGTCTTATCTCAAACCATGATCTCTGCCTTTTGTGCCTCCAATTCTCCTCTCCAGCCCATCACAAGGGAGAAGGGAGAGAAGGGGAAAGTAGGTGGCACATGATTTTAGTGGGAGCTCTAAATTGGAGAACACCATTCCTAAACCATGACACATCAAACTAAATGCTTTATTTCTGACTAGGCATTCCATAAGAGGAGGCTGTAATGGGAGTCTCACCTGCTATGAACCAAACTATACCTCTCTGCAGCTGCAGTAGTACAGATGCATAGATATTTGAGCAACTGGCTGGTTTTGTATTTGAAACACAGGGCTTGAAATGTTATTGACTAATTTCTGTATTAAGGTATCTCTGTAGAATTACTGAATGTGTCATGTGTGTTTCCATACTACTCTTCTCCTTCACAGTAACATAATTTTTGGTGTGTTTTTATATTTATTATTTGGGAAGTGTGACTGTATTTTAATATAATTCTTAATAATGGGGAAGTCCTTATAAAAAGAGAGAATTTTCATGCCTATACTGAATTTCCCTCCCAAATTATCTTCAGTGTTGCATTATACTAAGCCTGACACTCACAGGCCACCTTGCTTTATTCATTGGTCTTTAATGAATCTGATCTGACTCCCACTAGTTGAAAATGAGGCTTTTATTTCCAATCAATCATCCTGAAGACTCAGTGAACACTAAAGGATGAACACATATTTAAAAATCTAAAATATTGTTACAGATCTTTCCTTTTAGGTCTTTTGTTTTCCTTAACAAACCAATGTGTTTTATTGAATCATCTATTTTCAGCTCTTGCTCAGTAAGAGAAATAATGGGAAAGTACTTTGCATTTTACAGTCTATAACTATACAGGAATGAGCACGGCTAGTGCTGCTACTAGGGTGGTACATACTGACTATCCTATAAAATGATTATTCATTGTATCCAGGGAGACTTGGCAGAAAGCAGCAAAAGAGGCATTCTGCATAGTATGAACACTAACCATTTCTACATTATATAAGTATTTCAGCAGCCCACATAGCACAGCCTGCATACAAAATAATAAAATGCAAAAATACAAAAATAAAATACAAAACTACAAACATACAAAAGTAAAATAACTTTTCCATTGATAAAAACATAGTCAGGTGATCTTCCATCTAGTCTTAGGCATTATAAGAATTTGGCATTGGCTCACACTTTCTAACGACCCAACCTCTGAAAAAAGAGGAAGCATTTCACAGCAGAATTAAACATCATATAGCTCAATTCATGTTTACTTTGGTTGAAGGCCTCATTTATTTTTGCACAATGTAAATTGTTTGAATTAAGAGTTTTATGGAAAATCTTTCTTCTGCAGCAACATATGTAACCCAGGAGGGAGGCTATAAGGAAATAAAAGCATTTGGTAACGGCATGAAATCATCTCAGTCCAGTGCTTACTGGTGCTCAGGCAGTGGACATTTCAATGGAGCCATGGCTTTTTAATACTAATGGATCGCTCTTCTCTCCTTCCCATTTTTGATAGCATTGCTTGCTTCAGCCAAAGAACACAGCTCAAGAAAGACAGCACCATAAACAACTTCTTTCATTAGTGTCAGCTGTATTGGGGCTTGTAGCCAGAAGAGCTCCAGGACCCCTGCTGCAAAGAAGGCACAAAATAGGGGTGAGCACTGCTGATATTTCAAGTGAAGGCCTTCCCTTTTTGGATCAGAGCCCATATGAACCAACCTGTTCAATGCCACTGCTTTTTAGCTATTCACCTGCAGAACTACTTTCAAAGGCAGAGCTGACTCTGCCGTGTATTTGAAGATCTGGTTTGTGCATGTGTTGGTAACTGTCAGCCAGCAGGAAACATATGAAATATATGAAACTTTTGATCCTTTCAATCTCTGTTCCCTCTAAGGCACTTGTCAATTTTGCAATATGTTTGAAGAAACACAATTTATGTCATCATTAAGAAACAGATGGAGGGATTAGTTCATAAAGTTAGGAATGTTGTCATACTGCAGAGTCAATGAAAAACCTCAGTTAAGTGCTTAAAAACAGATACTTTCCATTGTTTGTTATTTCTGAAAACAGCCTTGTATTTACTTTAAACTGGAAACAAGCTTCTTTCTAATTTATCTACAGTTAATGTCATCTCAGATTGAATTTTATAATTATTTAGAGTTTTACTATACCTATGTTAATATAGCAACAGGAAGGACCTTCTCAGTCACTGAGATCAACCATCTGATGCAATCTCATGAAGTCCTATAAATCCATACAATATCCATTTCCACCTAGAAGCTAGCTAGGATTTCTGTCCTGACTTTTGTGAAGTGGCAGTCATTCCAGATCCTCATTTACCTGATGGAAAGGGTTTTTCTTCTATTTGCTAGACTAACTGTATTCATGGACATTTCATTAAACAGATGAGCAAGGTCTCCTAATTTATGGATGAAGTAAAACACAGTTACATTCTTTCTATCCACCTACAGGTTTTAAATCAGATAGATTCCTGTTAATGATCCATTACAAATTATTTATCTTGTTTTTTTAATTTTTATTCATACAACACCTAAACTCTACAAAGATTTCTCAGTTATTTTTATTCCTTGCTTTCTACAGGCTCCAAATTAAAACTTGTAGATTGAAACTTATATTATTTGCTTTTATTTTCATGGAGAGAATAGAAGCAGAGATCATAATGGTTCTGAAACATGACATCAGGATGCAAACCCTCTGTAATTTTAAGCTCTTAATAGCACGTATTACTTAAGGAAGTAGGAAGGAATTCTTTGCCTCAGTCTCTCTTCCAGCACTTCTACATGCTTCTTTGTGCTAGAAGAAAAAATATATCATTGGGTTTTATTCAAAGATTGTTTTTACTAAAGCACTAAGAGGCTAGATGGAAGTAGACCAGGTTTTTAAGCATGAAAAAGGCATCTTTTCTAATGGTACATTCATAAACTGCTCTATGTCTGTTTTATGTTTCTGTTCTCGGAGGCTGAAGATGTGCAATGGGCTTTCCATCTGTTTTATCCTTCTGGCTTGTTCATGGGCTGACGGCACATAACCAGGCCCTTCTTTTCTTATTTAACAGACAGAAGGACAAATAGTTATAAATTCCAACATAATAAACAGAGAAGCAGGGTGGCCTTATAGGAATTTTGTTTGACCAGCAATGTATGCCTCCATGACAATGATAACTGGATAAAAACTGATATTAACTAGTTAGATATAAATAAATAGTTCTCATAAGAACATGTCTAAATGATTCCCTGAAGAAAAGTTAACAATACTCTCAAAGGATTTCCATTTTCTGGACATGCAAAAATCCACTATGTTGCATTTGGGCAGTTCAAACACAGGTTGTGGTCTGAAGACCAGCCCAGGGGTCTGGCTTTGCAGTTTACAACTTGCAGTTTCAAGGCAGCAATGCCTTTATATCGATAGGTAGCCATAGTCATCAATCCCTAACAAACGCTTTCACAAGTTATTATTCTTATTTATGTATCACATTAACTGGATGCTTGAGTGGGAAAGGGGCTGAGAAAGGAAATAACGGACAGAGGGAGTTGAAATCCCCTTTATAAATGTCACATCTCTGCTCATGTTAATCAGTAGACACAGTTTCCTCCCATGGTTCTTCTGCTGAATAGACTTCCACCCTGCTACAGCTGATCCAGCCAGGATCTCCAGAGGGATCTGAGGCTCATACTTCCTAAGACTACACCTTCAGTTTAAGCCTAGTGCCAAAAGCTACCCCATCTGTGGTTGCAATGATAGCCTGTTTTTGTAAATACTCATTATGGAGTCTAGATTTTCCTGAAAAAAATCATCTTGCTCTGCTGGACCAGCCTTGAAACTATTATGCCAGGCTCCCTCGTATGGAGGATGATGCCTTTAACACTGCTGTTTGCTTTGGCTGGCCCATACCTGTATTCCTTTTGATCCAAGTGTCAACCAAATCTTTTGCCAGTTCCAAGCTGCACATGGATGCTGAGTTTCTTCTCAAATACTTTTTAACTGTTGTATTGGTATTTTGAAACCAAAGGTGATAACAAAAGACATATGAAAGAATGGTGAAAGAGTTAAAACACTAACCACAAAAGAACACAGAACACAGAAGCTGCAGACAACCTTTTAAAATGAAGGGTTCTTAGAAAATTCAGATTGGAAAGGACCTCAGGAGTGTCCAACTGCCTGCTCAAAGCAGGGACAGCAATAATATATGATTTTATCAGGCCTTCACCCATTTGGGGTGTGAATTCATGCCCCAGACTGGAAATGGACCAACTTCCCTGGGTTATGGGTCCACTTCTGGGCCAGCCTTGGTCCTACAGCTTCTCCTTGCAGTTCAAGAGCTCCAGTCCCATCATATCAGCAGCCTCCAGTCACTTCATTTATCAGGGTTACTACTGGACTAGGGACCCAAACTGTAGGCAGGGGACAGTCCCTCCCCTCCCCTGGCTCTTGAGGCTGTGTCCTGCAGCCGCATTCCTGTTTCTGATCCTTTACCAAAATGCAGTAATCTGTCCACCCCCAGTGTTAATGCAGTCACACCCCTGTAGAGATGAGCTGTTTCATTTTTAAAACTACATCTGGATTGCAGTCAGCCTCCATTTCCATTTTGAAGCAACAGTTCAGCAGGTACTTACAATGCAAGTTCCCTCCTTGACTGAGTCTTCATTCCATGAAGTAGAGTCTAGTGAACTTTTGTCCTTTTTAAAAAGAGGTGTACTGAACCAGTTTGAAGAAATGTGTTATAAAGATACACAAGAAAGTTACTGTGGGATCTCTGTTCCATCCTTGTTTCACGGGTTATTTCAAATTTTTTTCAGAATAATTGTTTAACAAAGAATGTTCAAGACCTGGAGGCTTTTTTTGGCAAAGTGATTTTGGAAAATAGTATCCTGGCTATTTTTATATTTGAGTTTCTTCTTTCTGAGCACACTTTATAAGATAAGATAGATTAGCTAACTGAAACTGAGAAAATAAGAGTATATTTGGTGTTAAGTATAAAAGCAGTTCTATGCAAAAGCCTTTTTTTACACTTCCAAGAGGTATGCAACTCACAGAATCACAGAATCTGCTGAATTGGAAGGGATCCAGTAGGATCATCAAGTCCTACTCCTGGCCTTGCACAGAATGCTCCCCAGGAGTCACATTGTGTACCTGAGATCATTGTCCAAATGCTTCTTGAACTCTGTCAGGCTTTGTGCTGTGACCACTTCTTTAGGGAGCCTGTTCCAGTGCCCATCCACCCTCTGCATGAAGAACCCCTTTTTAATACCCAACCTAAACTTCTCTAACACACCTTAAGGCCATTCCCCTGGATATTGTCAGTGGTCACCACAGGGAAGAGATCGGTGCCTGCCCCTTCTCTCCCCCACCTGAGGAAGTTGTAACTGCAATGAGTTCTTCCTTCTCCAGGATGAACACACCAAGGGCCCTCAGCCACTCCTCATATGCCTTCCTCTCAAAACCTTTCACCATCTTTATTGCTCTCCTTTGGAGAGCTTAATATCTTTTTTATACTGTGGTGCCCAAAACTGCACACAATATTCAAGGTAAGGCCACCCCACTGCAGAGCAGAGCAGAGCAGTGCGGGACTATCCCCTCCCTTGAGCGGCTGGTGGTGCTTTGTCTCATTCAAGGAAATTTATGGAAACGAGGGAAAAAAAAGGAAGATACTTCCTGTTGGAGGCGGGCTTATGGAGCAGTGCAAACGATCCAATATGGATTAACTACAAAGCTCACTTTATTAATGGAGTTTCTACAATTATAGTATTCTCTAAGTGTACATGCATTAACATTACTGGTGCTTAGACGCATAAACAATCACTCATTGGCTACAGACTGTCTCTGTGCAGCTTGTCTTCAGCTGCACCTGCATTCACACAGTTCTGCAGGCTGCTTATCTTTACGAGCACACAGAATCTAGCCAAGGCCAAACTCCCTTTGCTCTCTCAAGAGACCCACAGGGCTAACAGGTTCCCACAACTTCCTAGTCAGCTGACCTCAGCCATCATAGTGATTGTAGATCAGTTAATCAGATACAACCGTAGCTTCTTTGATTTTGTCAGACAGAGACAGAGAAGTGATGTATCTTAAGTGCACTTCCTGTAAACAGAACATTTCACTGGCAGACATTTCTTTATGGTAAGAATCATTTATGGATGTGTGCATTTAAAGGTAATAAACATCATCTGTTGATGAGATGTATCACTGTTTTTATAATAGGACAAAAGATGTGGAGATCAGTGCATTGTGGAAGACTATTGGGCAGAAGACTGCTTTGGCCTTGAAAGGATGCAGTTGTATGTATGAGAAAGTAGAGAAAAACGTGTTTATGGACTTGCACCAGGCATGGTAAAGTAGAAGAAAGGAGGACTACAACTGAGAAAAACATGTGCGAAAAACACAATGTGTTTTGAGACTTACCAGCATGAGGAGAGATGTGAACTTCCTATCAGAAGATGGTCAAGAATCATGGACAGAAGTGCTTGGCTAATAGCGTCTGACATGTGCATGTGTGGACAGATAAGAAAAAGTATAAAAGTCAAGCCTTATAATAATAAACGGCTGCTAGTTGTTAACCCTTTTCTTGCCCTAAACCTGTGTATGTGTTTTTGTCCATCGCAGTGCATGATTTTTCATGGAGCCACCATGCACAATTCAGGCTGAAGTACATATCAGACACACAGGAAAATGCGTCTCAGAGGATTAGTTGTCACTGTTAGGATGACACCTCACTGGACGAAAAAACCCAATTATGTTCCCAAATGAAGGAAGATCATGCCCCTCGCTGGGGAGAGGCTGCTTAGAGTGGTTGGTGGTAGTGTTATTCTTCAACAGGGCTGGAGGCAAGGGCCTTCTTCCACCATCAACTGTCCCCACTCTGCCTCCCTCCAGGCATTGACTTCTTCCTGACTTTTTCAAGCTGGACTTCTCAGCACAGTGGTGATCCTGGAGACAATTCTTAGGCTGGGTACTAACCTGTTGAGCACTGGCTGACCCTGTGCTCCGAAATGAGCTGCTCAGGTCACACCAGTAAGCTTCATGTGTCAAGGAGTCAGCACATACTGGGCTCTCAAGGTATAAGGGTGTTTTTGAGAGTCTTATCTTGCATGTGGAGAATGTCCTTTGGACTTGTTTGTTCAGCTTTTTTTTTCCAGTTTGCCATCATAATTACCACGTAGATATGAAAGTAGAGATAACCTGCTGCAGGATACTATAACAGCTGTTTGACCTTAGACTGAATTATAAGAAGCTTTGCAATAGGCATCATGGTATAGAGTACCAGAACTATTTTGGCAAGGTAATTATTTTGGGGGGTTAAGGAGGGAACAAATCTGTGAGAGATGAGAGTGTCAGAATCTGTGCAGAAGTCAAGCTTTTGTAGTCACCATGGTTACTTACTTCCAAGGCAGAAACAGGGAGGGAATGTATAATTAATATATTTAAACTGGCCTGCCCCATTGAAACAATATTGTGTTCCGAGTTGGACCCACTTCAGTAAAACTATTCAAAGGAACAGGCCTGTGTTTGAAACACCACAGACATTAATCAGAGTGTTCCTGCACTCTGCAAACAGCAATTGTAAAAAGATAGGAACTGAGAGCAGGATTAAAAAAGAAATTAACTGACCCAGTAAAAAAGTCAAAGTTGGTTTATTGTTTGGGGTTTTCTTTGAGGTGGCACAAAAACAGATTTGATGTTTTTTCAGAAGGTTAAATTAGACTCCATTTTTTTGTCTGTACAGGGTCCAGAGGACTAATTAAGACTAATTAAGATTATGTTACATGTCTTTACAGCACATGTCCATATTCATGTACTTTACTTTGCTCCATATACAGTTTACTAATGTGATGGCCTGTGCCCTTTACTCCAGAGCCATTTACAACTCAAGAAATACTGTGGATCAAATTGAAATATTCCTCAGAAAAAAAGCTACTTTCAACATTTAGTAAGGACCTAGCCACTACCTTATCCCTTTCAAAAAAAAAAAAAACCCAAACCATTAGGAATATGCCTACTTAGAATATCTGCCAAGAATCATTAGATTAATTTGGTGATAAAAAAATACTAGTTTTCCTTCATTTAATTCAATATTAATCCTATTACTAAATCAGAACAACATTGTGAAAGCCATGACTTTTATGTGCATTTTCATTTGATGCTTTTGATTAGTTTTTAATCATAAATGCTTGTATTCTTGATAAAATTATGGTTAAGTCATGAGACAAAATTGTGACCAGACATTTAATTTGACACTTTTATAATTTACATTGTGTAATGGAAGAGTTCCTGGCGCCTAAACATTGCTGGTGTAGCTAATCCAGTCACCACATTAACTGCAGTCGAGTGATTCATGAACCAAATTCTGAAAAAAATTAACTTTTTAGTTGCTCTATCTGCCCTACAAAATAAAACAATAAAAAATATATCATCTGTTTCAAGCAAGTCTTAGACTTTACCTATAATTGTTCAATTGCAAATATCTTTCAGCAGAGAAGAGCTCTGATGCCCACCCACAGTGTGATGTTACAAATATAGAAACACTCTTCTGCTGTTACCATAGAAATCATTTAAGTTCAGAACAAAAATTCAAGTGGAAATTTAGGGAAGATTTAACAGATGCTGTTAAATTTCATCTGGTTTGTTTTAAATGCACAAAATACCATTGGAGACAAAAAAACAGTCGAACCCCTGTTTATTGAGAGTGTCTTAACAGGTGGCCAAGTGAGTGTCATGATATTATAGTTGTTTAGGTTGTGGCCACTGGACAGCATGCTGGGCTGCGGGGAAGTCTAGTTGGCAGCAGCAGGGATGTTTGAAACCTTTGGTGCTGCCACTCTGAAAAATGGTTAGAAAAACAAAAGAATGGCCAGTAAGTCTTATCTAACTCCTCTCTCCCCACCAGCCTTACACAATTGGAAGATGTATCCTTTAGCTCAATCTTCCCAATATTTGGGTCTGAGAATTTGCTTTAGGGGTGAACAGGAATTACAACTGGTGAGAGTTTTCCCCCAAAATCTACTTTAAGACTTCCTCAGGAACAATAGCTTTTCAACCTAGAAAAACTTACATCAGGAATATATACTTCTATAACAGCTTTTTGAAGCAGTTTCTGAGTGACCAATTTGGATAAACAAGCATTTGTGATCAAATACCCTTGTGAATCATCACATTATAGTGAGAATCCACATGCCCCACAAGGTCATCTCAGCAGAAAGAAGTTTTGTTCTAAGTGCTTACAATGCATAAGGCTTCAAAGTCAAAATCACTGTTAGCACAGTACAGATTTGAAAATGTCAGCTCCAGACACCATTAGATCTACCATTGAAACTCCCACTAATTTTTATAGTCTGGGTTTGTAGCAGTGCTGACACAGAGACAAAGTCTTTTCTGCAACTCACCCCACTCCACCAGAGAGGAGGCTGGAAGTGCATAAAAAGATGGGAGGGGACACAGCCATGACAATTGATGCCAACTGACCCAAGAGATATCCCACACCATATGGTGCCATGCTCCTCATATCAAGTGGGAGAAGAAGGAGGTAGGGAGAGGTTTGGAGTGATGGGTTTTGTCTCCACAAGTCACCATTACCTGTCACAGATCATCTTTCCTGGAGATGGCTGAATACATTCCTGCCCATGGGAAGCAATGAATTAATTCCTTGTTTCACTTTCCTTGTGTGTGCACTTTTGCTTTACCTATAAAACTGTCTTCATCTCACCCCATGACTCTTCTATTTTACTTCAATTCACTCCCCCATCCCACCGGAAGGGGCAGGAGGGGAAAGCAGACAGAGTGAAATGAGCTAGTGGTTGTATGGAGCTTAGTTGCCAGCTGGTGTTAAATCTTTAAATTCCTCTTTCCTTCAAAAACATAAATCTAAAACACAGCACTGTACTTATTACTAGGAAGAAAATTAACTGTATTCCAGTCAAAAATAGTACACCTGAGATAAACAAACAATTCCTTATTTCTCAAAAAACCCTTCAGTACTTCCAGAACAAAAATCTTGTGCAGTGCTTCTCTATAAAGCTGTTCTGTAGTAGCACAGACCTTTAATACTAAAAAAAACAACATGCTGGTGTGGATGTGAATGCTCTCATGCACATGGCTATCTGCTGGAGATCACCAGTCAAAGTATGAAATTAATCATGAAAGAAATAAGAAGGAGCTCTGGCAATCTCTGAAAGAACAGTGGCCAGTAAGTAATTTTCAGATCTCTATTCCTAACCCCTTGTGGTCGTAGCTTGTCTTGCTCATGACCACCCTCCTACTTGAGCTTCTCCAGAACACATGCACACATGCATGAAACTAAGTGATTGAGGAACCTTTAAAAGCAGAAAAGACAAACCACACACTGTTTACAAACTCAGATGTTGCTCTTTGAAACCAAATAACCCAATCCTAAATATCCAGCATCTTACAGGTACTTTTTGTTCATAGTCTTCAAACAGCTAACTAATGAAACCAATGAAGAAGCTAAATAGCTAATGAAGATGACATTAATTCTTTTTTAAATTACAGGTTCAAATCTTTCTTTTAAGAAGTGAGCTGCTTATCATATATTTTACCCCTCAGTGAATATAATGACAAACTTTCAGTGAGAGGCAAACATTTCATCAGATTGGTGCATATGGATGCCCATGTGTATGCTGATATATTTTCTCACAAATTTATTCAGTCTCCATCAACAAAGATCTGTATTGAAAATTTTACAGTAATTTCTATTTTTGGGACTCAGAGATGAGTTTCCTGTAACACTGAAAAAATTTGGAAAGCAAATTCATTATATGAATGTACTGAGTCTAGCTGGGATGGGGTTGACTTTCTCACAGCAGCCTGTAAGTGTTACACATGGCAAAGCCCTGCCCTTCTGGTAGTGACTAAACAGCTCCCAGAAGTGGCAAGTGAATCCTTTTTTTGGATTTGTTTGCTGTGCACAGCTTTTGCTGTCTCTATTAAGCCATAATTGTCTCAATCCGTGAGTCTCCTTGCCTTCCTTCTCCTTTCTCCCATTCTGTGGGAGGAGGGAATGGGTGAACAGTTGTGTGGGTATTTGGCTGTTAGCCAAGGCTGACCCACCACAGTAAATGAGTAGGTGCTTACTGAGGTGGAATTCACCACAGGAAGCCAAACTAACTCTTTTCCACCTGCTCTTTTTTTCAGCTAACTCAATAGAAAAGTAAAAATTGTGTCGGTCCTGGCACACACCTCCTTTGATGCCCTTTCAAATAGCAGCTCAGGTGTGCTCCTGAGAAATTCCTGCTGAAAATAAGTGTTCTGGGTGAAATGTCATTTGATGGCTGGATTTTTAATTTTCAGGCTTCATTCTCACTCAACAAGTCTACATCAATTTTTCCAAGACTTCTGAGGATACTCACAAGCTGAGCTTAATCTAACAATTATAATTGGTGTGATTAAAAAATGACTTGTGCAGTGTTGGCTTGTTTGGGTTTTTTTGTTTGTTTTGGGATAGGGTTTTGGGAGTTCTAATTAATTATTCATGTTACAAGAGGCCAACATGCTGCATGAACTTCATAGCTCTGACTTTTGGAAATTCAGTACTTGCCTACTTGTGGTACTGCAGCTTCAGGTGCGTTGGCCAGGCTGGGAAGAATGGCCTTTTAAAGTTTCCCTAAGAATAGACTTCACATTAAAAGCAGGATTCCCAGCTCAGGTGTCTGCCCTTGATGCCAACCTCCTCTCCTCAGCAGCTTTCTAGAAGTGTGGATCATCTGTGTTGCAGCTCAATGCAAAGATGAAGAAGAGCTGCATCTCTGTGAGATAAAAGATGGTCAGCCAACTCCGGGACATGAAAACAAAGCTCTCTCAAGATACTCAGCTTGGACCATCACCGAGCAGTGTGAAGCTAACTTCCAACCAACCTTTTTCACTTTGCTACAGTGACACCTGGTGTTGCAAGGTAGCTTTTTCACAAGAGAAACGTGACGACTTCAGTAAAAGCAGCGTTGAAAAGACTTGTATCTTGTCACTGGCAAAAAAATGTCCTGATTTTTGAACAGAAGGGGTTTTTCTCAGTGCTGTTTTCTTCATTCCACAGCTATTAACAGAGGGGTAGAAAGCCAACTCTTTTTTTTTTTAATTGATATTCTTAGTCTGTATGAGGTCATATCTCCCATTTAACATCATGCATACAAATCACCTGGTTGGCAGCAAAATAAAATTGGTAAATAACCAGGGTAGGATGTGAAAGTTTTGGGTTCTATTGCTAGTCTCTTGTTGATTAGGGAGTTCCTGTGACCTCAGGATATGCTGGGTGATTTATGTATGCAGTATACTCTGCAAGAGCAACTGCCACGCAGATTTGGGGCCCTTCTCTATAATGAAATAGCAAAGCACTCCCCTAAATAAAAACATAAACAAAAAAACCAGGTGACAATTCTCAGTCAAAATGTGTTAAACAGGAAACCCAGTGAACTATCTTGATGTTAAATCAGTTAGGGAAGATACATTTAACCACCCTACAGTTTACTTCAGACCAGTAAATTAAGCTCCCTCCCAACACCCCTTACCTTCAGGGTGGAGCACAGCATTACCAGCTGCAGACTAGCACTGCTCAATCGTATGTCCCTTAAAACAATAGCTTTGTGTAAGACAGAAGTATGCTTAATAGTGTAACTAATGGTAAACTGCTTTAATACTGCTAAAAACAAGCAAACAACACCCTTCCCACCAAAAAAAAAAATCAGCCCATCAAAAAACCCCACAAAACAACAACAGCAAACAGAAAGCAAACAAACAACAATGAAACAAAACCCACCAAAACAAAAAAACACCCATCCCCTAAAAAACAGCGGCAATGTGGTGAAAACTCTGTATTTTGTGACTGTGAAGTCTAGCTTCAGTTTCAGTAGCAGTATTCTTAATCTGAATCATTCTTTTTTATCTCCTTTCCATTTAGGCCCCGGGAGACCAAGCACATTACAGAACAGTTACTGTCTGTTACAAAGTCTCATTTAAATTGATTACTTTCACTTAAAATCAACAGTACTCAAATAGCAACAAGGCATTTCGTTCCTTGGAACCTGGTTGCAAACCTCCTTTGACATGCTAGAGGGCAATAAACACCAGCTTGTTGTCAGGCTAATTACAATAAAGCTGTAGGTTTATTATTTTGATTAATTTCCATGCACATTTTTAATTCTGGCCTCCAAGAGAGAACGGCAAGGAACAGG
The DNA here is from genome assembly GCA_013396655.1 of Campylorhamphus procurvoides. Classification (NCBI taxonomy): domain Eukaryota; kingdom Metazoa; phylum Chordata; class Aves; order Passeriformes; family Dendrocolaptidae; genus Campylorhamphus; species Campylorhamphus procurvoides. The sequence goes on from WBMV01004631.1 coordinate 98,097, forward strand.
AATGCCCAACAGGATGCATTCTGACAGTGTGCTGGGTGAGTGCTGCAGTCCCTTTTATTTTTATTTTTTGAACATGATTTTTTGAAGTAACATAGAGTCATCACCTGTGCTTGGTCTCCATAGACCTATTTAGGTTCAGCCATGCAGATGAAAAAGGAGCAACTAGTTAGTTTGATGTGATGATCTAAAATGTATTTCTTTCCTGAAAGGAGGTATCATAATGTCAGAACTACTAATACACAAATGCAACTCAAGATAATACAAAAACTGGAAAGAGTAGGAAACATTTTGCTGAATGACTGTAAAAACAATAGTGCTGAAGTTCTGGTCACTGTGTAGATTTGAGATGGCTTAATCCATTAAGTATCAATTTCCTAAAATAGAAAGATTTTTGGCAAAACAGCTTCACTCTTTCTAGATGTTTAGCCAAATTCCCTGGGGTCTTTACAGAGCACAGGACTAGAGTTTTATACCATAAAGAGTGCATTATGACTTTTCTCTAAATAATGAAGATACAAGTTTGTTCCATTCTGGGAGGTTCCATCACTAACTTTTAAGAAAGATTGAGTCACTACTGAGGAGTTATTAGCTTTTGAGCATGAGATATTACACATTTCCAAAGAAAGACTTTCTAAATCTGTGTCATGTAGGCAATAGTAAATCTGCTGTGGCCAAAAAGAAGTAGTCTGGTGCTGTGGGGTTTATTTTTCCTTGGAAATGGAAGGCTTGGGGTTATTCTGCATTTCTCCACTATTACATAAAGAAAATAACATTGTAGAGCCCTTGCATTTTTTCCCCCCAAGCCCATGACTTTATTTTACTCCACACATATATCATGAATATTACCACTTTGTATTGGGTTTGCATGGCAAGGGTTTGCTGACAGGAGTGCTACAGGGCTGTTCTCTCTCAGAAGCTGCCCCTGTGTCTGATGAAGCCAATGCCAGCCAACTCCAAGATGGACTTGTGAGGTTTGTTTAATGGTTCTGACACCAATTCTATTGCTTCTACTGGAAATAACCCAGACTGATACACTGCTGTGGACAGGCAGAGCCTCCCATTCAGGCTATCAACTTCAACAGTGTAGAGCCACATTGTGGAACAAAGAAAACAGACCTAAAAGGAACATCACTGTCAGGAGACAGATTAAGGTCTATGAGAAAAACAAAATCAAACAAAACCAAACCAAACCAAACCCAAAACAACAAAAAAGCCCCTCTAACTGTTATACATGTAGCTTTGCGAATCCTGATTTATTAAACACTACAAATTTCATTGCTACATATACTAAGAAATGAACTATGGATACTTTTCACAGATGCTGTTTACACATTATGTCATACTTGCTCATGTAAGAGTAGGAGAACTGCAAGTCTAGTGCAAGAAACAGAGATACTACAATCTTGAGACTCAGAAATGAAAGCTGTCCTGAAAAGAGAGATTTCAGGTGAGTGCTGCCAGTCTGGAACAGGCATAATCAGGGTTGTTTGTTTGTTTTGGTTGGTTCGTTTTTGTTTGGGTTTGGGGGGAGTGTTTGGGGTTTTGTTTGTTTTTTGTTTGTTTTGGGGGTTTGTGGTTCTTTTTAATATGAAAATATGGTCTTCTGTTGCCCTCTAAAGAAAAATATATTTGGTACTGTTTTCAAAGCACTTGTAGCTCTAAGAATACACAACATCCTTCCAATTTGAGTTCCAATATCAGAAACAAATGTGAGTAGAGATTCAGGACAAGTGTTGGATGTGGTCTTCGGCCCCTGTTTTTAGATCCTTGAATTTAAGCTTCCTACTGATGACTGAATGATGAGTACTATCCCTATTAGTACAAACAGCTGCCATCTCATTGATTTTAGAAGAAAAAATGGTACCTCCTGTGTAATTTCATGTCAAGTATTTTAAAGGCTCCAACAGAAAAAATCTGCTGTTTGAAATAGGCCACACACTTCTAGTTAGTTAGAGGTAATTTGTCTGAGAATATGTTATCAATCCCCAGAAACTCACTTCAAATATTAGTGTATTTTCAACTGTTTCAAAGTTCAGGAACCTTCCTCTACACATTCACTGTATGTGATGAGAGCATGTATGAAGAGCAAACACTTTCTTTTTCTTATATAGTTTTGAATTTTACTAGCTTTCAGATAAAAGATAAGCAGGAGAATTGAGATGCTAGCAGTGTGCATGTGCATAATTAAGAATGTCTCTCCATGTCACTTACAAAGCTTTCCTCATTAACTTTGTAGGTCAGCCTGATGCTTCCAATAAGCAATTAGTTTTGCATTTTTTACCAGCATGTATTTATCATGAGAACTTCTAAACAAAGAAAACACATATAATTGTAGGGCTAGAGATATAGAAGGTGGCTCACATTTGATTACCTGCTATATTTTCTTCTATTTTCCTTGCTAATGCTATGATTTGCATCTCAACATCCAAGTACACGCTCATTATAGGGAGAAAACAAGCCATATTTTTCCTAATTAACCAGCAGTCCTATAAATCTTCAGGGGTTAGTATTATCTTAGTATTTTAGAGGAATAGCGATCCATCAGTAGCTGAGACAAGAATAGAAGAACCCAGCCCATGCAAATCTAGAAGTAAATCACTGGGTAATGTTTTTAGTATCCTTCAAAACATTCACTGTTATGATGCCTCAGAGATGCCTGTGAACTTGGACCAAGGAGGAGTTATGCTGGGAGGTTGCACTACGTCCATACCAGATTCTCCTCATACCGCAACGAATCCAGGCTGTCCTGAGAATTCCTTATATATGGAAACTTGGTTTCCAGAAATGCATATGAGTCAACAATGAGAAGTTTTGACAGCTCAAGCCTATGATAAGCATTTCCCGGTGTGAATTAAGAATCATCTTGCACGCCTGCCTTACACATGCTAACAGTCCATTATCTATTTAATTACTTCCGTACTGAGTCATGCCAAATGAGAATTGGTAATACTCCTAAGGACAATCAGGTAACAGGAACTCAACTGCATCAGCAACATCACTACATCACTTGTGATGCATCATTTATTCTTCAAATGACTATAATTATTAATGTCCACCATTCTCTTCTTCAGTAATGTATTCAATGAGGACCCACAAGATCCAGATCAATTCCTGAAATCCTCAGTCAGTTATTCTAGGTGTACTGTTTGAACTGCATCTCAATATCCTGCAGGCAATGTGTATTACTATTTCTTATCTTTTGAAGTTTACAAACAGAAATTATTATTTATGAAAGAAGAGGTAGAAAGCTTTTAAAATCTCAATTAAAACCTCTAAAAATAATTACTCTTATGTGACCATCCTGAATATTTTTTCAGAAATCTGTGGTAACTTTTGATCTTCTTCCTTTTTTAAAAATTTTCTCATCTATATGTTTTTACTGAAGATCAGCATTTAAAGGGGTTGTACCCCTGCCTAATCCTCTGTTCAGTAAGTTCTTCACATAATGGAAAGAAAAAATGTTGACATTCAGAACTATTCAAGTCTTTGAAAAATACTATCTTATTAAGTTCCAAATATATTCTAATGGGTCAAAATTAAACAATAAAACTAAAATTGTTCTTTCTATTCCTGCTATAAGTGTTTTCAGTAAAATATGAATTCCTTTTTCCTTGCAAAATGCAATTTGTGAGCTGACTCACAAGCACCATACATGGTGTTGCAGCAACCGTTTCCAGCAGCGTATCTCTCAACCACAGTTACAACAGCTTGCCAGACTCAAAAGCTATCTTCAGAGGCTGGACCAACATGAGCCACCCCCACAGCAGCTGTGGTTGCTCACAGCAAATTTTCACCAGCTCTAGTATCAACTGCCCACCTAAACTCTGAACAGAGCATTAGGTGTGTGACATGAAGATGCTGACTTCCCCTAATGTTTCTATTCTCTTGCTACACATCGCTTATCTGTGTGTGGCTCTGCTTATCCCTTCAGTCACTCCTGGATACACCTGACAACTTCCTTTTCCAACACTAAGCACCTCTTGGTGTTTTGCAGCTTTGCTGACTTTTCAGGACAAACACGGGGTGCCTATCTATGCCCAAAGGATTAAGTTTCAGTATTTCCTTCATTCCAGTGCAATGATGGGGAATAATTCCAGAATTCCCTCACAATGCACTTGAAAAAGGTAGTCTGGGAATCATATTTTCCCATGCTCGCTACTGCAAATCAGGGAAATCACTAAAGCAGATTTGTAGCTACTACACAGTTAGCAAAGACAGCATGGTATATTGTCAGCTAAATGTATACAGTGATAAGAAAGTACAGAAGAAATTCTGAATCCCACAGAAAGACAGTTACTGCAAATTCAGTTAAGTTCTTTGTAGAACTTTATCTTTGTTGGAATGAGCTATAGAGAACTGAAAATTGGGAAGGGAGTAACTGTATAACCATCACTTCACTACGCAAGTATTTTCATGTCAGACAAAACAACACTAGATTTGGAGTCAAAGGGAAAAGGAAGTGTGTTTCTGTAGTGAGAAATTCCGAGAAGTCTCCATTTTTTTTCTTTACAAAACATTGGTAGTAACAAGGTCATAAACCTGTAATGCATACTTATATGTAGCAAATAAGCATTAACTGCTCATGAACTGCACTGGTGATAGCACTTAGGTGCTCCTTTTTTTAGTTCCTCCTCCCCCAGAAGAAAGAAACAAGAGGCATAAGAGTAATGACTATTTGGTATTTTGAACCCATTTGGAAACTCGCTGACAGAATGATGCAAGTTCTTCCTTCAGCAAACTATTACAGCTGGTTTAGCTCTTCCTTTTTATGACAAGACTGTACTTAATCCAGACTTTAATGTAGCTTTCCAAATGACAATAAAACAATCATGTAATATTGAATTTCGAGCAACTACACAGTTACATGAAGAGGCTTTATTCCAGAGAAACATCGTTGTTATATGCATGGAATAACTGTGCTTACAGATTCAATTCCTGAATCTTTTCACAAGAAATTCTGCTCTTACAAAAATATTTATTTATACAAAACCCCCAGCAAGTGTCACAGTACACAGTGCCAACATTTACGTGCAAGGACCTTCAATGTCAAATCAGGTTTTCAGAGCAGTTTAGAAGTGTTTACCACTTTTGATTGTGTATACTCTCACATAAACTCAACCTTTTAGATCTTTGTCTTTTCAAAGTTCATACTTTCAAATTGTTCTTCAAGTACATCAGAATCTTCATCACTGTCTGCACTATTGAAGTTTGCATCAAAATCCAGCTCATCCTCTAATCCACTGCTCTCTTGGCTGTTTTTAGCAGTTTCACTCTCAGTTCTGTCTTGTCCTTTACCAATCCTGCAGAAAGCAAGACGGATGTTATCATTACCTACTTCTGGAATATCAAAAAGAACGGGATAGAGGATAGAATATTCTCCCAATATTTCATACTATCAATACTATCAATATTTCATAATATGGGGTGGATGATGACATGAGGTGGGAAGAAGGAGGAGTGGGACAATAATCTAAAGTTCCTTTCATATTGAATAGTAAAGAAATAAAACACAGTAAAGTATGTATTGTATACATAAAAAAAATATTTAGTACAGAGGAGCCTGTAAAGAAAAAAAAATAAATACAGGAACAGCTTGACCAATGACGCAACTGCTGGACAGTTGTCACAAAGTGGCAAATTAATGCATTTTATGCATCACGCTCCTTAAGACAGAACTCTAGTCAAAGAAAAAAAAAACAACAAAAGCCTACTAAATATACTGTGGTAACGGCTCAATATCAGTCCTTTTTTAGTTTTTTTGTTTACTAGTAACCGAATCACTAAGTGCCAGACAAAATGCAAACAGTATACTGGCTTACACATATTTTATGATGCTCTACACCGAAATCTGTTTGAAGTGCTTTGTCCTTAAGGAAGATATACAGTCCATCCTTTGGTGTTAAAATGTCCTATCTAAGTAAGACTTTTTTTGTCTCAGCCCCACTAATATCAGTAAGCCCACTTTCACCAGAAGAAAGTATAGAAAATGACTCCTACTGATTCCTGTTGGGATTATTCAGAATATGGCATGAAGTACAACAGCTTCTTGGCAGTTTCCAGACAAGGTTTATTAAAAGGGGAAGAAACAGTGCAGTACTGAAACTGCATAACTTATGAGCTACTTACGGAATCACTATTTCTTCTTGTTTTCCGCATTTAGCACAAACTTCTAGTTTGCCAGCACATGATCGACAAATAATATGATAAGGATCTTTTACAGTCTTCAGGAGGCACTTCACACTGTGAAGAGAAAGAAATATGATTAAAAAATTATTACAGACACTTATTAAACATTCTGTGTTCAAACACAATACAGACATATTCTTCAAAAGAGGAAAAACATGTTTTAGACCAGTTTCAAATAAAACAATTGCTGCTTTAACAAGTAGCACTATCACAATCATTGCCTTTCATCCCTCTCCTTTACCTTTTCAGGAAGAATTACTAAACAAGAGCTGAAAAATTAAATCAAGAATTTTTATATTTAAAGTCACAAAAGAAAGGTTTCCATTCATTTCACTAGACAGTTTTTACTATAAAAGTTTTGTGACTTCTTCTTTTGGTTTAATGATATAAGTAGAATATGGTGTAAAAAGACACATGGATTTTACCAATAAAAAGCTTTCAGTTCAAACACTGTAATGGCTTCCTCTTGAACTTCTCAGAGTATAAATGGAGTCAATGCTGGACACTGTTTTCTATGAACACAAGCCTGCATGGAAGAGTATACTCAAAAAAGCAAACTTAATTATGTGAGGGGTTTGGGCTATTCTTTTTCAAAACATGATAAAACTCTGTAGATTAAGCAAATTTCAAAAGCCTATGGCTTAACATTCAGCTGATATTTCTAAAGCCTATCTTTGGAAAACACAACCCAGAACAATATATCCCATCTAATGCAGCTGTTTTAGAAGTCACTTTTGCTTGGTTCTCATGCCCTCAAAAGGCCATCAGGAAAGATGTTAAGTTCTGACCAGTGGATTTGCAGACCTGGCTAACAGTGTCATGGTTTAGGAATGGTATTCCCTGATTTAGTACTCCCACTAAAATGAAAACCACAAATTGGTCCTTCCTGCCCCACTCCCCCCACTCAGGTGGGAGACAAAAGGCAGAGATCACTGCTTGAGATAATGAGATAAGAACAATTTACTGGAAGCAGCAATGAGATAATAAAATGAACAGTAACAGCAACAATGTTAATGACTTTTAATCTAATGGAAGTCAAAACAAAATACACCATTTACTCAGGGAATCACACATATACATTTACAAACCTCTTCAAGAAGTTCCTGAATATTTCAGAAGTATGTAAATGAGAGAAACACACAGATACGAAGCAAGCTACTGTGACAAACCTGGCTGTATCACACACCACAGCCCAACTGTGGTTTCTCTGAGTTCAGTGTTTCACTGGTGAAACACCGGCTGTGTCTTCTACCACAGGAGGTAAGGACCTCTGCAGCTGAGCAAATAAGCAAGCAGAGAGCATCTACTTCAGAAAACGAAAATAATGTATAGGTTTGTAATAAGTTAAAATATTTATCAGATTTGTTATGCACTTACATAAAATCGCATAGTATAGAACTGTATCCAACAATTTAATATTTAGGAAATTACAGTTTCTTACAGAAAAGGAGCAGATAGGCTAAGAGGTAATGAAATACATGTATTGCATATTTGTGAAGAACAAACACTAAGAGATGTGCAGAATCCTCCAGTACTGACTTGAAACAAAGCTTTAGAAAATCGTGTTACAACAGGTTTCAGTTCGACTTTTTGTTCACTGATAAGTGTTGGAAACTTAGATCCACATTTCAACCATTTTTAACAGCCAAGGTTGCTTCTCCTCTGTGTTTTCTTTCCAAAAGTTTAAGATAAAAGACTAATGAATTAGAAAATTAACATTGCATATATATTGTCATTGCAGGCTCCAAATTTGAAAAATGCTAAACAGTAGCAGCTCCTTAAGTTTACAAAACCAGAGTATTTTCCAAAAGTTCACAAACCACACAATCAGCAATTAACATGACTTAACTCACCATTTTTTAGGTTTTGATAGTAGTTTGTACTTGCTGAATTTTACTCGCCACTCCAATATATCTTTGCAATGCTGACACACTCCATCATGAAGCTTCGCATTTATTTTCTGAATAAATAAATAACAATAAAAATACAGTGAGGATTTCCTACTGTAATGAGCATAATCTTGCTTAGAAAGCATTTTCACGCATCATATGATTAATAGATTGTTTAGAAATACACTTGATTGATCTTAACATTAATCATTTCATAATTTTCTTCAGCAGAAAGAGTGCTGAAGAAGACTACCTTGAGGTCAAAGAGAATATTATAATAATTTTCTTAATAGTAGCATTATTTATGCTATTATATAGTTGACAATAGATTATTATAGTTTCTTACTAATTTTCATCTCCAGAAATTTTACACAACAGATTTAAGAACAAATGAGCCCTGAAATATACAGTTTTTATCCAAATACGTCAACTGACAAGACTTAACATTTAACTTATTATTGCTCAAGCTATCACTATACTACATACTTCAAATAATCTCAGGATTTTTTCTCAGATAACAATTAAGTAAAATCTACACATTATTTTCAGTCAAACAATCCAATCTCTCTCTAACCCTAACCTTCTTTTAAGAAAAACTAATACATTTTTGCGCTCATGTAACTAAGATAAAATTCTCAAAATACTCATTTAAACGATGGTATATTTCAAGACAATGCAAAATTTATCTTAAGATCTCCTTCTTTTGTGTTTAGCTTGCTCAGTAATATAAAAAGTCAACTGGCCAGTACTATTTATGCAGATGTTATTCTGAGATGGGAAGTAGTACCAAAACACGTTACCTTAAATAACAGGCAACATATATTTGTCTATTCAACTTACTTTTATTTCTTCTCTCTCTAAGAATGACAGCAGTAATGTTATCTATCCTAGAGATGTGTGTATTCATTCAAAAATTTCGAAAAGAAATTTCACAATTAAAAAAATCTCTATAATAAAAAAAAATTTGTGACTTTTTAAGACTTAAAAATGGCTACCACATCGATACTACATTACTAAGATGGTCTAAACAACATCTGACTCTTAGAATACCTAAAAGTTCATTGGAATAGATTCTGTATTAATTTGGATTACAATTTACATTATTATTTTACAAATACCAAAAATATTGCATCTTCTGAAGTAATTTCCTGGTTTTGTGACCCATAAGAGCTTCTCACTACTACACAAAGTTCTATTTCAATGTATTAGATAAAAGAACAAGCCCAGTTTTAAAGATACAGTATCTTGTTCTATTCTGAAAAAACGTATATGGTGGAGGAAATGCTACACCCAAGCGAGAGTATACGCTGGGCCTTATTTTCCACCAACTCCATTTTTCCTAAACTTCCACTATTTGGTATGAGTTTTCTCATGGTGTGGTAGCATTTCTCCGGCAGGTTCAGTTAAAAGAAAAATATTTTTTAAATTATCAATCACAGACTTGTCATGTTAAGAAACCAAATAAACAAGGTTTTTTTCAGACTGCGTAAATACTGAATACAGAAAGCATTATGAATTGCATTTTTCAAGAAACACAAACATTTGGCTAACGTGCAAACTTTCTGAGAAAAGAAAATTCTCAACAGATACTTATTAAAGGGCTTGCAATTCAAACTCCTCTGAGTACTGTGTTCAGTGTTTCAAAATTCATACAATTCAAAGATAAACCTTATTTTCAGTGCTTGACCAGCACGAAGCAAGGCTCTAGTAAGCTTCTAACAACTTGCAAATTAACCTAAACTTCCCAGTTCTCTCACTTGCTTGACTTGCCTTGATTGGTAATGCAGGAGGGGAAAAAGACACAAACACTGTAATTTGTATTCCCGGATGTTCTTTATTGTTATCAGCTACTTTTAGTCAAGCTAAGGCAAAACTCAACGAATGTCAAAAGACTGCAGTTCTTTAAGCTGAAGACAGATGCTCCGTCTTTCCGATGGCTCAGTTGGCTGGCTGAAAACTACCTCGTTTTCCATAACACATGAGGGGTGGGATCGGGAGCCACGGTACTAAGTGATGGAGGGATAGGCTCAGGATAGGCTCAGCAATTCGTAAGGCGCTTGGAATGCAAGAGGCCGTGCTCTAGACTGCATGTGGCATAAACAGTGAAGAAGAATGAAACAGAAACTACTTCACCTCTCAGTTGTTTGACAAATCCAAACTTTGTCAAACAGACAGCCTACTATGAATTCTGCTAAGATCTGCCATGGAACCAGGAAATATGCATAATTATTATTAATGGAGATTTATAAAGCTCTTCGCTATCTCAATATGCTTATCATCTGGCTCCAGAATACATAACAATCACACAGTGATGAATTTTTTTTTTTTTTAATCAAACTGAACCACTGGCCATCCCAAAAGCTGAAGATGCCAAAGACAGAGGGACAGCTCAGCAGGGCATAGGCAATTCAGGAGGTTCCTAGAATGCACTGATGACAACTTTCTTCTCCAAGTGACAGAGAGCCAATGAGGAAAAGCAGCTATGCTGGACCTTTTTCTCACCAACAAAAAGGGGCTGGTGGGGAACGTGAAGCTCAAGAGCAGCCTAGGCTGCAGTGACCACGATGTGGTGGAGTTTAAGATCCTTGAGTCAGTGAGGAGGGTGAGAGGAAGGTCATTACTCTGGATTTCCAGAGAGCAGTCTTTGGCATTTTCAAGGACCTCTTTGGTAGAGTGCCACAGGATACAACCCTGGAGGAAAGAGAGCAGGATGATACTCAAGGATTTTCTCCTCCAGGTTCAAGACCAATGCATCCCTATAAAGAGAAAATCAAGAACTAGGAGGCTTGCATGGATAAACAAGGTGCTCCTGGACAAACTTAAACATGAACAGCTTACATAGGGTGGAAGCAGGGAAAGGTAGTCTGGGAGGAACACGTAGAAATTGTCTAAACAGCCAGGGAGACAGTCACGAAACCTAAAGCACTGGAAGAACTCAATCTGGCCAAGGACATGAAGGGTGACAAAAATGCCTCTTTAGGTACATCAACATTAAAAGAAAACCAGGAAAATGCGAGTCGCCTCAGATGGGACACAGAAGACCTTGTTACCCAGGACAAGAAGAAGGCAATGTCACTGAGTGCACTCTCAGCAACTCTGCCAATGACACCAAGCTGTGTGGCAAGGTCAACATGCTGGAGGAAAGGGATACCATCCAGGGGGACCTGGACAGGCATGAGAGATGGCCCGATGTGAACCTCGTGAAGCTTAACAAGACCAACTGCAAGGTCCTGCACTGGGTTAGAGCCATCCCAGGCACAAATACACAGTGGGTGAAGAATGGGTAGAATGCAGCTCTGAGGAAAAGTACTGTGAAGGTGCTGGTGGGTGAGAAGCAGGACATGAGCTGGCAATGCCAATTGCATCTTGGGCTGCATCAAAAGCAGTGTGGCCAGCAGGTCAAGGGAGGTGATTCTGCCCCTCTACTCTGCTCTTATGAGACCCCACCTGTGGTGCTACATCCAGCTCTGGGATCCCCAACATAAGAAAGACGTGGACCTGTTGGGACAAATCCAGAGGAGGGTCACTAAGCTGATCACAGGGCTGGGGCCCCTCTCCTGTGAGGACAGGCTGAGAGAGTTGAGGATGTTTAGTCCAAAGAAGAAAAAGCTCCAGGGAGACCTTAGAGCACCTTCCAGTACCTAAAGGAACTTTTTAGAAGAGGATGTAATGACAGGACAAGGGGAAATGGCTTCAATCTGAAAGAAAGTGGGTTTAGATTAGATATTAGGAAAAAATTCTTTACTGTGAGGTTGATGAGGCACTGGAAGAGGTTGCCCAGAGAAGTTGTGGATGCCCCATTCCTTTAAGGGTTTAAGACCAGGCTGGATGGAGCTCTGAGCAACCTGGTCTAGTGGAAGGCATCCCTTTTCATGACAGCAGGATTGGAACTAGATGATCTCTGAGATTGCTTTCAACCCAAATCATTCTATAATCACATTCATGTGTGTCAAAAATCACATTTAGGATCCCGATCAAAGTATAAAGATGCCTGGATTTTTCAAAGTAGTTACTTGTAGGCCCACAGATCTTACACATCTACTCAAAGAAATCACATACCATCTGCCCACAAGGTAACAACTGGAATAAAGACAACAGCTTTGAAGTCCTAATTTCCTCCTTTTAACAGCCACACATACAGCCTCTTCCTCCCCTTCAGCAACTTCCTGCATTTCTTTAATGTTGACACTTCAAGTATGGGCAGTGCAGTTAATCATCTGCTCAGCACAACTGAACACAAGAGAGATTATGACTCTACAATCCTTCCACCAGACTGTTGGTTTAGAAAGTCAATAGAGGATGATGAACTGATGTAAAGCAAGCAATTACAGAGTTCAACCTTGACTTGTGTTTGTCTTTTAGGTTTATTTTGCTCAGGGAAAAAAAAAAAAGAAAAAAGCACGCTATTTAAATGCAACTATTACTTAGATAGGTTGATAATTTACTGTGTATTTTTTACACTAAATTAAACATTTCCTTTAACCAAAAAAATTGTAACATACCACCTTCAAAAGGAATGCAGACTAAAGAAGTAAAGAAAGCTGCCCCTAATGAAAGATTTGGATAAGCTGTTTTTTCAGACTTTTGAAATTGCTAAAGAACATCTGAGGGTAAGTTCTTCAAACAAACTGGAAGATAAACTTTTCTGGTTTCTCACTTCCCAATCAGAATGAGAAAGTCACCAATAAAAATTAAAAAAAAAATTCCTCTGCTGCTTATTTCCTTACTAGTAGCCACATTTTATATTTTGTGTATTGTTTAAACTTTCACATATTCATATTTTCTTCCTTTTGCCCATCTAATAGCTTGTTTTCCTTTAAGGGTATAAAAAACCAACACCACACAAACACCTGAACAAGGCTTGTCAACTTCATTTTCCCTTCCAACTTTTCTACCCAGCTTTTACACAGGTAGTCAGCTCTCTCACAAAAATAAGAGGTGGTGCTTACAGTCTGAAATTAATTTTTTTGGTGTGAAAACTACTCCGACAAGTTAGATTATGTTTCTGTCAAAACAGTTTTTCTGGGATTTTCTTTATACTCATTTCCCTACTTTAGTCAATAGTTCTCTCTTTTCTTCTGCCGTACTTTGCTTCAAGGACAAGTAGAACTCATCCAGTGCTTACAGTATATGTGTATATTCTCCAAAGAAATAACAGTTGTGCAATACAGACATACATAAACAGTCTTTCCCTATAAAGTCACAAAATATTCCATTATGCACATTATATACACACAGATGTACATTATTAACTCAACATCCTCTGCTCATAAAACCCAATAATAAATCACTTAGCATCCTGCCAAACGCAGTTCAGAATGTATTAAACACATGCACCTACACCTTCTAACTTGGCACACAAAGTAATTCTAGCTTAAACTAGCATTAAAGCACACACAAGCAAGATGTAATGACAGGGCTTCAAAGAAGCTTCACCATCTGTTTGTAAGTTTCTAATTATGAGTGAACCTATAAGTATTTTGATTTCCCCTACTGAAAGAAGACTCCTACTACTCAGTACACATCAATAGTCTATTCTGCTGTAAAGGAATGTAATGTTAATGCCAACCATGAACTTTCTTGTCAGAAACACAGGTGACACTGCTTCAATCAAGAAGGATGAATGCAGCACTTCAGAACAACTGTACTTCTCAAAGAAGCAAAACTCCTCAAGATCACCAATGCATCACTATAAAGCAGTTAGAGTAGATCAGTGCAGATTAAGATACGTGAAGCTGAGCTGCCAGACATCAGGGTTCTAAGACACATTTCAGTGACTGAAATGAAACCCACTATGGAGCTCTACTTGCTCACACACTGTATCAGTATTACTTGAAATTCCTTTTTCTACAGATATTTCCTCATCAAGTATATTTCAAATTTTAATCAACACATGGTGGTATAGCATTTAAGGGAGCACTGGAAGAATGTCGGTCAACTCTCAACATCTTGCCCAGGAAAAAATGGAAAACACAACCATACACACACACACACACAACACACCTCCTGCACCCACCCATTCTCTGTCTTTTTCCCCACCGCCTCCAAGACTGGGTTAGAATCCAGAGCAGATGTTATATTTGCTGCTATTCTCCCTATATGAAAGGCTACAACTCAAGTCTGACTGTACTACAGAATAACAGGGTTGCTAGATAGTAAACTTTAGTCTACCAAGCAACTCCATGTTGCAGCAAGAGTATATGCTAAAAACACTGCAACACTGTTATCTGACAATTTCAGTTGGGCACTGGTTTATCTCTATCTCCCTTCCGTGCTTCAAGTCATGATCACTGACTCAGCATTTAAACTCCATATTTACCTGCTCTGTTCTTAGTGCCTTCCCACAGTCTCAACCAGTGTCTTCAACAAAACAAGTTATTTATCCATATATCCAGCTGAAAAAGTAGTGGATATCAACACTATGGTAAAGCTGAGGTTCAGAGCTAATAACTGCTGAAATTTAGGGAAAGGTACTTAATGAGAGGAAAGAAATGGACAAATGACAATCAGTCATCTGGGTGTAAATATGACTAAAATAAACTTTGTGGTTTACCATTTTACTACAATGTAATTGTAAATGTTCTCATTGAATGATACTTGCTTTCATTTCTAGAACTACTGCAGCTTCCATGATGACTTTTTTAATACACTTTATATAAAATGCATATTCATATAACATAAAGTATATTCCTCAGCTCAGAACTGAAAAGATGTTTTCTGGAATATACCATGTAAAGCAAAAGTGCATAAACAAATTGTAAGAGTCAATAACCAAGAATACAGTGTCTTACCCTGTCCTGGCTATGCCTTCTTCAGTTCATCCTAAAATGTAAGCTTTCCCAGCACTGTTGTAGCAGTTACACAAGTACCTTAGAGAGGCATGTACTTTGTTGCAAGGGTGTTTCACCTCAGCAAGCCTACCCTGGAGTAATGCTGTAGTAAAGACTAATCATTAGAGGGAAGATGGATCTTTCCAAGTAATCAGATCCATGGACTTTAAGCTTAGAAATTGGATGCCAAGGTCAGTGTCGGACAAAGAGCACAAAACCTTTCAAAAAACCAAAAAACAACTGGATAATGACTGCCAGCAAAGTCAAAATACGATTAGATCAATTTCCTCTGCAGATACTGCTTCATCAAGAGAAGCAGCAATAGCACTGTAAACAAACACCTCAACACCACCCACTGTACAACCTGAAACTACTGTAGTAAATATCCAGCATTGCTAATGTGGTGCAGAAATGCAGCAGGATCCAAATTCTAAGCTAATAAGCATTTTGCAACCTTTAAAGATAGAATTGCATTGGACAGGCCAAACACCAAAACAAATAATAATATAAAAATGTTTAACAGTGATTTACAAGAGATCCACTCTCTATCAGCAGCTCTGAGCATTTCTCTGATCTACTGGGCTAATGAGAGGTAGAAAGAAAGGCCTACTCCTGCATCAGTCCCTGTGATAATTTCTACTATTTCTTCTTTTCCCTCATCACACCTTGAATATCCATGGAACATCTCATCATTCAGGGGTACACAAGACAGAGATGCAAAACTCTTATCATTCAGCATTGTCCATATCTAAACCATGACATTAATCGTCTCTTAATCTTTGTTGGTCCAACTTCTTTTAAATGTCGCCAATAGCAGAAACAGGGCTAGTCATTGTTATAATGACCCTTGTGTATCCCTGTCCTGGTTCCAGCCAGGAGGGGGTTAATTTCGGGAATAGATAGGACGGGCATGGCTAGGACCCGGAGGTTATTCTGTACCACAGGATAGGGGTCCCTTTTGTTGGGTAGCATGGCACAGATGGGTATTGTAATGGTGAGCACTCATGTGTGAATTACTCATTTCTTGTACACTGTTATTAATATTGTTTCTGTTACTGGTTGTTTTCTAATTTCATTTACTATTTCCAGTAAACTGTTCTTATCTCAAGCCCTGATCTTCACCTTTTGTGCTTCCAATTTTCTTCCCTATCCTGCCACAGGAGGAGGAGCAAGGGAAGGGAAGAGTGAGTGACACATGATTTGGTGTGTTTCAGTGAAAACACTAAACTGGGGAGTAACATTCCTAAACCACGACATTCCCTTAAGACTTGAATTTGTACATGACAGTATGCCAAAAGAAAAATGCATCCTTCCTCCTTAACACACACTACCTAACCCCAGAAGAGGAAGTGCCTTCTTCAGGATGCTTCTTCGCTGTGCTCAGCCTGCTCCATGAACTGGCAGGCACCGAGAGAAAAATAATTTGTTTGAAACATAAAGGAAAGAGAGACAAGTTGATGCTCACAGCAAACCTCGGCTACATTAAAAATTATATTTATTTGAGTGTGTGGTATTGTGTATCCAGCTCTGTAAAATATTTTAAAAGGGAAGAAAAACATCCATGTGGGTATTAAAGTGATATTTTCAGTTACAACACTGATGTCAGAATTCAGTTTCTCTTTAAAGACTTTTCTGATAGACCAGCTCTCTAGGATTTTTTTTGTGTTTGTAGCCAGACAGGAAAACACTCTGCTACCAGAACTCATGCAATGAATCACTCAATAAATAACACTGACATTGCTTAGAGCCCTAGGAAAGTACCCTGTTCAACTTGCAGAACCAGTCCTTATAACGTTAAAACCCCAGCCAAAACAAAAATACACACACAAAAGCCAAACCTCCCTTTTTTGGTGTCATGGCTTTAACTTACTACTTTCTTCCCTTTCTTACAGTTCTTTCTGACAGCCCAATCAGGTTCAGTCAAAGGGGCATCGACATGACAGCAATAGCACAAGATAAGTCTCTCCTAGAATGCTGAATCTTCAATTTTGTCTTATTCACCTTTCCAGTTTACCTTGCAAGATGAAATACCCCACTTTGGTGATGTTACTATTCAGTCACACTGCTAGTTCTTCATCCATTCCCACACTGCTGTTATGTTACCACAACTACAATCACAGAGTGAGACCCAAGAATATATTGTAAACAATTTCCCTTTCCTAGCTTAGAAACAAAAAAGGCCAAACAATCTTCTGAAACAGCAGTGTGAGGCTATCAAACCATTATAACGTGTGTAACAAAAGCATTGATACAATAGCTGAAAACATCTTCTTATGTAACTAACCAGAAAAGCTCCTTAGACATCTTAAAAGTATGCAAAGTGAATCTTGATATTTATACGGATGATGGGGGGGAGAGTTCAAACTAAACTCTCAAAACGTCAAGATCTTTGAAGTGTGACCATATAGTTACGAACTTCCAGAACACCAAACACCTTTCAAGGAGTGACGTGGATAACACTGGATGGAAAGTTTAATTACTGCACTCACTGCAGAAATATAAAGTGCTTTACTTCAGCTTTCTTCTTAACAATTCTTTGGTTTAACGAGGCCCTTTCATGTCACAAATGTGATCCAAGTTCCACATTACACATCTGCTCACGTGTTACGATTACTCCCGCCGCCGTCTCTGGTTTGGGCAGATGGGGCCGCAAGGTCCCTGCACCTCCAAAACCAAAAGGTGTCTCCGCTCCCACTGACGCGCCCCTTCGCCCACGGATGAGAGGCCTTCCCGGCAGAGCCCATGGGGCTGTCGCGGTTCTGAAGGGCTCGCGTCGCCCTTTGGGGGCCCGGCCCTTTGCCCCGCCCCGCCCCCGGGCTCTCCGTCGACTGCGGCCTAGTCATTCCCGCGGCCGGGCCATTCCCGGGGCCGGGCCATTCCAAGGGCATCATTCCCAGAGCACCATTCCCGGGGCCGGGCCATTCCCAGCGCACCATTCCCGGGGCCGGGCCATTCCCGGGTCCCGCCCCGCGCCCCCCGTACCTTGCGCCGCGCGCTCGTGTCGTACTTGTCGTTCCTGAAGGCGCGCGCGTTCTGGTGGCGCTGGGGCCGCGTGCGCGACACGTTCCCCCTCTCCGAGCTCATTCCCGGCCCCGGCCCG
>WBMV01004631.1:116117-152121 GCA_013396655.1 Campylorhamphus procurvoides
CTCTCCGCGCTGCCGTGAGGCGGCCCCGGGCCCGCGTTCCCCCGGCGGGAGGGGCCGGCTCCGGCCGCCACCGCAGGGCCCGGCTCTGGCCCCGCACGCTGCCCCAGCGCTGCCCTGGGACACGCCGGTCTGGCTTGCCTGGCTTTTCGCGGGTCTAAACAATTCGTGTCACCGCTGTGAACTTCTGCGGAGCCCTTTTCAGATACAGGCACCTGAGGAGCTCGTCTGATTATCGCCAGCCCGGCTTTGTTTATTCCTTCAGCTTCTGCTGTTGAGGGTGGGAGTGATGCTGGCCTTAAAGTTGCTCTGAGATGTTATTAATTTAAAAGTTTATAGTATTCGGTCAGAAAATTAACTCGGACAGCTGGTGACTGCGGAAGTCAGAGGAGAACGCCCTGAGCGCAGAGCGGAGTCGGAGGCGGAGCTCGGGGAGGCGCCGGGGGGCAGGAGTGGGGCACGGAGGGGGCTCCAGCAGGGCAGATCCGCCGTGCCGAGCCTTCCCTGTGGCGTGCAAGGCATTATGTAATCGACTTCATCCCACAGGTGTCTATCTGGGACCTTTAGAGAGTCAGTTTGTTTCCTAGGTGATAAGGAATGTCTGGATTTTTCAGTTAATGTTTCCTGGATTCACTTACTTTTTTTTTTTTTTTTCCAACTGTGCCATTAGGTCCTGAGATATAGAAGTAACCAGGAGCAGATAAACAATATCTCCATGTACGTTAAGCTAGCTACAATCTGTGAGAGCAGTAAAGCTTTTTATTTCTTCAGAATCAAAAAAAGTTGACATTTTGGTTCTCTCAGAATTCTGTTGTTTTAATGTAGGTTGTATTGCTCTTTGAAAACCACCTTAAATAGTTACTTCACAGTATTTCGTGGTATGGCTTTTTCATTACTGAACAGACTTCCTGTGTGTTGTTTTCCGGAGCTATTGTGTATTTTTTCTTTATATTCTATGAATACAATCCTTTTATAATCAGACACAAGTAATTTTTTTTGTAAATATTTTGTTTATTGAGCTGCTGGTGTAGTTAAAGTATGTTCATATTTGTCTGTTTTTTCTTTAAAGCAAATGTCGATATAAATATTTAAGGTGTACTTCAGAAGTGGCTTGAATTCAGATTTTCATTGTGTTGTGTTCAATGAATGTGTGAGGGAAAATGCTTTAGAATTTATTGTTTCAGTAGTCCATAATGAAAAATAATAATTTAAAACAAAACCAAACAAAAACCACAACAAAAAAAAATCACATACATATGAGAAAACCTCAAAGGTTCTAATACCTTGCCTGGTACAGTTAGAGCAACACTAAAATTTACAAATCACCAGCTATATTTACAAGTTTGACTTTGTTCTTGTAAATAGTTCCTATGAAGTAGGTATTTTAATTTAAGTATACAATTAGAATAATTTATATTTAATGTAAATGTAAGATTTCTAGATAAGTGTTTGCAAGGTTAGATCTTTTGAGGCTAATATGTAGTGAAGTACTCAAAGATATACATAATAGGTCCCACTTTCTTGTTATGATTTGCGGAGAGAGAAGGACAGGAATAATTGCTTATAGGAAAGAACATGGTAGGAATCAGAAGATAAGTATTTGAGATGTTCTTGGAGATTAGATAGACATTTTCTTCCTTCTTCTGTTAGCCTTTACAAGAAGGTTAATTGCCAGAGAATGAATTGAAGTTACTGCCTGTGAGCAGTTTTACATCTGTAATTCTATGTTACTTCTTTATTCATAAGAGAGTTAGAGAGATAAAATTGGTAAAACGATCTGGCTTTCCTTTTAAAGGCTCTCCCAGGAGGGGTAGGTGATGCCACCTAGGTCTGTTTTATTTCTTAGCCTCTATTAGCACAATAGGAGTGTCTCAGTTTTCTGCAGTTTCTTCTACAGAATTTTCCTACTCTATTAATATTTAGAATTCTGTGTAATTTTAAAGGGGAGGTATCTTTCTCTCATTGCGTTCTTTATACTGTTAGTATATTTTCCCAGCAGTAGGAACTGTGTTTGCAGAACTGCACTGACATCTTTGTTATTATTGAAATGTCAAACAGAAGGTGAGATAGTTATGTTGTTGGGAAGTGTTGACCTCAGAGTCTGATGATGCTACTGTAATGAGAGCAGAGATTTACATCATACATTCTCAGAAAATGTTAGACTATAACTTAGGTATGCACAACATATCTTAGTCAAATGAGTCCCATTAAGGTTACTCATCCGTACTTGTGGAACTGTATGCTTAAGCTAATTTGTGGTTGGGGTTGTTTTTGCCCTGGTTTCAGTAAGAGTTCAGATAAAGCATACATCAAGCCCATTTGTTATTAGAATGATTTTTAATGCAGCTTCAGATGTAGTGCTTTGTTCACTTTCCATGAATTATGTTTTAGATTCAGAATAACTGATTTCCTGGGACTACTAACCCTCCTAAGCTTTTACTGGTGTTGGTTGGTGTTTAAGAAAAATAACAAAAGCCCTTTCATTTTAGTTTTTACCAGAATAATTTCTGCATGGAGGTGTCACTAGGAAATCTTGTTTTCTAACGCTAAGATGATCAAGAAAACACTATTGGTGAAGTAACATTTAGTTTAGTCCTTCATTGAAGTATCTTTCCTCACCTTTTGAGGAAAGATAATCCATGATTGGTTGACATTAAAGTATGACATCTGCTGGATAACTACTAGGTTGAAATGCTGATTCAGTTGAACTTTTAAACAGCAATATCAAAATTACTCTATACACCCTGGGGACTCTTACATCCTGGTTGTGTTCCAGATCTGGAGTTTAGGAGCACACTCATGTGAATACAATGAATGACAAACCAGTTTCAGTATAATAGAAACATTGTTTGCATTTAGTTGAAGGTATCCTCCTGAGGAAGTTCAGCAGGTGTTTTGTGTCAGATTTGTTCAGTTAGTGATGCTAGCGATCTGCTGTTTTTCTTGGCTCTTCTGAGTGAAGAAAGTAGCATGTATTTATTTCTAAAGAAAAGGGTTGTTGTTAGCCACGATTTAGATGGAGAATGACTCTGGAATTAGAATCTTTAGTTTCAGTAGACCCATCTGCCATTGGGTTAAAAGGACAGTATATAAGTCTGCATTAGTCTAGTACAGGGGAGAAATAATACTTAATTCGTGGTCTTCAGCATGCCATTTACCATATGTGGCGACAGCCCATTTTTAGCACATTTAAGCTGCCTTGGGGCACAGTACCATTTCAACTGGTTAACTGTGATTACTGCAGCACTACCCTGGGTGAGAATGCCACAGGCCAGCTTCCAGTCTTCTGAAATTACTTTGGCAAATAGCAAATATTTTCTGAGTGAGACCATGTTTGTAGTCTTGCTGGGCTGTTTATAGTTAAAAATATGTAAACTCCTGTTATAATTCTTTCTGACAAGTGGATAGGGAAGAAGTAAGAAATTCTGTAGCCATCATTGAATGCTGGTATACAGTGCAATCTGTTGTTCTCGGCAGAACAAGTTATTTATACCTCACTTTTGGAGGTACATATACTTTTAAATTTCTCACAAAAAAAAAATATTCACCCCCTTAGAATATAGTGTAATATCTAACTTTGCCTTCATCTTTTCTGATAAGGTAGGAAAACTCACTTGGAATGGATCTGTTTAATAGTTTCTGATAGAAGTGTGATTGAGTATTGGGTCATAAGTACATCTTGGAAAAAGACCAAAAACCTCTTGAAGCATCACAGGAATATCTCTGGACGGTGAACATGAACTTACTAAGCAGAAGTGAAAGAAGTTGGTTGGTTGGTGCTCACAACTATAAGAGAAGTAAAGAAGGGAAAAAAAAAAGTATAAGGTTTTTCCTGTGCAGCCTAAGCCTTTTGGCAATCCCTAGACTTCCTCCTTAGACTTATTCCACTTGTCCTGACTTGTGGGTAAAAATGAAACTTGATGTTCATATAATCTCATCTGATTGATGAGAAACAGACAAAACATTGATCGAACAGGTCAATCAATCAGATCGAACAGATTAATTATTCCAAATTTATGTGACTAATTGTGCTGATGACATAGATGCGTGAGGTTATTGTTACTTTAGCTGGCAGGAATTTGGTCATTTATTCAGGATCTTTATTTAAGAGACAATCTGCCTTTATATGGAAGCCAGACAGTACACCCTTCCTGCCATCTCTTGGTAATGCTGATCTGCCATTTCTAAACATCTGTGTCTTCCCTCTGCCTTGAAGAAAACTAGAGTCTTCAGGTGAAAGCTCTTGGCTGCAACAGCCTCTTCTTTTGTGCTCTACAAAGAGAAGTAGTATTCCAAGAATGCGGTTTGTTGGACTGTGTTGCTGTGCCTCTGCTACTTTTGCAAGTATGTTCCATGTATCATGTAGAGTATGCATTCATACTCTACCATAGGGAAGAGACCATTCACGCATCCAAAAATATGAATAGTTGTTCTGTGATATATGTTAAAGTGTTTTTACAGCAGTGTCCTTGAAGGTTTTTTAAAGAGATACTTATGCAGGCCTGAAAACTCTACTTGTATACAAGTTAGAGGGCAAAAGTTGAAATGCAATCTAGATATTGTCAGTTATTTCAGTTATCAGTAAGATTCTACTGTCAGATGGCCCTGATATTTCTGAAACAGCATGGTACTGTTGACATCTGAAATCTGCTTGTTTTATTCTCATGCTTAAACTTGAGCCTATCAGTCAAAGCTAGTATGTGAAATTGTAAATGTGTTTCTGTTCACAGGGACATGTCAGGAGCTGAGTTTGAGACCTGTAGATAGATTTGATATTAGAAAGTTTTTTAAGTTGAGGTGAAACTAGGAAACTAGTATAAATGCTTACACGTGCTGATTTCCAGAATGGTGCTTGGTAAATTTGGTCACAAGAAAGGTTTTTCCCACCTCCTGCTCTGTTCTCCATGATGTAAATTAGGAGGATATATTGTCTGCTTTTAAGGAAACATTTATGTCAGCCAGTACATGGAGCAAGGATGAGTTTGTGTCTGCATTTTAGCGTACCAAAGCTCTACAGTGTTTGCTAAGACACAAATATCATCTTGTTTTGCCTTCTAAATTATGACCTTCATGCACCTTTCATACTCCTGATACTGCTTGCAGGAGCTGATGCCTCATGATTCTACATTTACATATTCTCTGTACTTAAGAAATGCTGTAATGATTTTTGGCTGCAGAGATCTGCATAGACTTAGCATGTTGCAACACTGCAACGTATTTTAATTGTTCTTTGAAACATATGTCTTTGTCAATGGGAAGAACACTTTTTGTAATGTTAAGATGAGGACTTCCATTTCCTCCAGAGAACTCAACTCATGCTTGTTCTTTCTCTGGGTAATCATATTTCACTTTTGATATCTATCAGGGCTTTAGAGTTATCACTCTTCTTTAATAATATGCTCATTGTGAAATAACTAATAATATCAAATTAGATATAATATGAAAATATATATATATTTAAATCTATATCTTATTAAGTATTTCCACTAATATTATGTATTATTTTCCAGAGACATTGTTTACATTTTTAATTGCTTTTCCCTTTTTTAATTTTTTTAACTGTAGGATTGTAACTAGAAGTGATATCATTCTCTCTTTCCGTTTCAGACTAGAAGATGAATAATCTTTCCTTTAGTGAACTGTGTTGCCTGTTCTGTTGTCCACCATGCCCAGGGAAAATTGCCTCCAAGCTGGCATTCTTGCCTCCTGATCCCACATACACACTGATGTGTGATGAGAGTGGTAGTCACTGGACTTTACATCTCTCAGAGCGAGCAGACTGGCAATATTCTTCTAGAGAAAAAGATGCTATTGAATGCTTCATGACTAGAACAAGTAAAGGTAACAGGATTGCCTGTATGTTTGTACGTTGCTCACCTAACGCCAAGTACACTTTGCTCTTCTCACATGGAAATGCTGTTGACCTGGGCCAGATGAGCAGCTTTTATATAGGACTGGGTTCACGGATTAATTGCAACATATTCTCATATGATTATTCTGGATATGGTGCAAGCTCTGGAAAACCAACAGAGAAGAATCTGTATGCTGACATTGATGCTGCTTGGGTGGCTCTTAGAACAAGGTAAGACATTAGTTGCCATTTTACTTTTAGAGCATGGCTTTCAAATTGTTTTACTTGATCTGCATTGGTAGTTTAAACAGTAGTGCTTTATTTTAGGATTAATGGATTCATATCAAAGCTGACTAGTGGTGTCAATATTAAGCAGGATCAGTGTATAGTACTTATATGCTAGAAAAATTGAAATAGGATTAAATTTAATTAGATATGGTTTTATCTTGAATGGTTAGAGGGTAATCTTTATTGTCACAGTTTAGAATCTACTCAGTTGCAAAAGTTCAGAAGGTGGGAAAAATCTATAGTTGCTTCCCCAGTAGCTGACCCACTGTTGTGGTGTAGGTTAAAGAAAATGCAGATTGTTTTTTTCAAATCATTCTATCACCTCCTTTTATTGTAGGGAGGGGCAGTAGAAAAGCTATTATAAGAGAACCTGGTGAGACTGTTTGTATTTCTGTATGGTGCTCAAATCACCTTTGTTTCAGAATTCAGGCTAGCAGCTACAGCATTTCCAAAGATAGAAACATCTTTTTGATTTATATAGAAAGATATTTTTGCCAAATATCGTGTGTGGGAAAGGTTGCAATGACTCTGTGTAATTACGTTATGGCGGGAACAAAAAATCAAGGATTTGAACCAGAGGTGTTAACTCAAATAGAACAAAACTGGATGAGGAAAAAATGGAAGGATGTTGTATCTGTGGTCTAAGCCTCTGATTTGGGGGAGATAAAATAGTAAGATGAAAGACTGTGAAGGCATTCACTGATGCAGGTGAGAATCCTAGGCACCAAATAAGTGCAGCTTCTTAAATTTGAGAGCATTTTTCAACATGATTTTTTTCCATTTAGATCAATATTCTTCTTATGTTACAAACACCCAAACTACAAACACTACTTTTTAAAATACTATGCAATCATAAGAATAGCTGCTCACCAAAAAAACCCAACTCTCAGCTTATTGTGCATTTTGCACCAAAAAGGTATGAAAACCTGAATTTAATGTAGAGCATCTTGTCATGATTTGATCATTGCAACTTGAGCATCCTGTTTAATAATTATAGTATCAAGGATGTGACTTAGTGTAAAGACTGTTTAGATCCCGGAGCGTGGAGGTTGTTGCAGTGAGTTTAAACTTGATCAATGTAGTATTAATAAGTGGGTTATCCCTTTTCAGTGTTATAAATACAGGTATTGTCTTGCATTTCTTTAACATTATAGCAGCAGTATGATACTTCTTTTCAAAGAAGCTTATTTTGTTTCTGTATTAAAGTAGGGGGAAGCTTATTATCATAAACATTAAAACACAGAGGACAGGTTTTCAGCCTCATATATTCAGAAATATGCATACTGTGCTGTTAGATTTTTGTTAGGTTTTGGTGTTTACTTTTATTACAGTGGAAAGTCAAGATATGACTAGATCTGTTCCATAGGCCCAGAGCTGCAATAAGTGCACTGTTGACCATGGTTCGTAGTTGATCGGTGATCTGGAAGTTAGCTTCTTGGTCAAATACCCAATAACAGTGACCAGAAACATAATATGGTTTGTGGACAATGTGGAAGACAGTCTGAATTACTTAAATGTACCAGAAAATGGCAGAGAACTGGGTGGTGAAATAATACTTTTTTACATCAATTTACAGGCTCTATTTTATGAACTAATTTGTAATTGTTGTCGCTTCTTCCTCATGATAAATGTCTAAGTAGAAAACCTAAAAGGATATGTCATTGCAATTTGATTTCTTACATGAATTCTTAGACGATGAAGTGTGCTTTCCCTAATCAAATAAGATTGTTCATTATTGATAGGGCAAGGCTAACGGCTTTAAACTGAAAGATCATAGATCTAGATTAGATATTAGGAAGAAATTCTTTTCTATGAGAGTGATGAGTCACTGGAACAGCTTGCCCAGAGAAGTTGCCCATAGAAGAACAGCTTGCCCAGAGAAACTGTGGACAGCTTCCCCGACCCTGGAAGTGTTCAAGGCCAGGTTGAATGGAGTTTTGATCAGACTGATCCAGTGGAAGAGAAAGTGGAATTGCATAATCCTTAGAGGTCACTTCTAACCTAAACCATTCAGTGATTATAATGTCCCATCTAAGCATGCTCTTTTCTGAGCAGACATTGTTGCAGAGACCTCTGAATACATATTACATCAATCTGCATTTCTCTCTTCCAATCAAGAATAACTTCACTAAAGTCCTATTTGTTGTCTGTGTTTATTTTTTGTGTCAAAACCTCCCATAGAAATTAAGTAATTCCCAAGTTATGGTTGGTCTGCCCAACTTGTGGATTTTTCAAACATGAACTGAATTTTGTCCATTGCTTTAAAAGAGGTTGATATTACTAGTTTTATCTGTAGTCCTGAGACCAACTCTCCAAGTGGGAGACCTGGTCTTGTGCTTGTATCTGAGTGCTGGATGTATCAGGAAGAAGTTCAGCATGCGAGTCTGGAAATACTGGCTCACAGAGTTTGGTTATCAGTCCATGGTATTCTCTTGAGCCCTGAGACACTGCTCAGCTGTGTTTAAGTACCTGATGAATGTCTGGACCAGAACAGAGGCTTTGAGGATTTGCTGCCACATTGATTCACTTTCCTACCATAGCCTGTACTGTCAGTGTTACGCTGACATCATCTTTAGCATTTTATAACTTGTTCTGCAAAAAACAAATTAACTCAGTGGGTCATTGGCAGGATAAATGTAAGTATAGCTCTAACCCCTTTGAAATTCTTGTTGATGAGATAAGAAAGGGACCCTAGACTTTTAAAGTATGCCTCACAACTTGTTATGTGATGAAGAAAAGAATGGAGAAATTACCTTTGAAGCTGGTCAGTTACCCATTGCTCCCTATATTCCCTGTTCTGAGAAATGGGATCATAGAACCCAGCACTAAGAGGTTTCTCTGGGATTATTGAAATACTGGTATCAACTTAATTCTACAGTAAACAACTCGGATTGTGATGAAGACTTGGTAGCATCTTTTCTGTCTTGGAAGGATAATCTGGATGCTCATCTGTAAATCAGCACAACTGTCCAGTGGGGACTGGACACTTGGGGTGAAATAGTCTGGAACTAGTACTGAGGGTGACAGTGAGATTTTGCTGTAAGGGTACATGACTATTACCATTCATTTAAGTGAATATAGAAAACTAATTTGGCAGTGGATCAGAAGAGGTAAAGAGCAGATGCATATTCTGAGTTGTGTTCCTATTCTTTACCTGTTTGGAGTGTTTTAATGGGAGCAGTAGATACCTATATTAGATGCTGCCCATGAAAGGAGGCGGTGTGATTCACTGCCTTCATCATGTTTGGAAAAGTTACACATTATTGCATATTCATGTGCATGGAACTATATAAAAGTTGCAAGTGAGGACATTCTTTTTCTGTCTGTCATAGCTACCAAGTGTTGAAATGCCAGGAGTCATTTTGGGATACGCCTGTTTTCTGGTGTTTTGGTCTCTGAAGGCCTTTGATGACACCCTGGTAAGGGTGGAAAGGTTTAACAAGCCCCAGGCAAATGCAAGGCAAGTGGTACACATTCAGAAACTTCTGAAGACTTGCCAGAATTGCTTCATGACCAGATTGACCTGTAAGAAGCCAAACAGCCTTTTAATCTGTTAGTCATGGAATGTCTGATAATTGAAAGGTTGAAGGGTAAATCTCACTATCAGAACTGATGTGTCAAAGTGGACAGAATGTCCATAATTTGAACAGCCAGATATAAGAATAAAATTGAATCTGTTTGGATGTTGGCCAGAAGTGTTCATTTGAGAATTCAAAAATTAATTTTCTTCCTTTTGTCCAAAAGTCGGTGTGGTTTTTTAGCTGAAAGTTGAGGTACAGTAACATTGTACATTTGGAGAGAAATGAGCTTTTATTTAAATTGACTGGGAAAAGTACCAAAATTATCATGAAGAGAAATCTTGACAATGAAACAAATGTATCAGTAGCATTGTAAAGTTTAGAAAAAGCCAAACCATCATGAGAGAGGCAGAGAAGATGAAGTTTGTTTATTATTGTAGGTATGGTCAGTGGGCTTGCCTCTCACAAAACACAGTTCCTTTTTTCTCCCAGTGTTAAACATTGTATACACAAGGAGGGGAATGTAGATCTCAGTTGAGGAAGAGCTGTACACTTACAAATTTTATGTATGGCCTGGATAGTTAAAGGTGTGGATGATGTTCATGCCCTTCACATTCTGCAATTTGCAACTGTAATTTGCATGTTACGTCCATGATAACAAAAGATTCTGAATGTGCGTTGAAAATTTCCTCAGGATGTTCCCCCTTGTTCCATGTGTCCCAAGCACAGGTGTCAGTTTTCTGAATGTGTGTTGCAATAGGTTCACAAACAGTGGCTTCTCTAGAGCATCTGTTGGAACTCTTCATTACTGTAAGCTTGAGAAGTCCTATGGAAAACGTACCCTTCTAAGGTTCATTTTACTGATACTTTATTTTTGTATAGTGAGTGAGTCTTCTAAATTGAGAGCAGTAATTCAGAAGTAAAAATATAAATTCCTTTCTGCCTCCCTTACATATATCAAGGTCAAAATGGCAGGTATTCTTTAAGAGCCTGACAGTGTATCCTCGTAATTCCACAAGGTACTTGGTTCTTAAGGGTAACTGAAGTTAAAAAAAAAAAAAAAAGCAAACAAGGAAACACAAAAAAACCCCCAAACAAGACAAACAAACAACAAAAAAACCCCACCTTTGCTGACACAAGTTATCTAAGATTTCTTGAGTGGACAATAGTGTTTATGTTAATCCTGTTATCAACTTAATGAGCTTTCAAAGATATTAACCGTTTTTACAGCATGTCTTTGACCTCTTGTCACTAGAACTACTTGCAGCATATGGCTTTGTAAATGTCATGTTCCTCTTCCTCAGGATGGCCTCTACTTCTAAGGCACTGATTAAGAGAACAATTTTACTGCCACCTTTTCTCTTGATCTGGCACTTTCTCATTTGGGAGAGCAGCTGTGTATCAACTGATAATTTTATACAAAACTTTGTGGAGCTTAACTGGCATTTATGATACTATCAAGAGAAGTAGGCAAATTTTATGACTAGGGAACTTAACAACACTTGCCTTTTAAGAATTCTACTGGTTTAAATTGTAAAGCCGTACTTTTTAGAGAGCAACTGAGGGACAGTTGGACTCTTTCCCCAACATTTCAAAAGCCTGTTCAAGAGAAGAGCAAAGACTGGAAACAGCAGATGTTTATCATCTCTGGTTTTCATCTGCTTGGATTTTGTTATTTGGGAGAGAGAGGTTGATTGGATTTTGTTTCTATCTCTTCAAGCCAAACTATTCAGAAGTCTGCTTTGAACCACCACTTCTGGTTATTGGCCGCACTATTTTAGTTTGCAGGTTGTAAACCAAATAGTTTCTGCTGGGCACTGAGAGACAATCTGCTTGACTGTGGTGGAGAAAGGATTACTTTAATCCAAATATAGTAAATACTTTTCTGGGATTATTTTTCTTGTCACCATCATTTATCTATCTTTAGGCTGAAGGAATTTGATCTATAAGTAGGGGAAAGAATAGTGAAAAAGAGGAGAATATATGTTCCAAAATACACTTTTAAGTTGTGCTTTAATTTCCTGTACGTTTTGTAAAACTCAACATCCAAGGAAATGTGAGTGTGATAATTTGCAAGGTTTATTATTTGAGAACTGTATTATGCCATAATGTGCTGTGCAAACTCATGCCATACTAATGATGCAAAGTGTTGGGTAATAATGCAAGATTTATTCAGATTATATGGAAGGGAGAGAAGGCCATGCTGTACTTTTAGAATGGACAAATGTGAATTGGGAGATTAATTGTAAAAGAATAGGTACTAGGCTGTTCTCAGGTGTTTCAGACGAGATGCAGAAATAGTGAAAATTTTATATTTGTTTTTGTTTCAAAGCTTTAATTTATCGTAATTTTGTGTGTTGGAATTTTGAGAAAATCTTATTAATCAAAACGTTTGCCCTTTTCTGTTCTCTGAGAACTATTGTGAGGTGGGGAGGCTGATGATTGAGACTTAGTGTTTTAGAAGTCTTAATTTGATCATGATGTGGTTATGAGTAGAAACTCTTTCTAGGAAACAATGATAGTAATTAAGTAGTCATGATAGAGCTAGACTCCATGAATCTTTCAGTGCTAATAGTTTTAAAGCTTTTGTATTTCACTCTATCAGAACACAATTTAAATGATCATAAGTTAAATAGGCACTCTTAGATGGGAACAGTGGATTTTAAGCCTGATTTAGACAGTTTATTGGGATGCTTAGTAAGTTCTGCTACTGAGATTTAGCATTTTAGTAATATTAAAGTGTGATTTTGTTTTTCTTGATATCTTCCAAGATACTAAATTTTTTATTAACTGTTTATTACATACTGGTGTAACACATGGGATGTTTCTTCTGGTTTACTGAAGAGTAGTTGTGGATTTTGGCTTTTTTTGTTGGTTGGTAATCTGAATGTCTTGGTACACATGAATCATCTTTTCTTCCAGTGTTCTGATTTTGAGTCTTTTGGACTTCTAGTGTTTACTGACCTATGCAGTTACTATACAGTTATTTACTCATGTTTGTAAGATACCAGAGAATTTTTCATTACCTCTGCTTCCCTGACTTTATTTGAGGTATGAGAAATACACTAATTTGGTAACTTCGTGAGTATGGGTGTTGTTATATAGTATTGACAGAAAAGATGCATGCATTTATTGTAGGTGAGGTAACAGGTGCACTTTTCTTCACTTGATTTTCATTCCTTTTAGAACTACAGCAGCAAACATTAAACTCACCTCATGCTGTTCCACAGTGGTGTTAGGCTAGCCTGGTCTATCTTGGAAAGCTGAACAATTTTCTAATAATGCATAAGTACAATTATTGGTGTTTGGGTTTTTTTGGTTTAATTTTGAGGTTTGGGTGGGGGGCAGGGAGAAGTTGGTTTGTTTGGTGGGATTTTTGTGGAGGAGGGGGTAGGGGAGTTTGTTGTTCGTTTGGGGACTTTTTGTTTGTTTATTTTGCTTTTATTGCAATGCAGTATCTCTTCCTATTTTTTTTCTCTGTCAGGTGTAGTCAAGATACACAGTTACAATCTGACCTGTGCTAACAGTACTTGCTTAGTATATGTCAAGGTATCAGCAGCTCTCTGCTGTGAGCACTGTTCTTGCCCAGGTTACATTGTCCTTTCAGACTTTTCCAGTGTTACTTGGGTAGCAACTGCTCTTGGTATCCACACTAGTGCAGAAGAATGTATTGTCTGACTTGTATAGGTGTTAACTAGATATTTCTTTTCCTTTCCTCTGTTAATTACAGAAAAAAGGAATGCTCTCATCTTACTAGGAGAGAGGCTTTGCTGTTAATTGTGTATTGTATATTGGGCTGTCTTACTTGTAGATTAGGTTGGTAAGAACAAATATCTCGACTATTCCATGCAATGCACAATATTCTCACCACTGTCAGTATGAACATGCTTTAGCTCAGTAAATTTATGAATAGTGTTACCAGCTTACAGTTTTTATCAGGTATTAGAAGAGTAAAGGTGACCAAATTTTTGCGAACTTGATTGTGCTCCATTTTTTGATAACAAAAAGATCTAGTAAGGCTTACTAGTAAAGACTTTCAACTAGTATGCAAGTTGCAACTGCATTTGCAAATCCATATTAAAAAAAAAATAAACTCTTATTTCAATATCATTCAGGCATAAGGAAAAAAAATACTGCAAGTAGAGTAAATAATTGTCACTTTTACTCAGGAGTGTTCTAGAACAGACTTGCTTGTTCTTCTACCAGCTTCTGTTTCATAGTTGATACCCTTCAGAAATTTTTCATCTTCAGAAATGCCTTTTTCCTTGGTCTCTAGTTGTAACTTTGTTTATTTCACATTATATGCCACTTCATAAACATTTTTCATTTTCTAGGTATGGAATCCGCCCTGAAAATGTGATTATATATGGCCAGAGTATAGGAACAGTACCATCTGTGGATCTTGCTGCTAGGTATGAAAGTGCTGCTGTAATTCTTCATTCTCCACTGACCTCAGGAATGCGAGTAGCTTTTCCTGATACAAAGAAGACCTATTGCTTTGATGCATTCCCGAAGTAAGTTGTGGGATGTTTTTTTATTCAGCATGCATTTTTCACTAGTGAAACAAGTAGTCTGGCAAATTCTCTGAAATTTATTTCAAGGGTCTAGTGAAAGTTGGCGAAAGTTCAGTAAATAATAGCAAAGAGGAACATTTGATTTCAGTTTACAGAACTCTGTAAATCTTCTACATATTTCACATCTCTATTCATTTTAGTGGGTATCTGTTAAAGAAGTAGTTTTCCTATACATAGCACATAAATCCATGGTTTAAACAAGTAGCTCTAGTCCAGTGAATTATTAATCTGGATAATTGTGAAGAACATCTTTTACAATATGTTTCTGTAAGACTGTAAAACTAAGTAGACCTTAACTGAAGAAAATTCTTGTCATGTATTTCAGAACTATGTCACTGTGTTCATAGATGTAATCTTTTTCTTACAGCATTGACAAAATTTCTAAAATAACATCTCCTGTGTTAATAATCCATGGGACTGAAGATGAAGTAATTGACTTTTCACATGGCCTAGCATTGTTTGAGCGTTGCCAGAGACCTGTAGAACCACTGTGGGTTGAAGGAGCAGGCCATAATGATGTGGAACTTTATGGACAGTACCTTGAAAGGTTAAAACAGTTTGTCTCACATGAACTGGTGAACTTGTAACTTTCTTTATATATTTACATACTTTGTTCATTTCTCTGCAGAACTACACACCTTGATAAACATGTAACATAAAACCTGAATGTTGTGTTCTCAAATCATCTTGGTTGCCTTCATTAAATGTACAGGTAATGATTTGTTAACATAATTAATGAAGGTTTTAGTGCCAGCATTCTAAACTGGAATTACATGATAATGCAGTCAAACTTGGCAGTTCACATTACTTTGTGTGAGGGTTTTTTCTTCTTAGATATAAAAAAGAAATATCACAAGGAGTACTGTAAGAAATATTAATTATATAAAATCAAATGCTGTAAAAGTGTTGCCAAGTGCTTTAGTGTATCAAAAGTTTATAAATATTTTTTAAACATCTCAAAATGTACTGTGACTTACTCTGTTGCACAGGTGTAATTAAAAACAGACTTCTAAGCAGTTGTTCTATAAAAATGCAATAGCCATGAAATTTGAGTAAATACTAATGTATGTAGTAAGAATACAAAGTCACTGGAAATGACCTGCGCCCTGTTAGAGAGGGAGACAGTCAAAGTAGTTATCTTTTCCTTTATTTTTCATATCTTTTGTGCGTAGTTTTACTCTAGTTATTTTGTACTTGTGTTGTCCCTTACCTTTCAAGTTAAAAAAATTTACCCACTCATCTCCTCAGGACTCCTAATCTTGCCAAAATAATGCCACAAATTATCATTGTTGTAATGCAAGTATCATTTGCATCATTGCTCCTGAGGCCACAGAACCTAGAAGACTTTGTGGACCATGCTTTTTTGATTGTGTAGAAATACAATGTTTCATTCAAAAGAACCTGGAAGTTTATCCAACATTGTAATAAACAATTTGCAAGTCTGCAGTTGTCTGATCAGGCTAACTTTTGAATGTTTAGTGCAAAAACTTGTTGTTTTTTGAGTATTGTGTGAATATTTTACTAAAAAGGCCTGGATGGGGTAGAAGGAGGGAGAAGAAGAGAATGCCGACATTTTTCTATTAACTCACAGTGAAATAAATTTGTTAAGTTGCCCTTCCCTAGAATGCATTTTGTGTGAATAAAAGTATGAAAGATAAACTTAATGACATGTACCCTGTTTTTAAACAAAATAATATTCCAACATACACACTGTGCTTCTAAGGCCTTATGTAGTTTAATTGTTCTGCTTGTTTTCTGTGATTGAGACTATTGTATGCTTAAATGTAGCTTCAAGTATTGTGAAAACTTTTGTTAAAATGTGTTGATTAACAGTAAACAATATTCCACAAGTTTGCTGTTCTTTCTTACTTTTTTTGAAAGACATAGCAATAGTTGCTTGCAATATCAAAATAGTTAAGTAACTCCCCATTTATTCCAGGAAATCCTAGAACTAAAGCAGTAACCCATTGTTATGAATTGTCAGCACATTTCTTCAGCAGCAGCTGCTGTTCTGATCACCCTTCTGCCCCCATGCCTCATCTTGCTACTATTTTCTATTCAGCATACAGGCTTTCTGCTACAAAGCTGCTTATAAACATTCTTCTGTAATGAATTCTAGTATTGCCTTCTTTGAAATTAAAAGGACGTGTTGTCTTGTGCACTTTGGTGAGTTAATTGTGTAGAAAGAATTTTTTTCTCAAGCAACTGGGTTCTTATTTGTCTTTTTGATCAAGTATGCTTCAAAGTGTTCTGAAATTCAGAATATATTCAGGCACAATAATATTAAACTTAAGGATTTTCATTTTTCAAGTGCTTTCTGTGTAATGAGCAAAGCCTTTTTTGAGACTCCTCTTCAGAAATTCATGAGTATAGAATGTAGAAGTGCAATGATAAGTGCTACAGATGGGCTGTATTTTGATGGCCTGCAAATTACAGGCAAATGATCAAGTGAACTATCTGATTGTGCCAGGGAATGTTATGGCACCCTATAATTGAAAGAGTCAAAAAAGGTGGTATAGCAGTTTTGTTGCTTTTGTTTGTGTTTTGTTGAAGCAGAACAAAAAGCCTGACTAACAGTGTTTTGTCTTCAGTATATGCAGCTGTGCTGGATTACGCTGGTGAGTATAGGTTCTGGTCTCTTTTGCACCACTTATTCTTGATTATTTATTGCCAGTTTGTTCTGATTTGTGTTTTACAGCTAGATTTTTCAGATAAGTTGTTTGCTTGAAGGAGGTAAAATTTGAGTTTGACAAAGACTAGCTTGTACTGAGGATTGTTATGATAGTAAACTTGTTAGTGACAGAAGGGAACTCTCAGCTGTTGCAGCTAGGAGGAAAACATTTCACATCCTGGTTGTCTTGTTCTTAAACCATCATTCTGGTGAAATTGACAAAAGGCCGTTATTTAATGTAATCAATGCAATTGTCTCCTGACAAATAAGAGTTGATTCAGCATTCATTAACAAGACAATGTGTGTATTTTAGTGAAAAAGAAAAGAGCATTTTGTGAACCTCGTGGTCTCATTCTTGTTTGTTTTCTTTAAGATACAAATATTTGACAGTAAACTGTCTTTTTTAGTTCTGGAAACCTTAGCAAATCACCTTTTTTGACAATTTCATTTATGTAAAATATAAGATTACCTTCTAAAAGTGGGGTCTTTTGGGATGTGTTTTACTGTGTTACATTCACAGCTGTGTAAGGCATCCCTCCCTTTACTCTCTGCTTGTGGCAGCACAGAATTTTAATGTATGTTCAGTTAGCTCTTATTGACTGATTTAAAATTTGGTTTTCTTTTCAAGCTTTTTTTTCGTAGGGAAGAAAATTGCATGTTTACTTTTGGGCTCCTTTAATTGGATGACACTGGGCAGCAGGGTACCTCTCATGTGGAATATTCCAGGTCCTACAGATAATAATTTTTCTCACTATACAGTAGGCACTGTTAATATCTTAAAAATAAGGAAAATAGTGTGTAAGTAGGGAGCTGATCCATTGAAAACTTTGCAGAAAAGGAGTTGTGGACCCTGGTGGACTACAAGCTGATCATGAGCCAACAGTGCACTCTTACAGCAAAGGCAACCAACAGTATCCTGGTCTGTGTTCAGCAGAGACTTGCCAACAGGTCATGGGAAGTGATCCTGCTCCTCTGTTCTGCACTGTGAGTGCAGACACGTGAAATGCTGGGTCTAGATCTTGGCTCTTACAAAGTAAAGAAGATATGGATGTACTGGAGCAAGTGCAGTGCAGGGCCACAGCTATGACTGAAGGCATAGGAAGAGAGGCTGAGAGAGCTGGTGGTGTTCATCCTGAAGAAGAACAGGTTTGTCACATTGTGCATGAATATCTGAGGGAAGGAGTTGAGAGAGCTTCAACATTCAGTGCTTATCACTGAGAGGGCAAGAGTCAGTGATCACACACTGGAAAACAGGAAATCTGATCTGAAATCAGAACACAACTTTTTTCTGTGAGAAAGATCAAACGCTGGAACTGACTGGATGTCTCATCTTTACAGATAGTTAGAATTCAGCTAAGCCCAGCCCTAGGCAAACTTGCAGTAGCTGACCCTGCTCTGAGCACAAGAGTTGGAGTAGATGTTCTCAAGGGGTCCCTTTCAGCCTCTGCCATTCTGTGGTTTTTTGAAGCATACAGAACATTTAGATGGTTGGTGTTACACATATTTGTGTGCCATCACTCTACACTGGCTCAGAAGTGGATACTGTTTAGTTACAAGAATTATCTTTCTTTGGTGTTCCCTACTTTTGATGCTTTATTTTTAAACAACAGAAAGCAACTGCTTTGGGAAAAGCTCTTTTACTCTTAATCCAGAGAACCATCACTGTTCGATGCACTGCTGCTAAGTCAGACTAATACAAAAACTTATACCAGGCAGTGTTGTCAGAGCTCACATTGCTACAGTGTACTACAAATGGTAAAAAGCTAGATGCTAAGTTTAAGCACGCTATCCTGAAAAGAGGAAAAGTGCTTGAAAGATATTTTAAACATTCTCAAAGACGGGACTGTTACATTCACAACTGCTATGATGCTATGTGCTCGGTAAGCAGCAGAGGAGACTGAATGGAGATAGGGTTGTTTTGGGTTGTTTCAATAAAATCGGGTAGTGAAGCTTGTTCTACTTCACCTGAATAGCATTTGTAAAACAGAAATGAGAAGTTATTTATGGGGAAGTTTGCCATGATCTAGTAACTGTATCAGGTTGCACTTAAGTCAAATAATGTTTGACTCTTTCCGGTTGTTAAAAGTTAGTGTGAAAACCAGTAGAGCTTAACTAACACCAGCTTAAAAGGTCAGCATTATATACCCTTAGAATTCTTGACATACAGAGCTTCATAACCGGTTTGTGTTTTGAGATTACTAACTGTAATCTCAAAAAGACTGTTTTCCTATTAAGAAATTCTACTGTATGATGATAATAAATTCTACACTATGCCTCTTCCCTTTTTTGTGTTTTATTTTTTTAGTATTTCTTAGTTAAGGTGTCTACTTTCTGTGAAAGCAAGAAAAATTCTAGAGAACTTCTGGTAAAATGGCAAGGAAAATAAGAAAGAGGACAATGTAAAAGAAATGGTCTTAAAAACAGATTACTCTGCCAGCGAGGAAGATCCAACTGCAAAAAATTATCCCAGCATCAACTTTTTCCTAGAGGCATTAGTAATGTGTCTCAGTCTAATAATTTACTTCAAAATAATTAGAAAACCTCAAAAGGGTTTTGTTGCCTAGAAGTGATTTTGTGGTTGGTAAAGGAGGCATCATACAAATGGTTTTAATTTTAATGTTTAATTTTCAATGTTTTTTGCTTAGAGGGGGCAAATAATTTTCTAACCTTCAGCAAGCACTGCAGAGAAGACATGAAAAAATATTATTGAAGTTAATTTACCTGTTTATTGTTCTAGAAACTGCATGTATCAGAAGTAGGTAATTGTGGCCTGTCTCCTCAAGCATAGGACATATTCCTGTGAATGTAATCAGGCTATCATACTTCCAAAACCAAAAAGCCACAAAAGTTTTTGCCCCAAGTTTTCTTCCAGAATCAGGTAAATGGTGGATTTACTATGTTGTGATACTGAACTATGCCAAAGATCCAAATAAATCTTAATCTGGAACATCATTTTAAGTCATTTGATCAGTAACTCATCAGTAGTTCAAAGACATATAACAGCAGTGCAAGTCTTTCTCCAGCGTCTGAATTATTGCAAAGACCCCTGGTTGGGCAAGTCATCTGCTTTTAAATGTCATACAGTCTAAGTACACTGTAAATGTAAATACTTATATGCCATTCCAAGGAGAGAAAGGAGAGTGTGGACTAAAAATCATCAGAAGATTTGTCAGCGCATTACTGATTTGGAGGCACGTATGATGTGTTGTGATTTTGCCCCAAATAATTATTAAAATGTTTGTTATGTCCATTGGGTAGATGCTGCATACTACTGAGAGTAGGAACAGAACTCTGGTGGTTACTGCTTTAAAACAGTCTCCCAGGATGGTGCTCTTTTGTTATGTTGATGGCAATGTTTTAATTCATTAGAAGCATATTCAAACGTACTTGGGTGCTCCAACCTAAGTGCTGGTGAGAAATTGTGGTTTTCAGACCTTTCTGCTACCCAAGATGGCACTAACTAAATATACAGTCTACCTCTTTATTTTGTATTTGGTCAATTCTTTAGTGTGCGGCACGGAGAAAAGTGTTGCATACTCTGCTTAGCAAAATTCTGTTTGTGTTGTAGTATCATTTATAGTTAGCAACAAGCTTGAATGAAACTTGCTACCTGGCAGAAGTTTTGAGCCTCCCAAGTGGCGGAACACAAGCCGTATGCTTGGAGCTGGAACAGGAGGGTAGACAAAGAATGCAGTCTTAAAAAAATGTATGAGTTCATGTTCTGCTGTAGTTGTAGATCCCGGTACTCTGTTTCCTTGTCATAGCAGGTGTGCAATAGATAACCTGTCATTATGTCATTTATGGTTCCTAAACAAAAAGAATTGGAGTAGTTCTGAAATTTTTAGGATGATATATAGGCTATAATTTGTGTTTCTGTGTAGTCACAAAGGCTAGAGGGTTCTGTTTTAAGGAAGAGTTGAGATTCACTTGTCCATAGCTAGAGCTCTTCAGAGACTTGAAATATCATAGGGCATGATAAAACCTCAAGGACTGGCAAATCTGAATATGCGGCCCTGGAGACATCTCCAGAATAATGCAGATAAAGTAAACATTAAATCTAGGCTATGATCATTTCAGACACTGCTGCTACAATGCATTATTGTTGTGCTAGATTTTCAATTACTAACTGTAAGGAAATGCAAGGCATTGTTCATCAATTACAAAATCACATTGTGTTTTTCCATGAGCATCTGATCTGTGACATTTACACTTGCTTTGTGCAGAAGTTTGGATAAACAGGTATGTTTACATAGGTTGATCTGTTCTACTGAGACATAAGTGATTGGACAAGAGAAAATGGCCTCATGTTGCACCAGGGGGAGTTGGATTGGATATTAACAAAAATTTCTTAGAACATGGAAACAATTTAGCAACTAATGCATAATAAATGCTTTTCTTGTAGTAAATTCTCTTAAAAAGTGCCCTTGTGTGTCAAGTAAGTTGTCTGTATGTCCCAGTGTTCTGTCTGCAACGTTGCTAGTCCGAGGTGCAGTTTAGGAAGAGGTTATAGACCTGTGTACTCTCTAATGTCAGATCTTCTTATGCTCCACTGGCATCCTAAATTAGAGAACTGGTAATGTTAAAGGCTATATCTGAACCTATGCCGCTTAATAACTTTTAGATATAATTGCATTTATTCCCTTTTTGAACTGTTGTTCCATGACTACGAATCAAACAGTTTCATTACTCTCAAAGTAGTACTTTCTTTCCCATTTTAAATCAATCTTCCAGAAATTTCACTGCTAAATTAATGGCAGGACTTGATGAACAATTCTGCTGTCGTCTTCCCCAATTTTCCTCTAGCAGATTCCACAGTTTTTATTTGTAAAGCAAGTGTTCCCTCCCCTTAATTATTTACTTTTCCTGTGCTATATCCTGCATGAAGAGTGGTGCACACCAAGTGCATTACTAAGAAACTGCATTACTGAAGAAATGTTCATGTGCTTTCAAATAAGCTGAGACACACTGTACATTATACACATGGATAAATACAGTGTATAAATACATAATTTAATGGGGATTGTATATTAGGGATTGATATTTCTATAAGCATGTTTTTATTGACTTTTGAGACCTTTACTGTAGAAAAGGAGATAGCATTTATGGAATGTATGTGCTGATACTGTTTCTTCAATAGAATACTAAAAAAATGTATTATTAGAATAAAGTATGTAAAAAAAGGAAAACATGCTTTCCAAAGCATGTAGATTTTTTTTTTACTATGGTTAATAGTATATAGTTTATATATTATATATAATATAGTTTTAGTATATTATTATAGTTTATAGTATCAGAAAATATTTTGGGGACTAATTCAATGGTCATCTTTAACTTGTTAGTGAAGTTACCTCATATGTACTCTTATACTTTCATTTGATATTTTTGACCAAAAATGTGCATACAGTTTCTGTAGTGACCGTTTCTTTTAAGTCTTGGAATTTGTCTAAGAGGAAAAAAAAAGATTAATTGTTTTAAGTATCTACATTACTATTTATTGGTTTACACTTCACTGTAACTGATAATTTCTTATGCTATTGTGTGTGTTCAAACACTTGGGTTAATAATTTTTTGGAAAGTGCAGCAGCATGGAAACAACTAAATAAATAATGTCAGACTTCAAAGGCACCTGGCCATTAAGTTGCAAGTTGCCAGATTGCTTATTGTAATGTTTGTTGCTTATTGTAATGTTTGTTGCTTATTGTAATGTTTGTTGCTTATTTTAATGTTTGTTGCTGTAGCAGTATTAGAATTAAAGTAATTGCCATGTGCAAATACAGCCAGTCTGCCCTTGAGTTTGAATTGTCTTGTTCCTTAGATGCAGCTCTTGGATGGACACATCCATTTCTTCCTGCAGGCTCTTACTGCTCCCTTTTTGTACCCTTGTGCTCTTCTTGTCTAGCTGCCCCTGTACCGGTCTCATGGCTTCACAAGCCCATGTGTCGTATCAGAAATCTTCCAACCTGCTGCCAGAAGTGGATGAGGCTCCGCTGACTGCATGCCACATTCTGCCTTCAGTGGTGCAGAGGAGCACAGACAGGAAGCAACTTGCTACAGCAAATGTTCAGCTATTCCTGATTTCATAAGGGGAAGTTTGTTGCCTAGCAGAAGGGCAGCTGGAAGGTCAGAGGAAACAGAACACTACAAAGGCATGTCACTACTCCTAAGCATTTCTCTTCCATCTCATTGTGGGAAAAGAAAATGAGCGGAAAGAGAGGATGTTGAAAATACCAAGTTGCACTGGGGAAAAAGGTTAAGGTTTCCTTGAAGGATAGAAAATAGGTCTAGTGAAAGCCCAAAGATGAGTCTGCAAATCAGGTAAAAAGAACTTGTGCCTAAGCAGAGAAGGGCAAAAGCAGAATGAGATGGAAAAAGGGGAGATGTGGGAGGAGCGAGAGATTTTGATGGAACTAAACAAAATAAGTAAAAGTGAGGGGGAAAATGAGCTAAGAGCTTTTATCTTTATAAAATATTTTTTGAAAGAAAAATGTAATGTTCAAATGAGAGTGGAAAAACTAATAAATGAAGTACCAAATATAATGAAAAATGGGGAGGAAGAAGGTAAATGGAAAAATAAAAGGAAGCAGAAAGGAGAGGAAGAGGGGAAACACCGTATCTTGCTTCTTGTTTTCCTGTTCCTGTTTTTTATTTTATGTCCATGGGAAATTAGTCCATTCTGATAAAAGAATTTATGTCTAACAATGGTACATCCTTTGCTTTTATTCACTGATCCCATTAGTGTACTAGGGCTAAACCAGTGACATCCAAATGTTTTTGATTATGCATCTCTATCAGTAAAACCTTTTTGAGCATGCACCCCTAATAGATGCATATATATTTGTTTATAAACTGTATACATGTACTATTGTATTAATGTATTATTTACATTATAAAACATACACAAAATCAAAATTAAAACAGTATGAGGTAAAGAAACAAACACTATTT
Organism: Campylorhamphus procurvoides; assembly: GCA_013396655.1. Classification (NCBI taxonomy): domain Eukaryota; kingdom Metazoa; phylum Chordata; class Aves; order Passeriformes; family Dendrocolaptidae; genus Campylorhamphus; species Campylorhamphus procurvoides. Next base: position 139,962 of record WBMV01004631.1, read on the forward strand.
ATAAAGTATTTATTTTTTTTTATTTGTTGATGCTAAAAACCATATTCCTGCACCCCACTGGATTGTCTTGCCCACATACTGGGGTGTCCTTTGCCCTACTACACCTATTCTCTGGAGACTAGACCCTAACTGGGCTAGACCCTAATGCAAAGTTTAAAGCTTTATTATGAATTCTCTCCAAAGCTATTGCTTACATTTCTGGTGGCCTTGGTGACAGGAAGGTGCAGGGCTGCCTCAGTTCTTAATAAGTGCTTCCAGTACTGTGGGGAAACAGATCCTGATATAACAGATTAGGGCAGTAAAAATCAAATATATGTTCATTCAGCCTGTCCACAGTCGAATTTTCTAGGTTCTGTTGTCTTATATTTATCAGCTATGAGAACGAAAATTAGTTTCAAAAAATACGCACAACTTGCTGAAGGCAGTGGCCATGACTTTAGAAGTTTCTAATCTGTTACAGCCAAAGTAGACCTATAACTGTTTGATAAACACATTGAGAATTTTAAGTCTTTTGTATTTTTCTAAGATTCTTGTCGAAGTAGGATCTGCAAATTGAGTTGTGTGAGTCCTTTGAATTAGACCTGCAATCATGCTTTCAGGTGCACAGGTAAGATTGGGCTCACTGCTTCAGGTATAACTTTATTTACATATATTGACTCTTAGTTTTCAAATGTGTTTACTGTAACACAGTAGTGTGACATTCAAAACTTGACTAATGAATCATACTGGGCTTTCCTGAGACGGGTAAGTCTGCAAACACCCGCCTTTGTTTTTCCGTTTTCCCATGTGCTTTTCTGTGGAAATTCATATAACAAAGGTTTAGGGAAGGTAAGAGCTGCTAGAATATAAGCATAGACTTGCATTTTAAAGTTGTCTTTATATCTGTTTAACACCATTTCTTTTTAATGTTTATAAAATTCATTTTCTTATTTCTAGAAGGCTTAACAAAAGGCGAATGTTGATAGTGAAACAAAACTAAGCTAAAACAATGGATTATTTAAGGGTATTTTCAGATTAGATTACTACTGAAAGCTTTCTGACTTTCTTTGTGCCCTCTGCTGACATATACATGAATTACCAGACTTTAATACATTTAACATGCTAGCCTGAAGAATCTTTGTTACCAGTAGGTTATCTGATACAGTCTGCAGTTCAGTGTAAAGGCTCTGAATTTGAGCACCCTTAGGAATGTAGGAATCTATGCCAGGAGCAAAGATGACAAATTATATTAACCCCTTTGGATGAATTCATATTTATATTTCTAATATGTGATTGGGTTTTAGTGTTTGGGGTTTTTTTCTGACTTCCTTGTCATTTTGCATGGCTTTTGTAAGAATCCATCAATGGTATTGATTGTTTATGTTAATAACTTTAGGATCAGAAGTAGATCCCCAAAAGATGTATTTAATCTTCTTGGGCTTGACCTTTCTGCAGAGAGTATCAGAAGAGGCAGTAATTGTTAGAAAACAGACATTGGTTTGGGTAGAATTGGACTGAGAAGATTGCTTGTCTTCAGTATGCTTCCCCATGGTCACATCAGGCAATTCCTCTGTGCTTTGCTTTGAACTCACTTTATAAACACAAATCCATCATTCTTTTCATCTGCTGGAGTACAGATTGAAGTTGACTCAAAGATAAAAGGGTCTGTATCCTGTTGGGTCTCTGCTACCCTTTAAGCAGTATTTAATGACTCTACTGTTTGTGAGACAATACTGGCAGAATTTTAGGAAGACCGTACTGCATTGTGAACTAGAAATTATATTATTAATGAGATTAAAAAAAAGTTTCCTAAGAGCTATTTATAGATTGTATGTTTGTAACTTAGTTCTAAACAGAATGCTTTCTGTAAAGTTTTGTACAAAATCTGTTTCCCAGAAGATGTTTATGAGTCTTTTCAACAAGGAAGAGCTAGTAAACTCTTCAATACACCAGTCTAAGGTATTAAATACATATGTTGGACTACAAGAATTCTTGAGTTTATCCCTCTCCCACAACACAAACTAACCCAAGCCTGATACTCTTTATTTACCTCCTGTGTTTTGAACCTGAAATGGGCACAAAAGTTATATTGTAAAACTCCACCTTCAAAACAGAAGCTAAGGTACTCAATTTTTAAAAGAAAGTTTACATTCTGATGTAACCATAACATTCGAGAGAGAATAAGAGTCTAGGGACTGTAAGGCAAGTGTAATTATAATTCAAGCTAATGGAGGTGGCATGGGAGCTCACAACACCAAATGTGCTTGAGTTTCCACATATCCTTATGTGCTGCTGACTTGCAGGACCAATTCTGAGATTCTCCATACTGGTACTTGAGGCTGTCAAGGACAGGTGCCTGAGCTCAAAATCTGTGGGTACCATGGTGTATGTGACGTGGGAGATCACATCTTTGGCCTCTAATTCACACTTTCTCTGAGTTTAACACATTTGTAATCTGGAGATTTCAGTGTTGCTACTGAAAGATTAAATATATTGCTGAATACCAGCCAGACATTAAATGTACCAATTGCATTCTTTAGATTTGTCCAGTCCACAGTAAGATCCAGCTTTTTTTATTGCTAGTGTTATTTAAATGTTGAGAAGAGCTTTAAACCATGGACAACTTTGTACTAAGCTTCCTGTTCCTCTGCAAAGTCTAGGAATCACCTTTTCCAGGGTTCCCTTATTCCCTGGCTAAGTTCACATCCAAGGGAAAGAAAAGTGACATTTACCTGACAGTTCTGTTCAGATCTTAAATACTTCTCTAACTTGAGTTCTAGCTCAAAAGTAGTTCAAAGAAAGGAACAGGCCGCCTGTGAAGTTTCAGGTGTTGTCAACTGTGTATGAAAAAGTCAGCATTTTATTCACAAAATAAGGACAAAGCTTGTAGCTGTCTGTCTTCCTCATTGAGGGAACATTTGAAAATGTGGTTAGTGAAATGGATGTCATGTACACCAGGATGAAAATAAAGCTCCTTTAAAGGAAGGAAGAAAATTCAAACTTCATTTTCCTGGCAAGCAATTCCAGATAAGTATGTATTCCAAGTAGGTATGGGTTCCAATCCATGTTTGTATTGGAATATGCCACTAACTAATAGTGATGAGGAGTTATTACCCATGCTAACCTTTTTTTTTTATATTTTTTTTTTATTTTTTCCTCCAATCAGGAGTAAAGTGACTACTAATATTTCCCTTTAAAATGTGATTACTGACTTTAAGGATTAACACCCGTGAGACATATGGGAGCCATTCACATCTCGTGTCTTTTGTTGTACTAATCAACAATCTCTGTTACTAAGTTGACATGCGTATTTTGAAAATTAATTGTAGAGCTGCAAGCTTTCCAAGGCAGATATTAAGACTGAATATATTTGTATAGTATCTCACAAGAAAATTAGACATCGAAATGTAAACAAATCAGATAAAATAGGATTCCTTTTTTGGGAGATGCACGATGAGTGGTAAACTAAAGCTTAAACTCTGAAGACCAATTAAAGCCATACATTTGAAAAAAAGAGGTCATTAGTACTGAATAACCCTTTAGACATGTATCTAGCAACATATTCCTGAGTATTTACTATGCAGGATAGATGGATCAGGTAGTACTGCTTCAACAATATTTTCTGAAAAGGGGTCCAAAATAACAGTATTCAAAGATATTTGTCTCTATTTGTGTCTGATTTGAATTCATTCAAGTTAATGTTTTGCACTGGGGAAGAGGTTTTAAAAGTGAAAGTGATTTTTGTACCCTGCCTTTTAGGCAATTTATGGTTTATTGTCACATTTCTCTGATTCTGAAAAAGTATTTTCTTTCCCTGGTTATGTGTGACAGACTTCTGATGACCAGACATAAGCTGTTACCAAAAATGGAAAATAAACAGGCAGAAGCCTCTATGAAAGTCTTTCAGTTAAAATGACACACCATAACAATGAATTTAATATCTAATTGTAGTGGGTTGGCCCTGGCTGAATGCCATTTTATCACTCGCCTCCTCAACTGGACACTGTAGAGAAGCTATAATGAAAGGCTTGTGAAGCAAGACAAGCGCAGGGAGAGATCACTCACCAGTTACCATCATGAGCAAAGCAGACTCAACTTGGTGAAATCAACTTGATTTATTACCAGTCAGATCAGAGTAGGGTATTGAGAAATAAAAACCAGTCCAACCTTCCGGACTCCTGCCTTCTTTCTGGTCTCACCTTCACCCCCAAATTCTCTACCTTCTCTTTCCCAGTGGCACAAGAGGATGGAGAATGGGAGTTACAGTCAGTTCATCACGTCTCTACCAGTCCTTCATCCTCACACTCTTCCCCTCCCCCAGCATGAGGTCCCTCACATGAGGAACAGTCCTCCACAAACTTCTCCAGTGTGGGTCCCTCCCATGGGGTCAGTCCTGCAAGAACAGGCTGCTCAAGCGTCAGTCCCCCATGGCATCACAAGTCCTGCCAGACAACCTGCTCCAGTGTGATCTCCTCTCTCCACAGGTCCTGCCATTACCCTGCTCCAGTATGGATTTCCTGTAGGGTCACAACTTCCTTCGGGCATCCACCTGCTCCAGTGTGAAGTCCTAGGGGCTGCAGGGCTGACTCACCATGGTCTTCACCACAGGCTGCAATGGAATTTCTGACCCAGCACCTCCTGCCCCTTGTTCTGCACTGACCCAGGTGTCTTCAGGTCTGTTCCTCTCACATCCTCACTTCTCCCAGTGCAATAATTTACCTATATGTTTTGATTTTTATCTCCTGAAAGGTGTGTGAGTTGAAGTATTAATGTCAAAACCATTAGACATTACATAACAAGTAAAGTAAAATAACAAATATCCTGGTAATCTTAATAACTTTGTAATAATCCCTTGTGCATAGCAAAAGATTTGACTTGAAGCATCTGTAGCTTTGGCAAACAACTGTATCCCACTTTTTGTCTTTTTAGACTGTTGTCTTTTTGTCTGGTTAGCTGGACTCTGAATATCTAGGGTTTTTTGTCCAATTGCTGAGTGCTTCAAGGAGAGGACATGAATTTTTCTAGTCTCATACAGATTTTTGTTCTGAGCAGTTCTGCACAAGAACATCTTTTTTGAAAGTACACATTTACATTTTTTTTACTAAGTTTATGGATTGAAAGGAGACTTTTGTCTCCTTTCTTAATTCCTTAGGATTCAAGCATGAATGTACAGGTGGAGGTTTAGTCCAAAGCTTGTGTGAAGCTCACTCATTGTCCAAGAAATCTTTGCTGTCTGAGTTTTGAATGCATTATGCAAAAACATGAAATATGTTTCTAGCTGTAGTCTTCCTTTGTCACTTCTTTTTTTTCTGTGTCCTCTTGCTCTGTGTGGCTTGCTCCATGGAATTTTGCAGAGGTAGGGCTAAACTATAAAATGTTGGTGCCAGTCCAACTTGTACATCTGCCTTGCTTAGCAAATATGCTTCTACTGCAATAAAATAGGCAAGAGGATAAGGGAGTGGAACTAAAAAGCAAGGTTCATAGCAAGAGAACTTAAAGGAAAATTAAAGGGTCAGCAGAACAGAATTCCATGACCGAATGGCCTAAAGGGTATAAAGCATGGCAAGCTTGCACTGAGGATGTTGCCTTCAGCACATTATATACTTTATTAGATATTTTCTCCTGTCCTTTTTTTCCCCCTCATTGTTTATCTAAACTTCAATTACAGTGTTTGGGGAGACAAGATGGAAATGGTGTTCTATATTCTTCAAAAGACTAGTGTATTGAAAAAAGTTATTATTTTTATATTGCTGCTATTTGGTAATTGACACAGAAGAGGAATATGCTGTTCAGAACAGAATACCAGCAATCTGAAGGGTAGCTCCTTCTTAAAAACTTACTGATGTGATTGTCATAGCATATAGTACTTACAGGTTGTTGAGAAATCTGAAATTCGTGTACTAAATTACACACTCTTAACAGTTACTGTTCAGAAATTACATCTTGATGTTGTAATGAATACTAATAAGAAAACATCAGCTCAATATTCAGTGGTGACCAACAAAGCAAAAAGACTTCAGAGATGATTTAGGGAGAGAGCAGAATGAAAAGAAAGCAGTCTTTTCAATCCATAGTGCCTATATTTTGGAGCACACTGCTATTCTCTTTATTACTTCCTTAAACAAATGGGCAGTAAAATTGGCAAAAGAATAGTAAAGATGGTGAGATATGAAACAGCTTCCATGTAAGGGACACAGAAATATGTTCTGTTTATCTCAAAAAGAGATGAGCACAGAAGAACATGATGGAGCATCATGGAAAAGGTGAATAAGGAGTAACTGTTTCTTTCAACATAGGAACTACAGGATATTGTATGAAATGAGTAAGTGGAAGCTCTCAACCCAACAGAAAGGTATTTATTCTTACAAGAGGCAGTTCTGCTACAGGGCTCCTTGCATCATAGACACTAGGAAATTTTGTAGTTCAAAAAGCAACAGATTACTTTAACAGAAGCTGGTAAAAAGCAGCATATGAGCAGTGACACAGAGCTGCAAATCACTGGAAGATGGGGAAGTAGTCTACCAAGTGTTGATATATGTTTCCTCAACCTTTATTTTTTTTTAATATATATACTCTCATAATCTCTTGTCATCAGCTACTGTTGTCATCAGCTACTTTGTTGACGAATCTCTGCTCTATATTTTAATATCCTTTTATGTTTTTTCTAAAAAAATAGATCTGCAAAACCCATGGCGCTTTCACCTCAAGCTCTTGTTTTAGAAGCTGACTTTGAACCAGTAGGATGATTTTTAGGATTATTGAATATCTGAGCCTGAACTTCCAGTTGCTTAAGAGGATACATGTTCTGCAGGACTGCAAATGCACCTCAGAGAATCAAAGTATTAATTTCTGTTGGGCAAACAAATACTTATTTGTTTTTTACATTTGGTTGTCATTCATACGAGACACTTCAATTCATGGTTTTTTTGTATAAAAGCCAATGGTCAGGATGATATCCTCTGCAGGGAACCCAACAGATAACTTTTCCTGTAATCATGATTAGCCTTGGTATTTGTTCTTTCCCAAAGGTAAAAAGGTTCAGTCAGACATTTGGTGATATGTTGTGTTGTCAGAAAACCGAAAAATTACCGGAAACAAACTCCTCTGACTTTACATCCACATGGGATTGCTTTGTTACAAAATAAGGTAAGCATAACTGCTTTCTTCTACAGTATTACTTAAACATGTCAAATGTGTTTCTGCTATGTTTAAGGGAATTTTTTATAAAAGAGCAAAATTTTGAGGACTGTGCTTTGAATGTGTATCAGAATTGAGAGCCCAAAGCTCTGTACAAAGATTTGGATTAGTAAACCATCTTGTGCAATAAATGTATCTTGGAAATTTCTCTTTTCAACTTGGTTTTAGTGCCATGGAAATGAATGTTACCTGGGCATCCTAAAGCTGAAGTTCGCCTGTTATATTTTCAAACACACAAAAAGTATTCCTACCTCTATATGTTTCTTCTTGGAGGAATTGAGGTAGCAGTAAATAAAGGGATTCAGCACTTTCTATATCTGTTTTTGGCAACAATTTAGAAGGATTAAAGCTTTTTTCTTTTCCCAAAGTTTTTTAAATATGTAATATTCCTGTGCATTTCTCCTTGTGAAAATATTTGTTTTCTCTTCAGTCAGATACATTATAGATAACCACTTAAAATGCGTTGTTCTACAGTGGAAGTCAGACTCTGTCTTTCTCCAAGATTAAATGAACAGAATTTTGCCCTATACCTGCCTTATTAGTATGTATCTGCTAATGTGAATGCAGATCAGAAATTTGTGGTATAAGCTCTTCCTGTAAAACTCAGAGTTTTAACCAAAATCATTCTCTATTAAGATAACAAAGCAAAAATCTCAGGACATAAGTTTATCTAGTAGAAATACTATGAGGATAATTTAGAAGCAATTACACCAGGCACATGAGATGAAACACAAATGATCATAGATATTTCAAATAGTTTCAAGAAAAGTTTAGCAGGAAATTTGTATAAAATTATGCATTTAACAACTTTTATTCTGCCTTATGGATTGTGGGATGTCTTATAATCAAAAATTTATGACAGATGTTTAAAGGTCTGTAGATTGTGCCTTTTGACTCAAGAGCACAGCTCTGCAAATTCAACTCTCATTGGTCTGACTATCCTAACAGTGTATCTGGTTACATATGGTTTATGTTTCTTGACCAAAAAAGCAACTAGAACCAGTAGTCCTAATGGTTATGTTTCTGGTAACTCTTTTAGCAATCAGTTTCCATCAATATTTAGCTTAAATGCAAGCCAAATTTACTGTTACACTTAGCTTGTAAAATTGACATAAATGTCAATCCAATTCACATTTAAATAAATATTGAAGTGACATGTATCCTGAGAAACCTTCCCATGGAAAAAATGTTTAAATACAGAAGACAATCATATGTTTTTAGTAACATTGAACTAAAATGTAAAAACAATGAGAAAGCAGTATATGTTTCCCACTCTGAGTGGATGGATTGGTTTGATGGGGAATTGTGACTTTTATTCAGATGATGTTTAAAATTAATGTAATATGGATTTGTTGCATTTTGTCTTTCTTAAAACCGTACTTTAGAACTGTAAAAGACAAAATACAACTTCCTTGTACCTGTATCTGCTTCTGGTTTCCTTGGTATTTTATTTCTTTTTTCTCAGTTATATGCTCCCCTTCATGTATATCTATTTAAATCTCCTTCCCTCCTCCTCATTATTTGCTCATTATACTTATTTTCAATTATTCTTTTAAAAAGACAAACTGTTAATTATCCTTTCACCCTCCAATGCAGCCTATACTCCCTTCAGTAGCAGATTTTTAATTATTTAGTTGATTCACTATCAGAGTCAGATTACAGAGGAGAAAATCTAAAAGCCATTAATAACAGTTTTTGTTGTTGAGTTTCAACAGTTTCTTGTCTTTACATGACCCAGGATCTTCAAATTCTGACAAGTTTCTCCATCATAAAATTTTTGGTAACAGCCAAAGTGAGGGAGATTTAGGCGGAACTCAGAAATGGGTTGCACTGGTTTCTAAACCTGCAAAAAGCAAATGATTTGTATATGGGTTTGTTTTGACATAAGGAAAGAAAAAGGTCTGATCATTCAGTGGGCAAGAGAAGATGGTACACTGAAACTGTTCCCTACTAAAAGCTGGTTACAAATTACCTCTACATTCCCCCAATGTGTATTTTAAACTCCCATCTTCTCTCTTAAACTGTTGTTATACTTTTTTAACTGCTGCTAACTTTGGTTGAAGTACATTATGCCAAAGTAAGAACAGGCTTTTACCAAGAATAAACTTGCCCTCAGTCTATGCAGCTTTTGTATTTCATGAATTTAACTTTTTTCTTCTTTTTTGACAGTCAATGTGTTAAACTCCCAGACAGTTAATTAAAAATCCACGTGTTTTGTATGATAATTTAAAACACAGCTATTATGTGGGAAAGGTATTACCACAGTGTGTCTGGGACATATGCCAGAAAGGCTTAAGTAAGGTAACAAATATGTACATTTGCTCTCGTCTCAATAGATCAATGGTAATATTTTTTAAATCACAAGGATCTTGATGGGAATTCAGAGAATGAGACATAATTTTGACTAGTAACTGGATATACTTACCACTGTTCCCTCCTGTCTCCCAGTACCTTTTTCTTTCAAAATGACAAAAGCTGGCTTCCTTCTCTCTTATTTTGAAATCATTAGACCATAGTGATGGCATTGACAATCTATTTCAACTCTATCTTTTGCCATTTTAAAGCTTTGGTTTATACATTTGCCCGAAGTTTTGTCTGCTGAAACTCAAAGCAGTATGATGAAAGAAGTCATACCAGATGAAGATGCACTAATGCTTTAGCAAAACACTGGGGTTTGATATGGAGATTTCAAATACTCGGGCAATCTCAAAGTCTAATCTTTTGTGTACTTACAGGGTTTAAGGATTGTTTTATTCAAATGTATCCATCACTTAAAAGAATTATAGATGTTTGCTGATAATTCCATTCTGTAAGAGACGTTCTGATAACAAATGACAGGATGAGAGGAAATGGCCTCAGGGGAGGCTTAGATTGGATTTCTTTTTTCTTCACAGAAGGCGTTTAAAGCTTTTTGAAACAGGGAAGTGGTGGAGTCACTATCCCTGGAAGTGTTCAAAACACCTGTGGATATGGTACTTGAGGACATGGTTTAGTAGTAAACATTTTGGTGGTGCTAGGTTGATGACTGGACTTGATGCTCTTAAAGGTCTTTTCCAAGCTTAATGATTCTTTGACCCAGTGTTTTTACAGGTGACAGATATTTGTGATTTGCCTAAAACTAAAAAGTAGGTGTTGTGTGGATTGTCTAAAGTATATACACAGGCATACATATATAATGCAATATATTTAGCTTCAGACTACTTAAAGTATGTAGAAGTGTTTCTACTTTACGGTCCCATATAGTAGTACAGGCAAAAACATCTACACAGGTATCACTGAAATGAGCTTTATTCAGACTTCTGTCTAGGAATGTTAATCAGTCTGTGTTTTTTCATTGTGTATACAAGTATATAAAAAAGCAAGTACTTTCTGTTCTTGGACTCCTGTCTTTCCAGTGGATGAGCAGTGCTTTCTGTAATAAAATTGTCAGAGAAATAACACATTTGTAGAGTCTTGTTCTATTATTTAATGAGATCTGGAAACATATCCTTCTGGTAAAATCACCAGAAGGACATCTTTTGTAGAAGTACTGCATTAAGTGAAAATAATTTCTTAAAGGAAAGGCTTGACCATAAATAATTTCTGAAATACAGGGATTGTGACAAATTGCATTCACATTTTATTACAATTGGCATTCTTTAGGAATAATTCAGCATTACCTTTTGTATAGGATTATATGATGAAGGATAATTGAAGGAGTGTTTTGATATTAAAAAAAATCCTAAACCAAACATCCTAAAACCAGTACAGCTAATACTTACTTGCTACAGTTTCACAAGATGTGAACAGTTTGTTCATGCATGTTCATACATAATATTGCATGTGCAAAATGGGTGCCCATTTTAGGCATCAGTGCCATGCTGAAAAAGATAACTACCTTCAATTTAATTTCAGCCAAAATAATTGGCAAACATAAATATTCAGTTTGCAGATGTGTTTGTCAAAAAGCGGAACAGTTTTACAATCACACATTAGAATGATTGTTTCCTGACCACTAAAACAAAATTAAACTAATAAAGAAGGAATACAAACACAGAGACATGATCAAAGCAAAGATGAAACTCTCTTGATCTTACACCTAAAGGCTTTCCTTATTGTGGTGTAGTGAGAAGGGCAAGTTAGGAACTGTCGCAATCCTTTTCGTGTTTATCCAGAAAAATCCCCATCTTGCGTAAAGTATTACTGTAAATCTCAGTCCTGAAAGCCATAGCCTGAAGCCCAAGCTGTGCAGCAGAGCTGCAGTCGCAGTCCCCTCCTGAGGTGGTGCAGCTGCTCGTTCCGTCGCTATGCCTTCGCACGGCAGCTGCTGCGGTGGTTTGCAGTGATACCATCCCGAACCCCGCAGTCCTGATGCAATATTGCAAGTAATGGGCGCGAGCGTGGCCTCAGAGATTTCAGACCAATTAAGCTGCTTTGCAGTCTATTATTTAGGCGCTAGATGTCCCCATGCGCTGTAAGCACACGCGGGTTGTGCTTGCCGGTAAACAAAGAGGAAATCGCTAGAACCGAAGTTACGTGGTGCAATGTTCATAGACATATAACTGTTATCGCTTTGTTTTCACCTGTCTGGAATTTTCCCAAGGAAATAATTACGTTGGCAAACGCTGGCTGTATTTCCTGACGCATTTCATTGAAGCATCTCAACACTGATAAGTCCGTTTTTTACTATTTTTTTTCCTTTCCCCGATATGTAATGAGTTCGGCTCAGCCCTGGTGCACAGGAAACGATGGGAGGTTCCAAGCCTAAGAGAAGCCCGTTGTCAGATCTACATCAACGCTGACAGCCTGGGAGGTTGAGGTATCCTAGGACTCCGGGTCCCCAGCAAAGGCAAGTCCTAGAGCTGCACAGTCCCTCTGAATTTCAAAACCAGTTGATGCTCCTCATTGTGTAACAGCTAAAGGCATGAGTTCCGTGAAATTCAGAACATTTTTGGGGTTAGTTTGATTTTACTCCAAATCAGACACTTAAAAAAAAAAAAAAAAA